>JAZKJV010006521.1:0-387765 GCA_037367405.1 Ottelia alismoides | reverse complement strand
TCACTTTTCTCATATTTTTAACTTTTTTGGAAAAATTCTTCAATGAATATTCATCGCTATGTCCCTGTATTATATCATTCAAATTCCATATGAAACAAAGACTCATATTGCATCCATTCAAACAATCATTCTTTAATGGTCGTAGAATTAAAATGATTGTGTGGATGGATGCCGTAGGAGTATCTATTTTGCATGAAATTTGAATGACATAATATAGGGATATAATAATGAAAATCCACAGAAGCATTTAAAAAACTAATACGAGGGAAAATGGGGTGGAGGAACTAAATTAGCCCCCTTGTGGGCATACACTTTTTACCATATATATATATATATATATATGAGAAAAAGGATCCTACTTCATGATGTAGGTAACTTACCTACATCATGCTTATTATTTCAATTTTTTTGATAAATTCTTCCGTGAATTTTCATAGCTATATCAATCTCATATGCCCTCCATCCAGAATATGTATTTTAACAGTATTAGATTTGTTGTAAATTACATGTTCTGGATGGAGGGCATAGGAGTCTCTGTTTCAGACGAAATTTGAATGACATGTTGGAGGGATATAGTTATGAAAATCCATGATATTTTCAAAAAAAATAAAAAATGGAAAAAATCCGTGATATTTTTTAACGATCACAGATTTGCTGTATTTTCATATTCTGGATGGAGTCCGTAGGAGTCTTTGTTTGTAACGAAATTTGAATGACATATTAGAGGGATATAATTATGAAAATCCATGGAAGCATTTTTCAAAGAAATTAAGAAATTTTGAAAAAAAAGAAAGTGGAGTAGGTAAGTTACCTACTCCATGGAGTAGGATCCCTTTCCTCACACACGCACACGCGGCGCGCACGCGCGCACACACACGCACACACACACACGCACGCACGCACGCACGCACACGCACGCACACACACACACACACACACACACACAGAATGGGTCCCTGGTCATTTTTTCATTCGGGAGTGTAGCTAACTAACTGCACCTGGTCATTTTTTCATTGATTTTTGGTAAATTACAATTTGGGTCCCCATCTATGGGTCCGATCTCAGAATGGGTCCCGATCTTTAAATTGTAACGATTCGAGTCCCAGGGCCATTAATATAAGGAACTTTTTGAGGCTAATGACGAGTATGCCCTTGTTTAAAAGTTGGAAGTCAACCACCATTCCCTTCCCAACAAGGGTATATTTGTCATGAACTACAAAATTTCCATTTCCTAAATGATCCTGGGACCCGAATCGTTACAATTTAAAGATTGGGACCCATTCTGGGATCTGACCGATAGATGGGGACCCAAATTGTAATTTACCCTTGATTTTTTGTGTTCTTGAAATGAAACTTAGGAGGATTTAAATCATCATATATCATCATGATATCATACCAATTTCAACTAATTATCTAGATGGGCATGTTAGGAATGTTCGTTTTGCATGAAATTCGAAACACATATTCCACATAATAAACTAAGTAAATTTCCATAAGTTTCCTTAAAAAATAAAAAATCTATGAGAAAAATAGCTGGGTGTACCTAGTTGGTTGCACCCATCGGTGTAGCTTCCCTTTTCCATATATATATAATATATATATATATATATATATATATATATGGGTAAAATGTGTATGCCCCCTAGGGGGAGCTAACTTAGCTCCCCCCACCATTTTTTCACAAAATTTTTTTTATTTTTTTTTGAAATCTAAAACCGTGTAAATTCATTAATAAATCCATATATTATGTCGTTCAAATTTCATGCGAAACAGAGACTCGTACGACCTCCATCCAAACGGGGTCGATTTAAAAAATCCTGTTGCCGTTAAAAAATGACTGTCTGGATGGAGGCCGTAGGAGTCTCTGTTTGACACAAAATTTTTATAACATAATATAGGGATATAGTGATGAATATTCACGGAAAGAATTTTCAAAAAAAATAAAAAAGTTTGAAGAAAATAGGGAGGGGGGAGCTAAGTTAGCTCCCCCTTGGGGACAACCCCATTTTCCCCTCTCTCTCTATATATATATATATGGGTAAAATGTGTATGCCCCCTAGGGGGAGCTAACTTAGCTCCCCCCACCATTTTTTCACAAAATTTTTTTATTTTTTTATATCTAAAACCGTGTAAATTCATTAATAAATTCCTATATTATGTCATTCAAATTTCATGCGAAACAGAGACTCGTACGACCTCCATCCAAACGGGGTCGATTTAAAAAATCCTGTTACCGTTAAAAAAATGACTGTCTGGATGGAGGCCGTAGGAGTCTCTGTTTGACACGAAATTTTTATAACGTAATATAGGGATATAATGATGAATATTCACGGAAAGAATTTTCAAAAAAATAAAAAAATTTGAAGAAAATAAGGCGGGGGAGCTAAGTTAGCTCCCCCTTGGGGGCAGCCTCATTTTCCTCTCTCTATATATATTATTCTTAATTTTAGAACATGACAATCTTCCTAATTCCCATCATGACATTTCCATCTTGACGTTCCCATATTTAGTGAATCGTTCTATGCGAGATGTCATGTGATGGAAACCTCCAAAATCACGGATCAATGCATCTTCAAAATTTGTTTGAGCGAGACCCTGGAAGACGACCTTATTAAAGAGAATATTCCGGACTCAAATGATCCATAGTACCTACAGCCTCCCCTGATGTGATACAGCTTTCCTTTCAAAGCGGGAGTAATGGATTCTTTTCTGCTACGAAAAAGAAAAAGCGGGGCGGATGTCGACTCGACACAAAAAATGATGTGAAATCCACGGCACCGAAGATGAAATATAGAGTACCTATGTTCGCAGTGACTACAACACTTGACCTCAGCGCAATGATAGCGCCTGGTTCAAGTCCTGCATATCGCCTCCCTAGGATCGCTACTCCATCTTCGGGAGAGTGGTCAACTGGGTACTTAATTAATGTTATGAACTTTTCATACTGGTGGAGTATTTACGGACGATGCTACTGAACATGTACGAGCTCCCTATAATGAAAAAATAAAATTCAATGAAGATTTGATTCATCATCTAAATCATCTCCTCCTAAGGGTGCGTTCGCTTCGAGAATAAGCAGGAATAAGGATGGAGAATAAGGAAAATGAGGGTTTATTTTTTGTTCGGCTGGAGGATAGGAATAAGGAGAATAAGGTGACATAAAGGTAGGTAAAGTGGGATAAAGATAGGAATAAGAGTGAAATAAGATGGAATAATAAGGAATAGTCGTACCACTGGAAACCGTGTCGGAAGGAGAATTGACCCCTTATTCCAGGACCTATTCTCCAACCGAACATGCCCTAAAGGTATTACGACAATCGCGATTTTGCTTTTATACTTGGGATGTCTCTCCTCCAATGTCTTGATGCCTTGCAGTAGTGACATCTTTTGAAGTGACTTTCTTTGATTTTTCTTTTAATTTTCCCTTTTTACTATACTTCTCTGCAGTACTATAACTCTTCTCGTGGGTCATTATTAACCCCACAACCAATGCATTCCTATTGTTCATTGAATTGATATAATGAAGTTAGTGAGTATAACTAATCGACTAAACATATTCTTTTTCTTTTTCCGGCATAAAAATATATGCACGTAAAAGAGGAAGTGCACATGAAGTGTTATATGATCACTGTACCCAAAATAGCGTGTCAATTATTGCATGAGCGTTGAGCTCGACACTGTCCAATTCGGAAAAGACCGACCCGGGCCCGTCAATTTTCCCTGAACCACGTGCTGGTTTGAGGCTATGATATTTGCCCCAGGCTCGTGGGATAAGACTCGAGCTTGGTCCGCCCCCATTTTGATTATGTTAAGGCTATAAAATGGAGATATTTTAGGGGCCCATCTTAATAGCTAAGGTCGGGATTACAAGTAGTTCAAATCTATATGACGAACAACGGCGTTTAGTAATTTGAAATTTATCAAAAAAAAGATAAGAACATGGGTTAAGGTTAATTGAAAACCAGTTCCGAACAACCGATATCCACAACAACAAAATGGGATCGTAATAACGTTTCTTTTAAGATTCGTCACAATATCGCCCATTGTTAAATACACAATAACGATATCATCCATTGTGAAACTACTATCTATATACTTGAAATCAACAACAAAATGGGTTCGTGATAATGTTCATATAATTGATTGTAACGTCGTACCCAACAAGTTGTCAGGGTCAGTTTTCCTCGATAATGAACCGAAGACCTAATCCCAGAACGTTACATTGATTGATGTGTAGACGTTCCTAAAACCACCCACAAAGCATATTTTTTCACAGACGTTTTGAAACATATTTGAAGATGGGGATGGATCGACGTTCTTTGCAAACATCCATAAAAGCAGTCCCGACAAGGCTAGTCCGACACAACATTCACATGTTTTCTAACATGTGAATAGAGGTTTTCTAATGTTAGAAAAAACCTAGGTCAACATATCAAAACGTGGAGAAAGGTAAATTCCGTGGTAGGGTAGCTTGTTTATCGTCTAGCAAGACCAAGTAAGATTATGTATTCAAGTCTATATACTACGAAGAATGTTTTCTTTTAGCATAGTAAATAAGGTTTCAGATTATTGGCTCTTTTTCTATGGGAGATCAAATCTTCATTTTGAAATGTTGAAGAAGGGTAAGCTTGTACAAAACACTTTTAATCTCTATTCCTAAGGCCCTGTTTAAAGTAGCGTGGAAAGTAAAACACCGCTTCTTCAAGAAAACGAATGAAAGAGCTTAGAATAAAGATATTTTAGGTCGTGGTTCTCATTCGCTTGATTTTCCACCTTAAAATCATTGTGCAGTGGGATCTTCTTTCTTCTAATCTCTATTCCTAAGGCCCTATTTAGTTGGAGAATAAGTCCTGGAATAAGGAGCTAATTCTCCTCCGGACACGGTTCCCAGTGGTACGATTATTCCCCATTATTCCATCTTATTTCACTCTTATTCCTATACTTATCCCACCTTACCTACCTTTATTTCACCTTATTCTCCTTATTCCGATCCTCCAGCCATACAAAGAATAGACCCTTATTCTCCTTATTCCCTATCCTTATTCTTGCTTATTCTCGAACCGAACATGCCCTAAATGTTTTTTTTTTTAAAAAAATCAAATTGTTAATTAGAATGTTATTTATTGCACAATCACCCCCCCCCCACGCCCGCCCTCGCCATATGGATCAAAGAAGGATTAAGGCCCAACAATCGACTGGTATAGGAGAAGCAAATAAAGGTGAGTTATCCTTAGGGGGTGTTCGGAAGGAGAATAGCGTGCAGACAAGAGGAGCCATTCCCCTCAATCCCTATCCCTCAAGTTCACCTAGAAGAAGCCCCCCCCCATTCATAATAGCGATGGAGACGTTATTCCTCCACCATTGACTTCTCCAGTCACGTCCCAATGGTCTGATCCGATTTTCAAAACACTGATGGAGACAATAATAGATCACTTAAGCCCTGTTTGGTAGGAGAATAAGCCTTGGAATAAGGGGCCAATTCTCCTCCCGGCACGGTTCCTAGTGGTACGACTATTCCCCATTATTCCATCTTATTTCACTCTTATTCCTATCTTTATCCCACCTTACCTACCTTTATTTCACCTTATTCTCCTTATTCCTATCCTCCAGCCGAACAAAGAATAGACCCTTATTCTTCTTATTCTCCATCCTTATTCCTGCTTATTCCCGAACCGAACGGGCCCTCAAAGCTCCGACCTATATTAATAGTCAAACGTAAAGATACATATCTATTTTCATATTCAAACCCCATATCTAATATCATTGCAAAGTCCCCCAACCTACAAAATTTTCTTTTCACTAAAATACAAAAGCTTTCATCTTTCCCATCCTCTTCCTCTCCTCTTCCAAAATATTTAATGTGCAAAACGTGTTTCTACCATCAGTTCTGAGTTATCTATTTCCTTAACTATTGACTATGTAAGCATGCATCCAAATTAAGCACTATCTTATTATAAACATAAGTCCTTACCTATTGACTATGTAAGCATGCATCCAAATTAAGCACTATCTTATTATAAACATAAAAAGACAAGGAGGTAAAACACAAAAGATGCTAAACCCTAAGGTCAACAAATTCATATTAAAAGACCCTTTCTTTGTCCCTTTTTCATGGGTCAATTGTCATCAAAGTATATAAAGAAGTCCAACATCAAGTTATAATTCCCAAACAACATAAATCTTGACTATGGAGAGACACCTTCACCTTGCAGCCATTCCCTTCCTCACCTTTGGTGTCTTTGCCCTCATTGGTGTTCTCATCATCCTCTACCTTCTCCTCCTCCAAATATTCATCACTTGCATATGTTGCATGACGAATGACGTCGAAGATCACGACAATCTCCCAACCACAACTTCGAAGCAACCGCAAGAGGTTAACACAAGCAAGCACGCGATCCACCCACTCCCGATGCTCCCATGCATGCCTCCTAAGACAGAGCTGACATCCTTCGAAACCCCTGAGTGCAACCATTGCTTTCAGAAGCTCGAGGAGGGGACAGAACGCGTCGAAGAGCGACCCTCTTCTTGCACGAGGCATGCTCGCAAGAAGATACTGTTGAAGGAATGTGTTAACAAGTGGATTGCATTTTGCAACAGTCGTCATCCTCCGTGCAAGAAGATCACCCTCCCTCTTGATCGTGTAGCGATCAATGTGCACGACGAGCCTCTAGGACCAGCAGTCGTCGTCTCCGATCAGCATGTTGAGAATTGTGTGTGATGGAGGTGAGGGTGAGTCAATGTTAATGAGAAGAAGAATGATGGGGAGTAGAATAGTATAGTGATTTGTGTCTCATGTGAAGAATGTCGGTCTTATTAAACTACATGTTGCTCTTGACAACTTGAGAGTAAATTTTGTTCTCTTTTTTGGAAGTGAACTGATTACATCAGCAATATATATTAGAAACCTTTCGGATGGAGCCAACTACAAGCCAATTGTTTATGTTAAAGAAGAACCACTTCACATGAACTTATCCCAAGTAATTTTAGGGCATACTTAGACAACACAATTTGCTATATTATACAAGAAAAATAATTAAGGAGGCAAGCTTGCTGTTAGAGTATTTGGTTGTGCGTCCATTGAGTTGTAGCAGGGTAAATGGATCCTGGAGAAGATCCATTTACGCCATCCATGTGTTTAGTCCCGCATCGTCTAGTAGTGGGACTTGGAGGCTCTGGAGAGGCTATATAAGGAGCCCCAGACCTCTTGTATCCATTGAGAAAAAGCAATGCATAGCATGCTCCTTTGAGGACTTCTCCCGTGGTTTCATCCCGCTCCTCACGGAGTAGGGTTCCACGTAAAATCATGGTGTTCCATGTTCTATCTTTCTTGTTTATGCTCTATTTATCAATCGCTTCCGCATTCTTAATATTTCTTAACACATGCCATGCCTGAAAATTTATGAGGACACTAGTTTATAATCAAACTGTGTGTGATTCAGATCAAAGAATTTAACTCTTGTGTAATGGAGTCAATTTCAGCAATTCTAAGACCGTTATAATTTGGCAGGTTTAATGGATAGGATACGAGTCTCAAATTGAGTTGAAATTTGAGTGAGAATATGTTGTCATATAATGATCTAAATCACGCTCGGTACTTTTAGAAAATACCTTAAGAAATAAAAAAATAAGATTGAAGGTAGCCACATTAAATCCTTCATATAACATCCTTCGTTTAACTATTACACATTGGCCGGTTGCACAGAAAACATCACTCACATGTTATTATGACCTCAATATATATCTCTTATTGTCTTTTTCACTGAATAAGGACTTATACCTTAATTGCCGGTCGGTAAAGATGTATCATCATCCTAGGTGGGACTCCACTTTTCCCTCGGCAACTGATCTCTATGCCATATACAATCTTTTATTGGATTTTATAGCAATAGTACTAATGTTTGATTCTCTTCTCCTTTGACTTTTATAAATACTGTAATATCATCTTTTTCAAGCTCAGATATTTATTTCGTTACGATGATACGAGGGCGCATGCATAACTTGACCTAGAAGATAAAATATAGATAGCATCAAGGCCTTAAATGTCGGTTTCGGTCAGGATTTCGGTGATCGATCGAAATTATAATTCAATGAAATTCAATCGAAATTTCGATCATTTTTGTACTAGGACCTCTCATATTTCGACTATTTTGGTCATTTCAGACGAATTTCAGTAACATGTCGAAAACAAAATTCGGTCAAATTTTACCAAAAATTTGAGGCCATTGATAGCGTCAAGGAGGACTAGAATATATTTTGTTCAGTTTGTTTTCAATCCAAAGCCTTATACTTTATGTGTATGTGTGATATATTGAAAATCATAGGTTGGATTATAATTTAAATTTCTACAAAAAATAGGCGCTTTGTAAGTTCTAATTTTTGTGGAGCTTTGATTTTAAATATTTCTATGACAATGAATTTAAATGGATTTCATTTTCACGGGATGTAAGATTACTTGTATTATATCGAAGGCAGAACTAGTATATACCATGGAGGGACGATGACCCTTCCTTGATTATTATATGTCACTTGTGTAATGTGCTAAGTTTTTAATATGATCCCTTCTTAATTATATAATATATAGTATTAGAGAAAAGTTGTGAAAGCATTTAATGGTCAGGTAGTAGAGTAACATTTTGGAGACGTGGGTTCGAATCTTACCTCCTTTAATTTTAATTTCAGTTATATCGTTTATCCAATCACTTCCAATTGAAGTATCAAAATTTGAAGTATACTTTGGCATAAAATTATATTCGAGTTCATTTATCTCCCATTATTTTTAGCACTTTGTGTAAATGAAAATTTATTGTTTCTTTTTAACCATGAACTTTTTGGTTTCAAATTTTCACTTGATAATTTAGCTTTTTTGGAACGGATTTAAAGAGTCTTGACTGTTAAATTTATCAAATTTTGAAAATCATCATTGAAAATAATAATATATTTGAAAATCTAACCTAATAATATATTTAAAATGTAAGATTATTAAAATTGAAAGAGAATTATTTTAAAAATATTAAGTATATTTAAAAAACATCACTTGAAAATACAATGATTTTTCCATTTTGAGCATAAATAATAATTATATACTTGACTCCTCCTTGATAAAATACTGGTTCCGCTATATAAATAGTGAGCATCTAATCGCACTAGTGATAAAGAAAATGAATTGATATTTTTTTAAAATCTTTTATCTATTTGTATTTGCAATGTTAGTGATGCATATATGATGCAGGTTATTTCTAAATTAAGGTGAAATGATATTGATAGGAATATTTCTAAATTAAGGTGAAATGACATTGATAGGAATAGTCATCGATGATAATCATGACTATCCAAACCATTGATAAGATTGAAATGTAGGGTGTTAAAGACAAGCTTTGGCTTATGTCTGGGTCCCTGTGAAAACTCGATTCATGTATAAATTAAGAAATCGGGTTTTTTTACACTTATGTCCCTCTTAGATTTTGCAATATCAATTGTACTCTTTTCTTTTTACGATTTCAATTGTATCCTTACTTTCTTGGGCAATTAACAGTTGTGCCCTCGTGTTAGTTTTCATCCATTCACATCCCAAACGTATCTTACAGGTACAATTGTAATTGGAAAGAAAAAAGAAAGGTACAAGTATAACTTTTTGAAAATTGTAAGAACACAACGGTAAGAAATTTTAGTAAATCAGGCTTAAGTTTGTATAAATCATGATTTGATTTATCTCACTAATAGTAAAACTAATCCGGAGAGTACAATTGTTAATTGCTCAAGAACGTAGGGACACAACTGATATAGAAAAAAAAGAGCATAACTGATATTGTAGAATCTAAAAGGAGAACAACTGAAAAAAAACTCAAAATAAATTTATATCTGGATAAGGTTTCCATTTAACATCTTCATCTTAATATTTTATTATTGGTACAGTGAAATGGGAATATGTGTCTCGTCTGCATATAACTTACATATTCATCACCTCTCAACCACTAATTTGTCTCGAAATTCGAAATTACGCAGGTTCCAAAGGGAGAACCACTTGCACTCACTCATCTCAAAACAAATCTATGGTTGGGAAGGTAATGAACATATAAGTTTGAGATGCAAACGAACGGATACGGATGTTCATGTTACCATGTCCTTATCCATTTTTAAATATGAATACGAATAAGGATACGAATCTTGATGTATATTAAAACCATATTACCATCTTCTTAAAAACGGATACGGATGTAAAATAGATACTGATCGCATCCGAATACTGCTTATGAATACTCTATAGATTGGTTTAAATATACATGAATTGAATGGAAAATATATGAAATAAATATACTAAATGTACTTGTATCATAAAATAGATACCAAATACGGTGAAAGAAGTATATCGTTAAAAATAAATCTACAACTCTATGTTAATATGAAAACAGATTTACAAGGTGATCTCCATAACCATATCTATTTTTAAACAGATAAGGATAAGGATATCAAAATATGTATAAAAGAGACGCGGGGTGCGTCCCTATATATAAGTTACATGCATCTCAATAACGTACTCCCTTTTTCCTTGTTAATAGATTATATTTGTACGTAGACCACCATCTCCATCACATAAGGCCACCTTCAACCATGGAAGGAAATATCGATGATATACGGACGATATATCACCGATATATCGATATCGACATGGGACCGATATGGACATTTCCAGGCATTTTCTTCACAAAGGTTCATCGATATGGGCGATATTTCGACGATATATCGTCAAAATATCGTATCGATATGATATCGAAACGATATCGATATCGATACGGCCTTCCATGCCTTCAACAACAGCGTCACCCCACCAACAATATTGCAACTCCAGCATAACCACGCACAATACCGTCACCATACCACAACCCAGCACTTCCATTATCAGGTTGCATGATAGGTGCTCGATGAAATGCTTGAGAAGTAGAAAAATGATGATTAGGATTTTTTTGTTGTTAACGTGTGCCTAACAAAAAAATAAACATTAGCGATGCATAATTGTATGCTTTGGAATGTGGTATTTTCTCTAATATGAATTCCCTACCTGTTTGGTTGGAGAATAAGCCCTCGAATAAGGGGTCAATTCTCCTCCCGACACGGTTCCCAGTGGTACAACTATTCCCTATTATTCCATCTTATTTCACTCTTATTCATATCTTTATCCCACCTTACATACCTTTATTTCACCTTATTCTCCTTATTCCTATCCTCCAGCCAAACAAAGAATATACCCTTATTCTCCTTATTCCTATCCTCCAGCCAAACAAAGAATATATCCTTATTCTCCTTATTCCCCATCCTTATTCCTGCTTATTCCCGAACCGAACGTAACAGTGGGTGCACACCATTTTTTGACTCAAAATAAAAAAAAGCCTAGACCTCATGTTCAGACTAATGGAACCGCTAGAAAAGCAGAAGCCAGTCACTACTGGATCACCAAATTTCGATTCTTAAGATTGGGCTGAAGTGGAGTGCATGTTACTGAAAGCAAAAGCATCTGTCACTGATAAGTGAAAGAAGCATGTACACCTCATGCTAAAACAATTAAAGACAAGAAAAAACAGTGTAAGTATTTTTTTACATCGAGGATAGACCTTATGTTGCAAAATTAAGGAGATTAGTCCTAAATATACGTAATACAGCTGCAGGTGCAGGCTCAGATAGCAAGTTAGCAACCATGCCAAACCTTATGTTGCAAAACCAAAGAGATTAGTCCTAAATAACAGTAATGCAGCTGCAGGTGCAGGCTCAGATAGCAATGATGCCGACAGGTGACGAGCAAATGTCACTCAGCAGTGAGCAAAGCGCAACGTGACAGGTAAGCAAATGGCAACAGATACGGAGCTGCGATAAGCGAACAGTCCCCTGGACTGCATGAAAGATGCTGCAGATCCATGATCAGATGGGCGCACATTCTGATGATGGGGATTTGCTCCAGGTACCTTGCACAAACTTAATTTCGTTCGTAATATTACAAAAACTAATTTTCTTTCTAAGTCACTGGCCATCTGCTTCAAATCCAAGGCTCGGATCATTTATTAATTGGCTTGGTTTTCTATAACCGTGTTGAAAGAACGTAGAAAAGAAATGGAGAAATGAATTGAGAATGAATACAGAGAAAAAAGCTACATTGCTTCAAAATACCTGAAAGTCTGAAACTCAAGAGAGAATCTGCTCTACCCCCAGTGCACGTCTTTCATTTACTCTTACCAGCATGGCTACTGAAAAGTCTATGGTCAAAGTTAAGTTTTAACTGTTTAACAATACAAAATCTTCTCTATGGTGAAAAGAGAAGTCAGAATTTATAGTTTATTAGACTGTTGGAACATGTATAAGTAATAAGAAAGTGACAGTACCAATAGGTAAATAAAGAATATATGGTATTCTTCTGCTAGCGATGTTAACATATGGATATGTCATAGTATCCCATTTGAACTACAATCCTGAACTTCATAAACTCCTGTCAATGTCTTTGTCCCAACTTGAATTACAACCTACAAAAGTCCGCCACTGCTCTCAACTCCCTCGTTAACTCGTAGATTATAGAGCTTCCCTTCTCTTTCATCTTCCATAAACTCCACCCCAACCACACCCCACTCCATGTTCTTTCTTCTCGACCTCCTCCTCAATCGTCAATAATGTTTGCTAGGAGCATGATCAGCAATAGCACTCCGCCTAAAACATCCTAGTTAAGACCAGATACCTAAATGAAGAACTGTAAACCCTACCTACAGTGACAATGTCAATGATCAGGACAGGTGGTATGTGATAGTGCTGCCACTCCGCTACCATTGACTTGCATCTTGCCCCAGTCCTCAAATAAGCATACCAACCACCCCAATGGGGCTTGGGCAACATAAAGTTAGCAGCAGGAGAAAAGAGTGAAACAATGGGAAAGGTTTGACGGGTGAAGAAGCAGATGACAAGAAGAGACCTGATAAAATCAAGAGGAATGCGGAGAAGATAGGCATTTATGACTATTTTCCGCTTAGTACAATCATCTTAAAGAAGGTAAAAAAAATTGCTGTCGATGGTGAACGAGGAAAATTGTACAAGACAACGTTTGAGAAGGCTGTTGTCGTAAATATTTATCTGTCAAGGTTAAAGATATATTATGGAAATTTCGAGTATGTTAGGGTCCTCTGGATAGCAATCCTAATATAATATGCACCACATCTCTTGCAGAAAACATGAGGAGCAAATGTATATAACTGAACATTGCTCTATAGAATCTGAGATCACTAACAAACATTTGGACACGTGTCTTATCGAGAATTCTATTACCAATGAAAACCAATATGAAGAAAAGCTTACAACATTAAACAAAGGTAGTGTGGTGTTATCTTCGATCACTTCCATAGCTCCTCCATCGGAATTCCACGCAGCTCTGCAATTTCTCGGAACTGTCTCATTTTCTGAACAGCCACAACAGTGGCTCTTGCATTGTTAAGTGCATTCTTGCTTCCAATTTGCTTCCCAAGAGCATTCTCAACACCAGCCATTTCAAGCACGATCCTGACAGCTCCACCAGCAATAACACCAGTTCCAGGCGAAGCGGGTCTCAGCATCACCTTTGCTGCTCCATAATCTCCATCAGCTCTGTTACAGGGAACATCATTGTAAGCAAAAGCCAAGTTGTTTTTCTTCATTCAAAAGTAGATGCTAAATCTCTTTGCAGAAAACCAATGCTACGGAATAAGAATGACTACAAGGAAAATTTCAGAGACAGTATGTGGACAAGCTGCTTAGAACCAGAAAAGCTTCTTAAAGTATTAAATGGGGCTACTGAGATCAATTTATCCCTACAAAATAAGATGGGAAAAAACTGCCAAACTTGTGTATGAATAGAAGAGTTGCCTAATGAAAAGATCTGGAATCAGAGGGATCATAACGTTGTCAGCAACCTCAACCAGCAGAGTTATATCACATGAGGCAGAATAATCATAGGAGATACTGAAAGTAACTTATTATTCAACAGTTTCACAAAATATGCAACAGTGCAAGTGAAAAGGTGCACATGGTTATATGATGAGCCTTGGAGGAATCGGGGAAGGCTGCAAAAATGCCAAAGAATCATCAAGCATTATCTTGCTTCTTTCAATCTAGGTAAAGCCATGACCTATGATAGGATAAATCTAAGCAGGAGCAAACATCCGCGAAGTCTACATCAAGTTAACAACTAATATGAGAGAAGTCTTAGTCTTCCTATGGACTGCCCAAGGAAAAAAGTCGAAGCACGCACTTAGATTAAGAAAATTTAAAGAAATCCTAAATAAATCACATAGACAGATGGCGCAGCTTGGAAATAACAAATGGATGGATTCTATGTAGAATGGCCTCCGTGACCAACATGGTCAAGCAACCGTCTCCGACGGTTGCGGCGAGGTCAGGTCTCACGGAGATCCTAACTACTTGGCGTGAAGGATGGGGGCGGATGTGGCGAGGGTTTACGCTCTATAAATAGCCTCCCCCAAGGAGGGGAATGCCATAGCACAAGAAGCTCGCCGATCGGGAGCCCTCCTCTGATCTATCCCTCCCTTCTTCATCTATCTCTCTATCTCGTTCTCTCTCGAGTTAGAAAAAGATGACTTACCTCGTTCATCCTCGTTCATCAACTGGTATCAGAACAGGTTCCCTCTGATAGTAGAAAGGTCTACCCGAAGGAATCTAAGTCGTGAGCGAGCAGGAGCCATTATCACTGAGAATAAGTGATGGTCCAGGTCGCAACGAGGACGTTGCGAATATAAGTGGGGGAGGTTGTAACATCCATAACTCCAAAGATGATCCCACATCTAAAACTCACAAAGTGTGAGAGTGGGTTATAAGTGGTGGGGATTACTACTTGACAACTTGGGCTTAAGCATTTTGGGTGGTTGTCAACGGATTCAATTTAGGCCAAACCCAACAAGTTGTTGGGGCCAGTTTTCCTCGATAACGGAATGAGGACCTAATCTGGAACATTACATTCTATTACCGATATATTTTTGGAAATCAAGTGTAGGAGCACATAACAATGAGGGAATTGTTTTCTAAGACATGGTCGTAAGCTATTATGTCGCATATTCTAGTTGAGGGTATAAGACTTCCCCTTGCATGAAAGAGCCTTAATAAGAACCTATGAAACTTGTTATTTTCCCATGCCATGTCTTAGAGATTGTCAAGATATTAATATGCAATTGTATAAGGAATTTTGTTGGAACCAAACCAAACCCCCATCATCCCCGGTTGAAACCTCCCATGTAAAGTATATATTTAAACCACAATAGCAAAATTTTATCCTTACAAAATTAGCAAAAAAAGCTTCGTGAACTTTATCATCTAGATACACATCTTTGATCATCCAAGAAGCTCCATCAAAGAAAGGTTTTCTTAACGGATACAATCAAAATCATCAACATTTGCACATAAAAAAATCTAATATTCCTAGTTCGTTCCAAATTCCAACAACAATCTAGTGTTAACTGAGAACTGATCACCACTGAATTCTCACAAGCAATAACCAATATTTTCCAACCCAAATTCATACCTGTGCGGGAAGGTCGAGTACTTGGTCATTGGGACGGTGACAAGGTTCCTCCGTGCATCGACCGCAGACTTCTCAACGGCAGCCACGACCTCCTTCGCCTTCCCGACCCCAACACCGACCCGCCCCTGCTTGTCCCCGACCACAACGATGGCCCGGAAGTGCAGCTGCTTCCCGCCCTTGACGACCTTGGTGACCCTCCTCACCTGCACGACGCGCTCGTCGAAGCCGTCCTTCACCTTCTCCTTCTTCTTCCTGAGGAGGCCCCCGCCGGAAGCCTTCTTGATCTTGGAGTCCATGACGTAGACGTCGTTGCCGAGGACGCTCTCGCCGCTGTAGGCGGGGCCATAGATCTCCTCGTAGGCGGCAGCGACGGCCTCGTCGGACTCCGGGGGGAGCTCATCGAAGGAGGGAGGGGGCACGTAGCCTTCGGGAGGGGAAGGCGGGGAGAAGGGGGCTGTGGTTTCTTGGTCCGCTTCGGCGAGGAGGGACGTAAAGGTCGAGTCTTTGGGAGAGGAGAGGAGAATGGGGAAGTTGAGTCGGCGGGGGAGGGGGCGGAGGATGGGGAAGGAGGGGGCCTTGGGGCGGAGGGAGAGGGAGGAGAGGGCGGCGGAGAGGGCGGAGGCCATTGATGAGCGGAGGAAGACGGGGTGTGTGTGTGCGCTCAGTAAGATGATGTGAGAGGGGCTTATCCACTTCAAGTTTAAGTTTGGGGGAGGTATTGGTTTGGGTCTATATTTTTCTGTCAAAGATTATAGAAGCCAAGATTAAGAAGAATCTTAGAAAAATAACATTTTTCAGAATAAAATGGATCCTTAGACAAATATTGAGTCATTTCTATCTAATTTATAATTAACCATGAGGTAGCAATCGATGGAAGGATTTTTTCACCGGGCCTCAATCTTGCAGCATAAAGTGAGTCCCAGAAAGTTTTAAAACTTGAAATATTCAACCCAGCAAAACCATATCTCTCTAGATAGATGAAGTTCTATAAGGGCATGTTTGGTTGCAGGGTTAGGTTGGGGTAAACTGGTGTACCCTCCTCACAGTTTACTATTCACATGGGTAACTCAACCCAACCCAAACCAGCAACCAAACAGGCCCTAACAGAGAGGACAGAAGTAAGTAGCGCTTGTGAAAAATTTGGAGCATGGATCTCGTATCAAAATATGCCTCCTATGAAGTAGCCATAAATAAGAAGACACAAATTCTGCCTTGCAGTTTCAGTTACCAGATAAGTTTGCAGTCACAAACGAGAATGGGATCAAAAGAAATCAGTGGTTTATCAATATCTTGTAGGCGCGCCTAACCGAGAAATCGCCATCTCTCACTTCTAATGGTCGTTGCCACCTGATGGTCGTGAATCTGACTCACAAAGTCCAATAGATGTAGAAAATCCTCAAAACTGTGATCTGAACTGAAAGTGGGTAGCCACTAGCCACGAAGCACCATCACAACAATCCCTCATCTTCGCATCGAGAGAGGGGAAAAGCGAAAAGATAGGGGAATCTGGTGGCCATATTACCAGAATACATCCAATTATCAGTCCAAAGGCAAAAGAAGCGCCATCTCCCAAAGACGGTCGGTAAAGGTCACCAAACTGAGGCATCACAGATCGAATGTCTTTCCAAAAAACATAGCATAAGGCTGGTTGGTTAGCAACCAATTTTTCATGTACATGTACGTCATACAGTTTTCTAATAAGTCTGCAACAAAGATCTTCACCATTATCCCATATTCTTGCAATCCACTTCATAAGAAGTGCCTTGTTCATTGTTTCCAAGCGTGAAATTCCCATCCACCCAAGGGTCTTAGGCAGGGTAGCAGTTTCCCAAGGGTCATTGCATACTTCATGTTCTTCGTGTGTTCTTCATGTTCTTGATATGCAAATGGAATTTAATCATTTTAGGAGCTAATAAACCCTAGGTGAATATGAATCAAGGTAAATCAATTCTTTTAAGAAGTTAACACGATCAGGTAACAAAATCATGCCTCTTGTTGTTGGGTTTTCATGTCAAACCGGATAAAATTAATGTTTATTGTGTTCTTTATTTTTAAAACGTTTACATGATTGATTCATGATTAACTTTAAAGTCATTGTTAAAATAAATTTGCTTAAATGAATCATCATTGCAGTTGATGTAATATTGTGCAATATTATACTGATACTAGCTAAAACTGATATGGCGTAGATGGGATCCAGTTTCAAGTTTCATACTATCTTTTATGGCAAGGATGGATTGGAGGAGATACAACAGGTTGAGCATGCAACATGTAGATTTTTCAGAAGAACATCCATATTGGCATGCCAAACCTATGAGGTACACAGTTGCTCGGATATGTTGAGCGCGCGAAATAAATTATTTGTAACGTGTTAGGCGGGTTTACTGGTTGAAGATGGGGTCATGCTATGTGGAGGCACGAGTGGATTGATACCGGTTGTGGTGCCTCGAGATACGGGTTATCCATTTACATGACATCCACATTATTAAATTTACGATTATAGCAACAAGTTACAAAAATGCATGGATTTTTTTCACAAACTTGAATGGCGTTCACAATGACATCAAGTTACATCCAGACATGTATCACTAAGAAACATTGCATTAACTTCCATATAGTACAACTTGTATCAAAAGAAAATTTATCATTTTATACATGGAACCCAAAAATATGGTAGAAGAGAAAGAAACACAATAGAAATGTAGATGTCTATACAAGGCAATCCTGTGTATCATTAAAAGTAAATGTTGTTTGAATACCCATCTAAGAGTCATGCTAATCAACTAGTATGTTGCAGACGCTTTCTCTGCCATCCATGTTAGGGACAAGGAGACGTCAACACAGGTTGAGTACATATATTAAATGTTAAACTTAAACACGAATGTAGATTATTACAAAAGCAAGCAAGTGGATAGGCGAAGACATCATTCAATAATTCAACTACTCATATGAAAAGAATCTTACTTAACAATTAAGTATATTAATCCTTTTTTCATTTGTCATAACCCAAAATCAATGCTTAGGAATTCTTTTACTAATTATGAGATGATGTCAAAGTAAGAGACCTAGATTTATGTCACGTATTTTTATAGATGTCAATTGTAGGGTATAGTGATAGATCTCATTGAGATATAGATGATTATTGATCATTTCCATGTCATGATCTTTCTTTCGCCAAAATCTATAGGCGGATTAGCCAAACTCAGTCGGTGAATGAGCCCTCTAAGGGATTCATCCATCTTGCTTTCCCAGTGGAAGAGCGGTCCATGGGGAAGCTATGCAAAAGTTCAATTACACCCCTAAGACGGGTGGGACAGACTATCCGATCCGAGTCACTCCACTACTGCCAGAACCAATGTAGGAACAGACTAAAGAAGCTCAGAGAAAAACCAAGAGTCCTCCAGCTTAGGAACCCTAACATAACTCATGGTCAGCAAAACTAATCAAACGGAAACACGTGTCGTGATAAAATTGCAAGCTCGTGATAAAACCAGGAAAGGGACTAAGATCCTGGACCCATACATTAGGCAACCATTGTCCAATCTGAGTGTCTTAGCTCCAGCTCAGTTGAGGGTCATCGTACTCTCGTACGGTCAGCTGTAAGGGGCACCTTCGCTGACACAAATATTGGATGTCACAATAGTTATAACAATAAAGACGAGATCACAACAATAATTATACATTTAAAAGATGAAACAACAAATAAAATTTCTTTGCACTCTGCAAGTTTGCTGCAACAAATCCATGACCACAATGTTCCTTGCACAATTGCATCAAAAATGTAGATCCAACAAAATTGGATGTTATAAAACTATGTGATCACCTAAAACCAACCAAATTGGGTGCAGTTAGAAAGAACCTCTCGAGGTACAATTCAAGAAACGGACAAAAACCTATTGAATCAAACAACTTGTACTCACAAAATAATCAACTTTGCAGGTATATTAATGCAAATCCATTCCACAACTTGTGATTCTCAACCGGAATGGTATTATGGTACCCAATATGTTAAAAACTACAAACATGATAGGAAATTGTTGGTTGTTTTGATGGGCCCTTAAATTTTACAAACCTAATTCGGGCCCGTTCGGTTGGGAGGATACCCCTTACTTTGGATGGGTTACCATCAAAACCTATTTCTATGCCTCTCTTGTGGGCCCACTCTTTCTCCATAAAAAATATATATTATACCATCATATCATCTAAAAATTATAAAATAATCAACTACCAATCACTATTCCAAATTTCAATACGATCACATCAAAACAACTGCCCACTTTTTTAAATTTCAATATAATCACATCACAATAACTATTCATTTTTTCAAATTTCAATACAATAACATCATACAAACCATCTCAACTGTAAACCCACCGACTAAACACCAAAATACAAAAAAAAAGGTTTCTCTTCCCCAGATAACCCACGAACGAAACGCACCTTTCAGCAACCAGTGAAACTAGTGAGATCAAAGTTACAAACCCTCTCACACATCTCTAATAAAATTGGCAATATCAAATTGAGACTCTGAAGTAACCAATAAAATCACTTGCATACCTTTTTTGTGTACTTTTATTATACCATTGTCTGACAAAATTCAGCATGCTCTAAGTAGCTTAAGTACAATGATTAGATCCTTAGTTTAGGCTTTAAGAGTTGATCTAAACCATCATATGGCCAAATCCCCAGCAATGAGTCATGATAAACATGAAAATGTGTCCTTTAATTTCAGTGTTTATTTTTCATTTTCACCAAAGTGTAGACTCAATATATTTTTCACTTGCATGCTTATTATACCCAATGTCAGAGCACAACTCTATAGTGAAATCCAACAAAGTTTATGCTGTTAAAGGCAAACACATGTAAAATACATGCGAAATCTAACAATTGACATCCATATCCAAAATCGCATATAACAATAGTAGCCACCAGTAGGGTTGAAGAGTGTGACCTTCACAACAATTAATGCTGCCCTTAAAGCTGCTTCAGGAAAAGTTATGAAGCACGAGAAAGCATGCACTGAGAATCATCACGCCTTCATTCCTTTTACTTTTGATGCTTTTGGTTTCTTAGCACTAGAAGCTGTTGAACTTTTGAAGAGGATCCAAAAAGTCGTGAGTAGTAATGTGATGGTTCCTAGATTTATCGATGTAGTATTCATGAGGATTGGTTTTGCAATTCAAAAGGGACTAGCGATGCAGCTTGTTGCCCGCTTGTCTCCTATTTCGATGTAATCTCTCTATCTAATAAAATAGTGACCCCCCAAAACCAGTACTTGGTTCATTTTGAACATAATAAAGATATGAATCTTTCATGCAGAGTCATCATAGTGGTTAGACTCCAAATTGCTTCAGAAGACTCGATGTTGCCACACATCCATTAATGCATTTTGGATCCAACAAATGGAAATTAAAGGAAAAACCATGTTATTTTCAGATGAGTTGCATATTTTCATGATCATATAACAAACTCACATGTAAAAAATGTGAAACTACATGAAGGACAACCAAAAAAGGGGATTTTGGAATGCACACTTAGATCAAGAAATGGAGGAAAATGGATAATCACAGCAGCAGTAGCAACATAAATGAGGGAGGAGAAGATGGATTTTGGGGAAGAAGAGAGGACGAGAGGAAGAAGAAGGGTTGTTTGGTGATATTAATAAGGAAAGATGGGGGATTTATGTGTAAAGTTGAGGCAAAAGAAAAAGCAACGTGTAACAGTTTGGAGAAAAGAAGATATGTGTTGTAAATAAATCTACTTACTTACTTATTTATTTTTAATTCTTTAATCTTATTTCCATTTCCTTGTTGAAGATAATCCTAAAGTCTTCAATTTGAAGCAACAATTTAGCTTTTCTTGATCTATTCTTTTCCATTTATTATTTTGAAAGAGTGCACACCTTAAATCAACAATGTTTATACTAGTAATTCATCATGATTGTCAATACATGCTTCCATGATTCGAAAACCTTGGTTTTGATTCAAGTATTATAGTGTTCCCAAGTTTGTTACGAGGTTACCAACTATTAGATTAGTTTTCGGTTCACATGACCCTAAGAGTCACACGATATCATTAACCACAACATTCTTGTCCGACTTCATATTTAAGCAAGCTCAGTTGCATTGATTTTATTTCAACAAGATGCTTCTAGCAAACCTACATACAACGAAGTTGTTCGCGATAGAATTTCGAACAAGAACTTTGGGTTTTACACTCCTAATATTAAATATACACGATGTGCATCCTTCTTCAAACAAACCATTTATTCGAAGGATATATGAATTTAAATTCGGTATAATATCGAAATAATATCTTAACATACAAACTCCTTCAACTTAAACACCAAGAAAATATGTATTTGTCAGTGAATTCTTTGTAAAACAACTTTTGTCACACATCAAAAGTAAAGTTATTTCAACGTCATCAAACGAATGTCTTGTACATTTGTATAAAGGTATAGAAAACAAAATAACTTATATTTTACAAAAATCCCAATTTACAAGCTACGATAATACATTTGGTAGGCATTTCACGATGACTATATTGGGATATTACATAGCTATTTTCAAAATAATCTGTTGGGATATTACATACGATGACAACGACATGCGATTCAAAAAACAGAAGTAAATATTGTAAAACATTTCGATCACGAGCTTGGTTAAGTCGACTTAATTGAGTACATGTAGACCTTACATCGGTCAAAGTTTCACTATGTTAAAGTTCCAAACTATTGTAATGTAGTCCCAAAGATACATTGATTCGCTAATTTCTGCACGCATACCTAGAAAAAATTGTATTGCATTTTCATACGTCGTGACTTAATCTCGTCGATGTAAATGGAAGTTCGAAGCTTTATGATTGGGTAAATTACAAAAAGAGATCCAATTAAGCATCGATTCCAACGAAGAGTCTCATTTTTTAAATGTTTACATAAAAATGAAATGAACTTTCAACTTTAAGGTTTGACGTCGACATAAAAGGAAAGTGGAAGCTTAGAGAGGTTTATATTTGAGCTAAAAAAATAGATCAAGCCTCTATTTATTACACACAAAAAAATAAGCTCATAATAACCACCATATCTTCGGATTCTCTCTCTCCTTTTTTTTTAAAAAACTTATTTTGTATGATTTAAACCGAACAAAAAATCAGAATTTAATGTTAAATTATTTGGATTTTAATTCTTTCGGTGCCTACTTGGCAATTAGCATACAGCCATGATCTCCGGGACCAACATCAAAAAGGATATAAAATCGGAGTGCACAATCGCAAAAACGCCAGGAATTCGCCCGTTCTTCCCCATGTGAAGTGTTACCCGTTCCTTCACCTCCGCCTCCGCCTCCCCCGCGATCGATGGAGTCGACCTCCTCCTCTCCCCACTCCATCGTCTCTAGGGCTCGCACCGCTCTCCACTCCGCCGCGGCCAAGGCCGAGAAGGTCCTCACCGATATCAAGTCTGATCTCAAGTCCTCCGATCGATCAGGTCCGTTCCCACACGCCCTTTCTTCGGATTTGACTTGATTTTTTTATTGTTTTTGCCAAATTTCGATCTTTTTTGTTGTCGTTGCAGCGTCGGATGGGGATAGGCCCTCACGGAGGAGATCGAAGGAGATGGACGGATCAGGGGACGGCTCTTACAGAAGATCGAAATCCCGCGAGGTAGATCGATCGATGTGCTGTTGCTTATTTTGAAATCGCGCTTTGAGTTGGATGATAGGTGCGGTGGCATGTACCTTCAGATTTGTGAAATTTTAAGGGAAAAAGATCAAATTTTGGGGCATTTGACGCTTCGGGAAGTTGCTCAGTAGGTGTGATGGTTTATATGGGGCAACTATTATTAAACGGATGACGACTTAAGTATCGGGAAGCTATTATAGGTCAACGGAGCATGGGTTTCAGTTTTTCCTTCTTGTTTCTGAAATGCAGTTGTTTTTGATTTTTTTATGAGCTAGAAAAGTCTATTTGGCGATTCTTGTGTATTCTTTAATGAGAACTTGTGAAATGTGCTCGAGACACCTCATGAAATCAATGTTGCCACAGTGCATGGTTGGTACAAGTTGGGATTCTCTGTGAATTTGATTTTGCAGAAGTGCATTTCTCAAAAGGTAATGTAGCCCGTTTTTTTCCTTTTGAAGTGCAGTTGGTTTTGATGTCTTTATGAGCTCGAAAGTTGTTTTTGATGATTCTTATGTGTTCATTAGTGTGAAAATTGTTGAGAACTTGGGAAACCTACTCGAGAAGCTGCATGAAATCAGTTTGCACTGTTGGTTTAAGTTCAGTTTTTTTGTGAAGTTGATCTTGAAGAAGCATTATTCATAGAGTAAATGTAGAAGTTATGTTACGTCCAGTTTTGAGAACATACCTATTTGGATACCTGCAAGAAGTCAATAAGGGTTATAACTTGCCCAAGCAGTTCCATTTGTTCGAGGTGTATGAGTTATTAAGTTAGAAGTTAAAGTCAATTTCTGGGAACTTGTTTTAAGGCAGTACCGCTGTTTGATGCTCTTTACTTTAAAATGCGAGTCAGAAAAAGATGCAGCAGTGAGTTTTGGTGATTTATGCATGATGATTAGTGACTGCTATTAAATCCTTAGAAGCTTGATTAACTTACGAAAGGAGCTTTAAAGAGAAATTCATGCTAATTCAGCTTCCCTGTTGATTGTCATGGTGCAGATAAGTGGAGAGAGCGCTAGTAAAGAAGATCTCGGTACACATGACTGTAAAGCAATTTCCATTACTCCAACATCGGTTCTTAAGAAGCTGGCATTGGCTATTGAGTTAGTATCTTTACTGCATTTCTGGATTATTTTGATAAGTTTCTTTCTTCTGAATGTCCTATAAACCATTTGTATAGTCTCATTGGCAGCCTACGAATTTATTCTTTCGCTTGGGGTAGTGAATTCACAATAGATCATGGATGAGGGGATTGTCACATTGGAGAAGTTGGTTGAGATAAAATGATTATTATTTAGATGACCTGATTGTTTGCAGCCTGTTCATTTTTATAATTATTGTGCAGTGGGTCATTGTGATCTATAAAAGATAAATATCTTCTGTAGGGACTCTTTAGATGTGACACATATACATCCTTTTCAGCTTTGCATTGAGCTGGGTTTAGATTGATTTGGATCGGCAAGAAATGGGCAATTTTTCTGGGTTTTGCTATATTGGACTGATTAAAAGTCCACTGGCAAGGAACATTGCCAAGTTCCTCACGACTGGCACTCATTCTTCGATGATTGTTACAAAGTGCTGAACCTAGTGTGAGTTAACATAAAATTAGCTAGTTATGTCATTGTTTGCTTGATAACAGTTGTATTAAGCATAGAAAGCAAATGGGAATATCCATGCCAGGCTACTACTTTTAATCTATTTCTCCTGGTTTGGGAACATTAGTTCACTGCAACAGGATTTCTTTGTAAATGGCAAATGCTAAACTCCCAATCATTTGTTTCAATTATGTGCAATACAGATGAGAAATGGGAAGGAATAGTGGGAGATCTACCTTTCTCGACACATTAGCTGATGGCATTCTAGAGTGGAAAATTTAAGGGTTTTCAAATATTTAATGCAGTAGATACTTGTAATAAAAAAATGACTTTACAAAGTAGATATTGACATATATTTCTCACTCACTTTGTGTTAATTTTCACCATATACCATTCCATTAGGTATTGTCAAAATTATGTCTAACATAATGGAAAAAATAATATGATATTACAAGGGCCTCAAAACTATGATATTCAAGTGCTAATATGTCAAATGAGCTTTAGCTACATGGATTTATCAATGCAGGTTAAATAGGTCCCTTATGGCAGTTCTTCATTGACTCTACTTGCAAGGCTCATAATCTAACTTTTTGTATCTCTGAAATGGACATTAGTTGACTTTCTTTATGGATCTCTGAACGGAATTTTTTTACTATTGATTTGCATCATCTCTTTGAGAATCCCTTCATTTTTTGTGAGCATACATCCACCTTAGCATCTTTATTTTCTCGACACGCTATAGATATGCTTACAGTTCATTACCAAATGGTCTCTATACGAAACCGGGCAAGTCTCTCTCTATGTCTTGGTTAGTATCTTTTTTTGAACTTTCAACTGCAAGTTTGTTAAATCTAGACTAACAGAAGTTTCTCTCTATTTCAACTAACTGGTATTGATTTTGCACGTAACATCTCCATCAAGCCTTGCATCTTCCTTACGTAAAAAAAGGGTCTTGAATCTTCACTTGAATAACTACTGCTAATATTTAAAGATTTTTTGTTGTTGAGATTCAGTGTGTACTCATTTTCACCTTACCCAGTGCCATTTGTTTTTCCTCTTTCATCGAGCATGCAGAGTCCATATTACTTCTTTTTCCCACAAGGTCAGAATCTGCGGAAGAGGAGTCTAATCAGGATTTTCCACCTAAACACCCAATGCACTAACTTGCATGGCATGCTCCACTTCTCCAATCTTCTCTTCAACTTTACTTTTCCCTCCAATCGCATCAGTTATGAAACTGTTTCTGCAAGAACATATCTTCTTCCTTCCGAGTTCCGATAACCCTCCTATCTACCTTATCATTGCACTATAATCTAGTCTATAAGTAATATAAAAATCAAATTTATCCTATTATCCCTCTCTCATTGTTTTTTTTCACTTACCAGAAAGTATTAAACACCAACTCTCATTGGACGTGTTAATCCCCTTTATCCCCTGCACCAAGCTGTGCCTACCCTCTTCTCTTCGACCACTTGCCTAATGTTTCCTTGTATTTTAAGGCATACATTCATGTTGCCATCGACCCTTTCACGTACAGGGGAACGATGTCATCCTTAAAACGTGTTCATAAATCTAATTACTGTTCGATGTGCTTTATTAGCTCGTCCATGATGAAGGTAAATTATAATGACTGCTCCTGACAACCCATTGTAATTGATAGTTGATGAAGAAAGAGCATTCATCTATCTTTAGCGTGCCTGGCATATCACTACCATTCCGAGTACTTGGTAAGGACTTGAAACTGACCTAAAATTGGAGTTGATAGTGTTCAATGGACTTAAACATGGCTTGCGGGCTAACACGAGATGCTCAAAATCTGCTTCAACTGCTTTGTTAAGATGCCTTGGAATCAACACATGAGTTAATAGATACTTCTGATGCTTAAAGAATGTTAGTAAAACTCTATGCCTATGTATGTCTAGAGGGAGTAAGAGGGAAGGGAAATGGAGGGGAAGGAAAAGAACATAAATTTGTGGTGTTTGGATAGAAGGAAAGGGGATGGAAGGATAGGGGTGTTTTTTTTGTTTGGACGCATATATTGATGGAGAGGAAATGTTCAAGAAAAATGATGATCATCACAATTTACTGTAGTGTCTTGTCGATAATGCAATCCAATTTATTATTATTATTTCTTTTGAAGATAATAAATACAAATAATCTTCTCACTATATTGCAAACACATAGGGTGACCAAGTTCCTAAATCACGAACATAAACATTAAGTTTTTTATTGACAAATATCCGAAACATGTCGATAATATTTAGACAAAAAACAAGTAAATCTGTTGTTAAAAGTCATGCCAATTTATGGTCGGGAGGTTAAAATATAACTATCCTTACAATGGGTGTATAAAAACACTGGTGAACACCTTTCTTTCCCTAAAAAATGACCACTCTTTACATTTTTTATTAACAAATTGGTTCTTTTAGTTCCTTCTAAAAGACTAAAATATGAAACAAGAAAAACAAATACATAAGAGTGGGAGGAGAATCTCTTGCTTGTCCTCTGCTTAGGTGTGGGATGTGGCCAACGTCCCGTGGATTGGGGGACAAGATTGTGCTGATTTTTGGAGGAGCTTCAGATTGGTTTGTGGTTATGGGCACAGAGATTGTGTGTGTCGTTTTGCATTTTTGTGGGCGATTTGGTGTGTGAGGAATAATGTCATTTTGGGGGGTGGAGGCAATCTTAACATACATAGAATGTAATAGACCATAGCAACACACTATATACATTGTGAAGGATGTAATGCGTTGTAACCTTTTATAGTTTTGTAGTGTAATATTTTGGCAGTGGGTCCCAGGACGCCACCCTTCCCCTTTTAAAAAAGAGTGGGAGGAGAAAGGCATATATGTCCTGTATAGGATGGGGGGAGCTAAAATAGGAACATGAAACACTTAATTGAGGAGTTCGTTTCATTTCCATCCCACCGTGCTCGATTTAGAAAAAGGGAGCTAAAAGGGGATCATGCATACATGATCCTTGCACCTGCAATGATAATGACACATCTTGTCATTGTTGATGAAATGGACCAAAGGGTGTATAATCAAAGTTGATACATTAAGCTAGATTACAACAATTACGGTAAATGACCTCATGACATGTTGGATCAGTGCAAAAGAGAGGATGACTACGACACATGAGGATAGGCTACCTTGGTTTAGATGTAAGCTCACCTGGATACATAGCTTCCTCGTCGGGAATGATTGTAAGAGAGGTGTTTGTTGTAGAGATGGAGAAGGTGAATTCATGTTTAACGAGATGAAAGTTGAGGGTAGAAGAGGGCGAAGATAGTAGAGGATATTTAGTAGTCTTTGGTTTGTTTTAGCATTTTGGTCCTTAATTGTGAAAGTAAGTGGACTTGATGGTGGAACTTACTCGTGCATGAGGAAAAAAGATTATTTATTCACTATGCTTTAGCAATCATCTTGCTAAACATATTGCGGCATTCAACCCCCTCTCTCCCCACTTACATACGAATGCAAACACCAAACATTTCCATTTGGTCCGCTTGACCTATACTCTGAACTCTAACATGGGTGGTATGCGAAGCATTGTCATTTGCTTCATTTTCATCTTTATTAGGCATCCGAGTTTCATATTCCCTCTTGGAAATATTTCTTTATGCCTTAGCAAACACTCTGTGGTCTTCATTTCATAAACATATCCCACAAAGAAATGAGGTCGTGGAGTCCCATAGTTCTCTATGCAACATTACAACATACGTACAGAATGTGAATTGACAATGTCGTCATTTTCAAAACCTTTGCCAAGGCATTGCCACGCCCTTATGTAATTGCTATATTTTTCCATGCGGAGTTTCTAACAATAAATGTTGATATGCAATTAATATCTCGATGGCGAAGATCCCCATTGCTGTCTTTGAAACAAGAGATTAATCTCCTACTAAACTCTCTCTTCCCTCAAGTTATTGGTGGTGACATGATGGATAACTATTGTGTCTTGGAAACAAGAGGTTAATCTCCTACTAAACTCTTTCTTCAATCAAGTTATTGGCAGCGACACGATGGATAACTATTGTGCATTGATGCAAACTTTTAAAGAAAATTGAGATCACCTTCAACACTGTAGATAGATTTTGACTATGAACTGTTATTTGAAAGGAAAAAGGGGTGCACTTCCATAAGAATGAGCACATGAAAGATTTCACATTCACAATTTTAAGTATCAGGATTAGAAAGACAAGGAATAAAAGGATTATGCTATTTTCAAGAGCATTCTCTACATAAAATATCTTGCGTTGAAAATCACCTCATTTCTCGCAAGCTAGATCACTCATAGGATTGCGTCGCCTGGACTTTTTCGGACTCCATGCCAACTTGAGCTGGCCCAATAGACTCTAAAAAATGGTGGCACTCTAGTTGTCAACGCAAAAAGTCGGGAGAACCGCTCACACATCACCCCATGAGTAGTCCAATCAACCGACCAAAAATGAAAGACACCATCATGCCCCAAGACATGCTTCAATAAGGGTAAGATATCAAGAACAGAACACACTCTCATTCGGAAGCTTGGTAGAGAACATACTTCCCTGGTCTGCATCGTAAATCCATCAAAACCCCATAAATGTGTCGCAACAAGGAGCATAGTAGGTCTGAGGTGCTCCCTAAAATGGCAGACACCCACTTGGCAAGCAATGCCTTGTTCATCTCCTCCGGCTGAGCATGCCCAACCACACAACCTCTTAAAATAGCATGATAATCTTTTAACTCACCGGAGACGTCTCCTGTGCACCCCTGAGCTTGACCAAAAGAATCTTCGCATATGTCTCTAAACATCCCCGCATCCCACATGAAGCATGCGTGGCGACAAAGGGAAGATCATAGCAGATAGTCACCACCCGAGGATAATAAGATGACCAACATATGAGAGACCTGCTTCGACTGATGAAGCTGATCGTGCACCAAATACACTCATATAACTAACCAAGGAGATCCTATGCTACGTCTGCAAAGAAGCTGTGCAAGCCCCAACCTTCGCCTCATCCATCTGAAACAGAACAAAAGCGGATATGTCACCATTGATTTGAAGATTCGGGACGACATCGAAAGTTTCAACACAATAGCAACCCCTTTCGCCTCTAGGACACCTACGCCCACAAAGAAGATAATGTCATCATTAATATAATGTAGCAGAGGGATCAATAAGTCACCAAACCGAAAACCAACTCAGAAATCCTCTACAACCGCATATGAAACCATCCTCGACAGCGCATAACTTCTCATACAAAGATCAATGACGCCAATAAATAGTCATGTTTGACACCCCTCTGTGGTTGGAAAGATCCCTCTCATGCCGCCCATTCAGTGTTATTGAATATTAAGTTATCGTCACATGTCTTGTCATCCATATAATCCACTCACTGGGGAAAACATCGAGGTAAGGGAAAATCCCAAATATTTCTCAAAACAATACAATTATATGCTTTAGAGAAATCAACCTTCTAAAGAAACCCTTTTGACATTCCTATTCCAGTCCGCATTGATCTCGGAGGTCATAACTACATTGTCCATTATATGCTCACGCAAGTTGAACATTATTTGTAGGCACCAAGGTTTGTAAAAACGAAAATTGGAACGAGGCGTTTTCCTTGGAGGCGAGGCGTAGCCTCGAAGTGGTCGAGGTGTAAGCCTCGCTTTGTATAGTAAAATAATTACAAAAATATAATAAATATAATCATTAATGAAATAATCTAATCCGACAAACCTATAATATATAACATTGTAATATATAATGAAATTATGAAGATAAGAACATGAAAAAAGGATATCTCAATTCCATAAACCTTTCTACTAAATTTTCTACCCAATCAAAAAGAAAACCATTGGTTATAACTTTTTTTGAAGCCAAAAAAGGGGAAACACGCTATGGTGTCCACCCCATTGTATTAAAAGTCAGATAAGTTACATAAAACTTACAATGACCATGACTCTGACAAATATCTAGAGTGGAAAGTTGCATCTATCACTAGAATATTTATCAAAGAGGGAGTCATTGGCTATGGTTGTGATTAAAGATATCAGAGATGTTGATATGAGTCATATGATTTGAATCCTGACTGTATGTTATGTTGAACCCAGTTGAAGAATGGTTCGATGTTCCCCTGTACCACCATACCCCAGAGCATCATCGTCATCACACTGTCGTTGTACTGTCAGATCGGCTGCTCATGAATCTCCATCTTCTTCAGTGCTTAATGTGTGTGAGGAAGACGGTGGATTTCATATGATGAAATCAAGAGGTTCTTGTCTCGGATCATCACTAAGGATTGCGGGGAGCACCCGTTTCATCCACACAAGCTTGTGAAAATCGGTCGACTAGGCCGGCTAGTCGGTCTGACTAGTTGAGTCGGGGGGATAACCGACTCTACTAGGCTTAGTCGGCCATTAGTCAGTCAACCCGACTAATCGGGACGACTAGTCGGCATAGTCGGCCGACTTTTACATCTAGCTTCTTTATTTTTAGTTTTTTTTTACTTTTTTTAAAAGCAAACTTATACTAATATGCTTAATGTTATATTTAAAGTCAATTATTTCTTTTGTTTCATTAGGGTAATATAGAAAATGTACAAATCTATATTAATATATAAGAATATACGTATAAAAAATGATTTATATATTTAAAATAAAAAATTCAAACCAACTAATGGCTGGCTAAATTCGATTAGTCGCCCGACTACCGATTATTCTTTAGTTAGTGACCCAGTTGACCGAGTATCGACTATCGCTTTCTGCAGCCTTGCATCCACGTACCCGCAAGTATTGTCTACGTCAGATCAGACTTGAAATAGGAGGTCTCTTCGTTGAGAGACACGAGGATCGCGATCATGCTATAAGAGGTAATTCTAGTACTTGTTTGTGATCAAGATGAAATGACATGAGAATGGTTCCCATGTCATGTGGTTTCAACGAAATTTTTAATTTCTGTTGCCACAACAAGCCATTATGCGATACAAGTTATGGCAATTCACTCCTTAATTTGAAATGAAGAATAATTTATTTGCATAATAGGTCCCTTAGTACAATTAGAATTATATACCATGGCCATCTTGATATCATACAACTATTGATCCAAAGGTTGGACCGTTGGCTCATATAGGCTGGTATATGATTGAATATCTAAAGAGTTAGCTTGAGGGCTCAACCACATCGTCAAGTGATTATCAAGAAGGGATCTCCAACCTGAGAAGGAGATGACAATCCTTACTCTAAAAGCTGACATCTGACCGACCTCTTGATGCATGTCCTCTGCATAGGAATATCGATTAGGAGGTGTTGTATGAGTTAGGTTAAAAGTGGTCTTAACGAAATTGAGATAACTAAGACCTATGTTGTATGTTATCACGTATAGGCACACATCCTCTGATCAGAGATATATGTCTTACTATATGTCTAAGTATGTACATTAAGAAGACTATTAAGTTGACGACCTAATCAAGGTCTATACATTGGCTAGCTGGTGTGCATACGAGGGCATATGAGTAATAAGATCTCTCAATGGATTCATATTGATTCACTGTTGAATCGGAAGACAAGCTTACTTATGAGATATTGAGATAAATCGAATTCCAACATTGGTCATCTTGTTTTGGAAACAAGATCGGATTTGTAGGTATGATATATGCTTTTGGAAAGCATATGATCGATACCCTTTCCCAATGATTGAACGAGATACTTAGTGATAAAACTCTGACGGAGACTTTTCAAATAAGATCAGAACTTCGATTTTATTTTAGGTCTTCCACTATGCAGGATGTATGTTAGAAATACTCGAGGGTGATGTGATCTTAATCGATTGTATAAACATGATGCTTCCATTCCGAGGAGTGATGAAACATGTTTGGATTTTAGTGACTCCACTCAGTAGACTAGTTATCCAATCTTAGTCTGCATGTTGGATATTGATCTGAATATGATTAGGATGCAATGAGAAGATTGGATATTATGTCTGACTTGATCAGACATCTCTGAGAGGTCTTCTAGATCTGGATATGAGATTAGATCTCAATATCTCACTATCCAAGTCACTATACATGGAATATACAATTGTTATGTCCTTATCTTCAAGTATCCGCGGAGAAGGCACACCGTTCTTGATAGATTTCAAGAATAATTCTATTGTTGACAATATCTGAGCATTAGAAAATTAATGATTAAATATGATTTAAGTATCATTAATAATGTGGATATGATTCACATTATTTGAACACATATAGAGAGACAATTAGGATAATTAAATTGAATTTAATTATCATGGATATCGTTATTGTGGATGTCCCCATATGCCATCATACCTTACCAATATGTGGGTCTTGCTGGTAGGGTATTCGAATATGAGTATACGAGATTTACATATTCATATGTTTAATGGTGTAATATTAAGAGTTCAGTGAAATAATTGGACATGTTAATGGTAAATATGAATATGAAAGAGGTCAAATTTAAGCATTCATCTTGCGTAAATATATCCTCAACAACTAGGTCTTTATAAACATCCGAAACTACTAATAGGACCAATTATTTTCTTAAAAAAATGCTTGGTAAATCCCTAATTCCTCAAGTACCGCCTCGCCCTGCCTCGCCTCGCCTCGCCTCGGGCACCCAAGGCGCTCGCCTTAGCCAGGGGGTCCGAGGCAGTCGACTCGAGGCTCTTTGGCTCCCGCCTCATTTTACCGCGAGCGCCTTTGCACCTCGAAGCACATTTTTTCAAACCGTGGTAGGCACAGGACGATTAGCAAGGACCTTTGCCACAATAAGGTAAACAATATTTGAGAGGGCAATGAGACCGAAATCCTCCACACATTGCACCGCGCCATTCTTAGAGTGAACAAAATCAGGGAATGTTTCAACCTTTCACTACACATTCTCCTTTTGGAGCTCCTCCACATTCGCCACAACATTTAGCTCCACCAGCTCCCAGAACTCCATGAAGGAAAAAAAATCGAGAAACCATCCAGACAAAGAGAACCATCCGCATTCAGAGCAAAAAAAAACCCTCCCGGATCTTACTCCTGCTAATAGCACGCACTAACCCCTTCTTATCGACTATGATAGAAATAAGCACATTAATTTCCCAGTACGATTTAGTATAAAGGGGCTGCACTCATATGTTAGCAATCAATGTTGACGTTTTAGTATGACCAGTCGTATGACAGTGCCCTCCACAGCCATATTTGTTGACCTTCAAATGCAGGTGATTGTTTTCTTTTTTTACGGGGAAATGTGGAATATGAAATACTGTACAAAGGAAATGCTCGCTAAAAGATCCAACCTACAACTTCTTTGATATTGAAGGGTAGATCCTTTGTTTTGGCCACAGAATCTCATCCTTCATTTTATCTTCATCCAATGCAGCCTTGGTAAACCAGCTTACATGGACTGGTTGAACAATGAACCTTTCATCTAGCAGGCTAGATTTCAAATCTTACCTCTCAAAAAGATGATTGAGAAAGAAATATGCCAAATCTTCGAACATCCTGATCTCCTCTCTAGGCCTTTCCAAACTCCGATACATGCCATTCTATTCCAAATTCTCAAATCCAATGTATGCATCTATTGTTTTGGTAACCTTTATAGTTGAAGAAGCTTATAAAGCTGTATATGTAAAAACTCCAAAAGTAAAATGTATTGTTGTTGCTGTTTATTCTGATATTTATTATTATGGAATCTTCTGTGATATATTTATGTACTTTAGGTGGTTTATACAATTTTAACATTGAGCCCTTTCAACATCCTTTGACAGAAATGCAAAAGATTGTAGTGTCATAAATGATCTCCTCGACCCAGCAAGAGGTTCTTACCTTGTGGGTGAGAGAGCATCGTTGAGCTTTTCGGCGGTCAAATCACTTGTGCTACGAGAGAAGGATAAATCAGATTCAGATTCCCAGAATGAGGAGGAAACAAATTCTCTAGTAGCTCGCTTGTTTGGTTCAGGTTGGGTGCTGCTTCATTTCCTCGTTAGAAATTAAACTGAACTCATCAACAACAAAGTATTGCTTAACATAAGATCTGGCTGAACTGAAAATGGATATTCGACGAATGAAACATCATGCAGACATGCACTACTGTTTTACACTTAAATCTAAATATGCTAAATATTTTTTTTCTAATCCATACTTTCAAAAGTTTAAATCTTCAAATCCACCAACATGGAAAAATTAAGAGCTGGAGCTGATTTGTTTAAAAGGCAAACAAAAACGTCTAGCTCTACTGAAATGAGTCAAATGTACAAAGAACTTTCAATTTAAAAAGCTGCTGATCAGTATTAATAGGAGGCTTTCTGGCATCTGTTTTGAAATAATCTTCCACAGTCACACTGGTTTGTTTGACTATTGAATTTTCCTGATATTCTTTGACTTTGCAAATACTTTGCAAGTTAATTTCAGAGGATCTTTCATCAAGATATATTCCTACATCTGTTTCCATGGACCTGAAGGATATTCGTGGTGCTCCAATTGGAAGTTTCATTGTCAGAGTTTCTGAGATCATTGGACATCTGAAGTCGTTGCAAAAAATGGCTTCATTTTGGCTAGCCGCAGTGACTGAAGTAAGTATACAATGTAGATTTTTCTTGTCGTTTAATATTATCAGATTGTCATGAATATTTTATTTTTTGGGGGCTAATAATATTGATATGTGATGTTCTGAGATATTATTTCTTTGTTATATTAGTTATTTGTAAAATTTAAGGTACTGACATCAATGAGTGAGGTGATTTGCTTTGTTTTCTTTCTTAATCGACTTTGTACACTCGCCTCATTATAATTAATAAAACTTAATTATAGCTGGTATAAACATGACATATATTGCACCTCTGTTTTTAGAGATTTATCAACTATAAAATATGATGAATCCAATGTGATTCATGAATATATTAATTTGATAGGAGATCTGAATCAACTATAATTTGCATGATACATTTTCAAAATCTAACATTATGAGTTAAACTTTTATATGATGATTTATCGATAATATGAAAATTATTTTGATCCATTATTTAAAAACCTCAAAGGAAGTCTCGTCCTCGAGACTCAAGTCAAGGTTCCTATATGTCTTGTTTGGATTTCATCTGGCCATAAAAACCTCAAAGATTTTTGAACCCATAAAAAGCTCAAAAGAAGAACAAGCCATATTCTCTCAACATATATATAACTACGTGAGCTTGTTCTGATGATTACCTGAAAAGAGTTGCGAGTATCATGCCTGCATGTCTGCTTCGGTCTCCCATATCGCTTCTTCGGCTCCACGTCAGTGCCACAACACCTTGACCAAGGGAATCTCTTTGATGCAATGCTTCTTCACAACAATGTCAAGAATCTTCACTGGCCTCTCCTCATATGCCAAATTTAATTCCATGTCAAGATTTTCGTAGCTGATAATGTGTCGAGGATCGTGCACATACTTTCTCAAGTTGGATATATGAAATACGTCGTGGATGCCCGAAAGGTGTGGAGGAAGGGCGACTCGGTAGGCCACCTTCCCCACTCTAGCAAGAATCTCAAACGGTCCAACATACCGGGGTGTTAGCTTGACACGAACACCGAATCTCTGAATTCCCTTCATGGAAGATACTCGAAGGAATACCCAATCTCCTACCTGTAGTTAAAGGAATGCGTTTAGAGTAAGTTAAATTTTAATAAGTCATATTTTGCAAAAGTGGTAAGAGAAGAGGATTGGATACCTGAAACTTTAAATCTCTTCTCCGACGATCTGCATAGCTCTTCTGGCGGCTCTATGTCGTCAGAAGCTTTCCTCTCACAAGATCAACGACCCTCGCAGTCTCCTCCAAAAGATCTACGAAGTAAAGAGTATGATCACTTACCTCACGCCAACTAAGAGGTGTGAGGCATCTCTGCCTGTATAGAGTTTCGAATGGTGTCATGCCAATACTGGAGTGATAGCTGTTGTTGTACGTAAATTCTACAAATGGAAAATGATCCTTCCATGACCCTTTCCATTTCAAAGTACATGCGCGTAACAAGTCCTCAAGTGTCTGAATGGTGTGCTCACTCTGTCCGTCGGTCTGCAAGTGGTATGCGGAACTCATCTTCAGCTATGTCTGTAGTGCTGACATGAAATGATGCGTGCGATATAAGCCTCGAGTGTCTGTCAGACACCACCTCGCGTGGTACATTCTGTAGTCTGATAATATTATGCATATATAGCCTGGTCAATCTGGATGGAGTGTAGATCATGCTGACAGGTATGAAATGGGTTGATTTGGTCAACGTGTCAATAACAACTCAAATTGAATCATGGCCACCTGATGTCTTCGACAATCATGTGATAACATCCATAAAAATACTCTCCCATTTCCACTCGGGAATTGGTACGTTCACTCTGTCCTCGATTTGCGGATGGTATGTGGAACTCATCTTCAGCTCTGTCTGTAGTGCTGCCATGAATTGATGCTAATAGTGCGATGTAAACCTCGAGTCACTGTCAGACACCACCTCGCGTGGTATACCATGTCGTCTGATAATATTCTGCATATATAGCATGCCCAATCTGGATGGAGTGTAGGTCATGCTGAATTTTGACAGACTGTGATTGCTCATGTCATGTTCCATCTTGAGATGAATGGTAGGTGGAATCAGAAAGCTCTTTGAATCTCATCTCCATGTCCGTCTGCTTGTCAACAATCTCTGTTCGCTGAGCTAGGATCTGGTCCTGCTGACCTCGCATGGCAGTTTGCTGCTGCTTGAGGTCGGTGAGAGCGCCCATGATGCGCCTCAATCGATTAGTCATTCCCGTGGTCAGCTCTGGCGTCATCGTTTTGCACGACAACCAATATCATTAATCAAAAAGTTAATGTTCACTGATATTTTAATAATGCTTTTCTCTTCTTGGGATACTATATGAAAATTAAATGCAATTGATGACATTTGCGGTTATAGATTTTGAATGTCATATTTCCCTCTCGGACTCGCGACAAGTCGGAGGACTGCCGCTATCCGAGAACTTAATGCGGTCGGAATCGTAATACTATGAATGTATGTATTGGGGTACTACAGTTTTGATACCAAACTGTGATGCCCTCGGATCCGGGTACCGGTTTACACGTCACTCACAACGTTAGATTCTTAATTGATCGCATTAGTTTAGCCAAATTTGAGGGAAAATTTTTCGCTTTTTGCGTTGACATTCACCATCAATATCAACAACCACGGTGCCAACAAGAACTGACAACAACTTTTCATTTAAATAATTTCCATATAATTTACATGTAACAAAAATGAATATTACATTGTATACATGCATCCCCAAAATATGATAGAAGAGAAAAAAAAGCGGTATACATTATCAATTGTACAGAAACTACAAACTGTGTACCGTCTGGTATAGTAGCGGATGCTCGAGATCATCAACCAACTACTAAGATGTAGGCGTTTTGCCTGCCAAACATGAAAGGAACAAATAGAATGTCAACAAATATTGCGTACATTCCAGCATATTAAAAATAATAATAAGTAATTTAATATTTTCAAAAGGAAGCAAGTAGAAAAGCATTGATATATAAAATTTACAATCACTTGCGTGAAAAGAAATGGTTTCTAAGTGACTCTGCATGTAATTCCCACCTCAAATACCCCATATTTTTCCATATATAACACTTCCATAATTTAATTAATGTCCATATGTATAATATTTTCTTTTTATCACCTAGAAATCATGATGATGGGTTTTTCTGTTAAGAATGATGAGTTTCTGATTTGATCCTTAATTCTATCTAACTTTTCAAATCTAATGGATAGCATGTGGTCTTGGTTTGAGTATGACCTCACGCTATGACTCTAAGGCGTGAAGAGTACCTTAGGCTCCGTTTGGTTGCAGGGTTGGGTTGGCCCAACCCGGGGTACCCCTCCTTCCAAACATCCCAATCCTCCGCATAGTTTACTATTCCCAGGGGTATCCCAACCCAACCCAACCCTGCCCAACCCTGCAACCAAACAAACCCTTAGGGTTGGGGTGCCTCCGTAGGTATGCAATGGAGTGTAATGCATCCTAACTAAGTTCCCAACACGTCCACTAGCTTATCTTATCACTCGTAGTAGTAGTTTTAAAATCTGATTAATTGTTGATGATTGATGGTTAATGATGATTGATGATTCTGGTAGCAAGCCCAACTGTAACTGATCTTAACTCTAGTCAAACTCTACTGAACCCACTCATTGTAACCAACTTAACTGTAGCCATCGCCAAGCCTATTGGGGGAACAATAACCAAAATTCAAGCGATGAGGAAGTCTCCTAAGAGTCCCTTTCGTCTCGCCCTTTAAGTGGAAGTGCAGTCCATTAGATGGATATGTCTACTCTAAAACTATGCCCCAGAGACGGGTGAGAGAGACTTTCCGAAAAAGTCACTCTAGAAGCCGACTCGACCGGTACGAGCTAACGAGCTCGTAAGAAAAGCTAAAACCGAGGGACTGCCAACCTAGGTACCCTAAAACAGAGGGTCAGCGGAACTGGTCAAAAGTCGGGATCCCAACGAGGCGTAAAAACACTGCGAACTTGCATAAAATCATAAAAGGATTGGGATCCTAGACCCGAGCACTTGGCGACCGTTGCCCGAACTGAGCTTCCTATCTCCCGTCCAGTTGAGGGTCATCGCATCCTCGCACAGTCAGACATAAGGGTCACCATGACCGGCACTAATAATTACCAGTCATCGCTGATTCTCAAGAGACAATCTGAAAGTAATGTCGTACTCAATTACCAGGGTTCAACAGTGTAAGATAATGAGTTTATTTCAGTCTAAAAAATTGTGAAAAATCAAGTCAACATCTCTTACTAGTATAATTATGAATCTACATGATGGAGGTGATTCACAGCCTCTTTTCTTAAATATCATGAGGATTTCCAAACCATATCTCTTGTGTCACGTTGAAGAAGGAAAACAATGGACCAAGGTGGTTGATGTAGTAACTAATTTTGCCAATGAATCCATGATTTAACCACCATTCTAAATATATCCGGACTTCTACTGAAATATTCATGCATTATGCAAGTTCAACCTATATTCTATTGTGGCCGAATGTCTGGCTCATCTTAATGCTCTCATCTTTACACGAGTTCCTTGAACAGAACTCGTTGACCTCTATTTAGAAATTTGATCCATTATTTATACTAAATCTCGATCTAATTTCCAATCTACTCGTTAAGTTTAAATCCATAGTTTGAAGTGTCTGCATACTTCAAATATATATATATATATATATATATATATATATAAACCTTCTTTATGTATGTATTGACTCATGATGGTGGTTTTTGATAAGGCCATAACAACTGATCCAAATGGGGATCGTAGTAATCAGATATGATCATCAAAATAAGGATATATATATAAGGAATATCTAATTTAAAACCATTTCAAAATTCTGTATAGCCTACGAATTTCTAATATAAAAGCTAAAATACCCTTCGAGTAGTAAAATTGATTTTCAACCGAATTAGCACCAATAGTAATAAAATGACAAGAAAGCAATACTTTTTTTAGCAAAGTAAATGCATCAGAAATTTTTATATATCTGCATAATATTTATTAGCATATCTATTTCTATAAAAATTGTCAGTAACATAGAAAATTCCCAATTTATTAGACAGAATTTCTTAAATCTCCAACTTAAATTTTCGAATTATTATTACAGGAACCACTTCTAATCAATTTATTTTTTTATACTATTTAAGCAGTAGTAAAATATCATTTAAGCAACTTCTTAACAGTAATCAGAGTAATAAAATTTCAGATTAATAAAATTTTTATTTGAGCAGCAAACAGACAACAATCTAAGAATTTAATATCCAAATCAAAACCCTTTTTTTCTCTTTCATATATATAGTCATATGTATATATCTTATATATACATATTAATTTAGATTCAGAACAGATCTTTAGAAATTGCAATCAGATCATCAATTTTTTGGAATGCAGTTTCAGAACAGATCCTTAGAAGTTACAATCAGATCATAATTTTCATCTTTTTTTAAAGAATAGGCATTCACTGAATTTAAGCAGCAGAAATTACAGTCAGATATGAAATTTCTGAAATTTAGAAGTTTATTTTATGAATCCAAGTCCCAAACTCTCAAAAATCAGGGAATTAATTGTATAGACACACATGCATGGCATCAAAGAGAAGATGAGAAAGGTTTGTACCTAATTCCAAGTTTAAAGACACAAATTGGGCTCTAATTTGCAGCATGCAGTAGATTCTTTGAAGAGGCTCCAACAATAGCAAAGAGCTACTGCACCGCAACAGCAAGGAGTAGTCCCAATGGCTCTTTGGAGCAGCAACAAGGATTTTACAAGTTGCTGGACAACTTTTATAGAGAAGAAAAGAGGCTTCGGTGGAGAGAAAATGGGAAAGAAAAGGGAGAGGGGACGGGCTCCCACGGCTTGAGTTTGATTTGGGATTTGGGGGATTGAAAAGGGGAAAGGAAAACCCCTTTTTTTGGAAAAAAATGGGAGCCACATGTCCACTTGAATGACATCAGCAAGCTGATGTCAGCTTGTTGATGTTACACACACACACATATATTTGTGAAACTCCAAAGCTATCCGTATTCGTGCCTCGAGTCTCCGATTTCGATGAATAGTGGCTCATTTTGACCGTCTATGAATGACGATTAAAATGAGTATAATATCCATATACTTTGGATGAGTTCCCTAATTTTTCGAGATACGGTTTTGGTTTATGACTAAATTTTGCGATTTTAAAAATATCAGTCAATCTCGATTGACGAACGGTCGATTCCGTTGGTCTTATTTCATCGAATCGGATTTTTGGCTTGTATTGATTTGTCTTGTGGTTTTCAATTTGCGTCGTAACTTTTCCGTGGCACGTATTACGATGCGATCGACTTTTTGTCGATTGCGACTGAACGAGTTTCGATCTGCAATTAAGGAATTGATCTGGGTTTTATTCAATCTTAATTGAATATTAATTTATAATTCAGATACTTAATTGGGTTGAATTCGATTTGTGTGGATCCGGATGTTACAATTGTAAACTTCAGAAGAAGTAACTAACAATAGGGTTAAATGGGGCTGCCCCCTGAGGGGAGCTAACTTGGCTCCCCCCACCCCCATTTCATCCGGTTTTTTTTTTGAAAATTTCTTCCGTGGAATTTCATCACTATACCCCTGTATTATGTCATTAAAATTTCGTGCGAAACAGAGACTCCTACGGCCTCCATCCAGACAATCATTTTTTAACGGTAACAGAATTGCTAAAAACGACCCCGTCTGGATGGAGGCCGTAGGAGTCTCTGTTTCGCATGAAATTTTAATGACATAATATAGGGATATATTGATGAAAATCCACGGAAGGAATCTTAAAAAAAATAAAAAAATCAGGCGAAATGGGGGCGGGGGGAGCCAAGTTAGCTCCCCCTATGGGGGCAGCCCCATTTTACCCCTAACAATATACTTTGAACATATATTTTTGATATGAATTTTGTAATTGCCATTATTTTACTGTAATGATTCAATATGTAAGGTTGGATTTCAGAGAACCAACTTAAATTTTATAATAGATGAGAAATGCCTTTGTATTAAAGTGGATGTGGAAATTTAACGGGGGCGGTGTGATGGCCCTTCCATGATTTATATAAAACCCATCTTCCGAGGTGTCTAGGAAGAGGCTATTATTGGAAAAGGGTACCCAATTTGATACTGTAGCATACAGAAATCTTGAATATGAAGAAACCCAACTAGATACTGATCTAAAAAGAAAGTTCACAGCATACTACCTTGACGAGCAAAGGTGGATATGGTTTCATGGCAAAATGCTGATTGATATCAGTCGTGGCTCAGGCAAGAACAAGTTTGAAGTTTACGGCACACAACCTTTTTTGTTTAAAAAAATAACAAATCTGAAGTGGGCTCTCTGAGTTAAGACCTACATGTGTAGGTTGCTTTTCTGATGGAGATGCGTCATTATAAGAAGGTTGCATTTTATGTCGCCATAACCCAATGTTTCATGTTTCATGAGTGCATGAAGCACGCTGAAATGAGTTGTCATTATATGATGGATTTGACTCAAAAGGCCTGATACGCGACATGTCTCACAACTAAAGACGGGACGATTGATGTCTTCCCTTAAGCACTATCAAAGACTTCTTTTGCACGATGCTATATTCTAATTTGAGTATGATCGATATCTATGCTGCGAGTTGAGAAGTGTAAAGATATTATCTATGTTGAAGTCGTCCCTATGGTGTCATTAAATTCAGAGTTCTTTCTTTTAAAGAGAGAATTTATCATGAATTTTTTAAAAAATATTATGGTTTTCTTCTTTTTTTTAACTGGCTACAATTAGTACTGGACTTGAGCTGCTGTTATTTTATACCTATTATATAATTACACCTCTATATTAGCAAGGTCTCATCGTTAATGATTTTGGCTTTTGCATTTCTACTTGTTTTGTTCCCATCTTCTTCGAACTCATTTGCTCTTTTCTTACTCAAGCTAATTGTGCATTACATCACATTGTTCCCCCCTTTTTCTTTCAATGTCCTTGATGCTAATTTAGTTTGTAACTTAGTGTGAGTGTGGTTCATCTCTTGGAACATACCTATTAATCATCTCTGCTTTCCTAGTAAAATTCATTTTATCCTTTAGGGAAAAAGTTATCAGGTTCAGACCAACTAAAACAAGGACTAAGTTCTGGCACATTACTATGTAATGATACACACTTCATGGCTACAGATGAGAAACTTTTGGATTGAAGGGAATCCGATTCCTCATGTACCAGTTGATGAAAAGCCAGACTTGAATTCTTGTCTCCTGCACCAGCAACTGCAAGTCATTAATTGTTGCATTGCCAGGAAACTACGACGGGCAGTTGCTGTTGAAGCATTGGACTCTCTCATCAATCAAATTAATTCAAATAATAGGGAAGCAGTTAATTGTACTCGGACAGTATCAAACCAAGCATTATATGCAAAAATGAAGACAGGTGAGTATGTTCTCAGACTTGGTGCAGATCAGCCCTTTGGAAATCTGGTGATGCTAGAAACTGGCGAACCTATATACTCTCCTGTTACCCAGGTACGGATGGGCATTTGGCCATCTTCTGATTTCACCATTTTGTCATCAAAATTTCAATTTATATTTTCCTGATTATGTAGGAAGGGCCCGTTTTTACCGAAGAAAATATTAGAGAAGCAGAAGAATTTGTTTTGCGAACAGGGAGGTGCGTACATTTAGGTAATTTGTCCCCTTTAATTCTATAATAAATTGGATAAGATACTTATTTCAATCTATATCGTGGAGTGTTATTTTTGTACTAAACTGGAAGTAATCAATAATCATAGTTAAATACAACTCCTGAATACTCCAATATGCGGATGATACTCTATTGTTCCTCGGTGGGTCGCCGGAGCAAATGGCCAACACGACAAAGATAGTGCAGATTTTCAGTAGCTTATCGGGGCTGCAACTTAATAGACAAAAGTCGACGCTAGTGCCCTTCCACCTGGAGGGGGCCGAGCGCGTAGAGCTTGAGAGAATCGTAGGTTGCGGCAGCGGCGATTTACCAATCCACTACTTGGTCCTGCCTTTAGTTGCGGGGAAAATGAATAACTCGGATTGGGACGACATGGTACAGGAGATGGAACAAATGCTGGCCGGTTGGAAGGCGATAACGCTTTCGAGGGGGGGAGCTGATACTCATGAAACATTTACTGGATCCCGATATTCTTCTTCTCGACTCGGATGATGCAGTTCGGGGTCCGGAAAAAGGTCGAGGCTCTGATGAGAAGATTCTTTTGGTTGAATGGACAGAATCAGAGGACAGGAATGCACTTGGTTAGTTGGGAGGACGTCACCAAGGGGTACGATGAATGGGGGCTTGGCGTGCGGGGACATCGAATGCATGAACATGGCCATGGCCATCGAATTGCCTCGCGGTGGCGTTGATTAGAAAATTGTATGGAGTTGAAGGTGTGGTTAACGCAGAAAGGAAACAATATCAGTCGGCGCTTTGGTCCGGTATTTGTAAGGTGTTGCTGCTGCTGGCTCCAAAACTGCTTCCTTGTATGGGAGATGGCAAGGTCTTCGGTTTTTGGCAGGATGACTGGACCGGGGACGGCTCCTTGGCGAATAGGTTCCCACGGCTATATGCTTTGGCATTTGTAAGGGACTGCACGCTCCTGCAAGCCGCTGATTCTGGGAACTGGATGCCAGCGTTTGTTACTGATTTATCGGACAAGCGTTTGGAGGAGTTCATTCGTATGGTGGGGGAGGCTTCTCCTCCGGGCCCTTTCACTGATGACCTGGGATCACTTCCGATGGGGCGGAGCTGGCCAGTCGGTTTCGAAACTTTATAAGGAGTTGCGGGCTGATTATATTGAACGTGACGCAAGCATGTGCCAAGATCTCATAATCGTGTGGGCAGCCCATGTGCCGGGCAGAGTAAAGGTGTTACTGTGGTGTCTCAGGAGAGGCCGACTTCTGGACAAAGCGAGGAGGAGCAGATTGTTCCACTTGGATGACGCATAGTGCGACCGATGCGACGGCGTGCTGGAAGATTCCGACCACCTGTTTTTCAAATGCCCCGCATCAGTACGGGTTTGGAGTGAGGCTGGGTGTGAATGGGTGGCGACTGGTTGCTTGGAGGACTTCTGAAACTCTGTCAGACAGATGGGGAGCAACTCACACGCGGATTGCGCCAGGCCTTTCGCAGTGTTGTGGTGCATTTGGGTAGCTAGAGATGGAGTTATCTTCAACAACCACACGTTTCACTATGAAAATGTTTCTGGGCATTTAAATTCTCTATATCGCCTCTGGCTCACTATGTAAAGTTTGATAATTTTTACTTAATATAATAGGCGCCGCGGGATATCCCGCATAGGGATACCACCCTCTTTTCATCAAAAAAAGTGGAAGTTGGCTATTATCACGTTAAATGTGTTCTAGTCTTCTAGATGTGTCTTTTGCTACTGCCATGACACACCTTTGTTCTTTCTCAGTCTTTCTTTGTTCTTTCCTAGACTTACCTCCTAGCATAAACCTGTGTCAATCTTGTATGGTTATAACATGCATAATTTGGCAACTAGAATCTTCATATGGTAGTTCGAACTTGTGAGGAGAGTGGCTGTATTTCACCAGAACATCAAGAGGAATGGTTGATCATTATATCATATAGTGAAAGGAACCTAGATCCTGATATCATAAATGACTGTTAACAAGAGCATTCTTATCTATGACACATGTCACTTGAGGATTCAATGTAAATTGTTAAAAATACGTTCTTATATGGTCGGCTAGATGGATTCTTTGCCTCCATTCATATCTATTTCAGGTCATTCTCGAACTTAAATTCAAGTAATTATGATCCCTTCAGATAGTTTCCTTTTAGCACTTCCTGGGCCTTCCTCGCCCTCTCGTAGCACTCAACATCCTAAATCTCGCATCTTCTAATTGCCACATTAGCAGAACAACTCCTTTGCAGTGGTCAGGGATGTAAAAAACGTCTTAAACGACCGTTTTCACACATGTGGACCTTAACCGCACCGACTATGCCTAATCGGGCACATATGCGACCGAACTACTTAATCATCATTAAACAACTGTTTAAACACCGTTTAAACCCTGTTTCTTACATCAACGTTTAAAGATTCTGTTTGTGTACTCCCTAACCTAGGCCCCCAACCCCCCAGGCTCGTTGATCGATTGCATCAAGACCCCCGTTCTGTAGGGTGTGCGACATGGGGGTGCATACAATGGGTCTTCAACTTGGGGACCTTCACTTCCTTTGTATTTGTGCAATGGAGATGAAACAACTCTATACATTCTAGATATCCAATATAGCTTGGTCACTTCATTCCTTTTGTTGTTTATGTTCATAAATCGAAATCGAGATTCCATACATTGACTAGGGATTCTACTTGTTTATGCTATCTATTTTGACAATTGATAGAAAAAAATCCTTGAATACGAAAATATTTGATATATATTGTGAATATGTGATTATATTTTATAATTTAGTTATGTTTCTTATTAATTATATATATGTATATGTTTTTTTATTAATTAAAAATACAAAACCACATAACCTGTTTAATTTCTGTTTAAACTCCCGCATACCGTTTAAACAGTAATCAATGACCCTGCCGACTGAATATCGCATACTGCTTTTTGCAACCTTGGCAGTGGTCAAACTATCTTAGGCAGTTCTCTCACATCTTATTCTCAATTAGCGCTAATCAACTTCTCTTTTTATCTTTTCGTGGACGAGCAACACATCCATCGTGGCATTTTCACTTGTGCTATTGTCATTCTTTGCACATATCTATGGTTCACATGCCAACATTCATATCCATGGAGCACATCAGGTCTCATGACGACTTTGTACTACTTTTCTTTGATTTTTAAAAGAATTTTCTTATCACATAGAACAATAGAGGCTCCTCTGCATTTTAGCTAACATGTATTTATTATGTGCTTAACATTTCCATCAATTTTCTCATCATGTTTCAAAATAGTTCACAATTATCTAAAAGAATATTTCTTCTGAATGTTATCTTCTCCAATCTTCACCTCGATTCCTTCACCACTGCTTCCATTAAATGTTTACTTGATATATTCAACCTTACCCTACTTATATGAAATCCTTTAGTCTCTAGAGTATGTCTCTAATCCTCAACTTCTCATTTACCCCATCTCTAGTATCATCGATAAATATAACATCATCGGCAAATAACATACACGAAGGTATCTCATCCTGAATGTGACTGTCAACTCCTCCATAATCAAAGTAAAAAGGAAAGAGCTCAAAGTTGAACCTTGATGCAAATGGATGCTGATGTCAAAATAATCGTTTTTCTGAGACTAAATCCTTGCACAAGATGAAGACCCATCGTACACATCCTTTATAAAGTTAATGTATAGGACATGTACTTGTCTCTACGCCAAAACTCTCCACAAGATGACCATGGAACTGAATCATAAGCTTTCTCCAAACCAATAAAAGTCATATAGAGATTCTTCCTTTTAGCTCTATAAATTTGAAAGACATTAAATTTAAAGAAATTCTACAACTCTTGCGTGATTCATCATTCAACTTGTGACATTTCGTCATTCAACCTTTTCTTGTTATGTTCCATCAGCATAACTCGTCGATGCCATTAAGTGCTCATTTGTGCCAGTCTATCCATTGATTTTTTTGCGCCACTCTAGCATAACCCTTAATAGTCTTATTATATATCAGGTCTTATTTCTTTTGCGAACATGCCCATCTAGATCAATAGATATCGTCTTAAAATTTTTCCTCTTATCAATGTTTGGACACTTAGCCCTTCATTATGTTGGCTGTATCATTTCTGAAATTCAAATAAGCTCTTATTAAATGCATTGGACTGCATGTGCTGCTACTTAGATCTTTTGCAAGTCATATGGCTCATAAGTCATACCATTACCATTTAGTCGGGACTTAAGTCTAAACAAAGAAATCATGTTTAGTAGTTTCTTTCCAACACTTCATTTACTCTTATCCCATCTAAAATTCTTTTAACTTAACTTCTTATATTGTTGGACATCCATCAATCTTCTCTAAGTAGGTCCACATTACTTCAAACATGATTCCTTTTATTATCGGGATTTTTACATCACAACCCTTTTAAACTTTTGCAATTACACGACAATCCCAGCCAACATCATATATTCCTAGAACCCATGCAAACTTATTAATTCTTACAACTTGATCGTTGTGGTTAACTTCAATCCATTTGGATGTTCAATGCAACCGAATTTGTCGATTATGTTGAATCTAATTTACCCTTCCATTCTCTCTCCTCCCTCCAAATAACTCGGCTCAATACAATAACCTTTGAGGCCATCGTGTTCCCCTTGTCGTTCATCTCTTCACCACCATTTGTGTACATACTCCTCGAACACCAATCACATCAAGGGGAGCGATCGTCGACTTGGAGGATGATGGTGTATAATTAACTGTGATAGCAAGAGGATCGACGAAGAGGCAAAGGACAACACACTCATGTACGCCACGAGAGGAGGTGGCAAGGTGGAGGCGAGTAGCTGTGTTGACTTGAAGGTAGAGTGTGAGGGAAGATGGAGATGAGGGTTGTAGGGCTCAAGGCTTGGGATCACCGCACAATGGACCACTAGGTGATGCGAAGAGGGAGTTGGGGTTTCTTGGTTGTATGTGGAGGGTTACAGAGGAGACAACAAAGGAGATGAAGATGATAGTGTTGCAGCAATTAGCCGTTAAATTATGATGGAGAAAGGTACTATGGTTACCTACGAACTACTAAGACTTGGAGATCCAACGGTAGGCAATGGAGATGTGTTGGCTTCACGGTGACGTCGATGACATGGAAGGCTGGTGTATTGGTGTTGTTCATGAGAGCAACATGCGATAGTTGCTATGAGGTACATGGGGCGTGGTTGCGAGATGGCATGGTTTCTTCATGCATGGTGGTCGCGAGACATGGTAAGGTTGCAATGTTTTCCTAAAGGGTCGTGCTGGTTTCAATGGCGGGGAGTCACGATGGAGGGACTCGAGGTTGTCTCACGAGTGGTGACCAAAGTTGGCTTAAAAATAATGGAACACGAACGGGGTCGAGGGTGATTGCGAGGCAAGGCACTAAATGTCGTTTTCGGTCACCATTTCCATATCAACCAAAACAGAATTTCGGTGTAATTTCGACCGGAATTTCGATCATTTTTTGTACTAGGACCCTCATATTTCGGTCATTTCGATCGAATTTCGATTTCGACTGGATATCGATATTCAACAGAAATTCGACCGAATTTCGCTGAAATTTGAGGCCATGCTGCGAGGGTATTCATGGTGGTGACCTATTGCTTGGGAGGTGGTGACGATGGAATGAGGGAGGAGGACAACATGACAAGGTGGAGAAGAGGGTGTTGGGGGTGGCGAGGGATGGGGAGGGTTAGACTCGAGGAAGAGAGGTGGAGAGGGATAAGTGGATGGATGTGGAAGGGGAGGAAGAAGAAATATGCACCTTTAAATTTTTATGTTGTTTGATTAACTTAACAAGATTAACTCAACAACAGTTAAATTGACGGTAGATGTCACGGTGTAAGATGGAGTAAGTTTGTAGGGATCGTGAGGTAAATATGAAGTTTGCAGGGGTTATGTAATTAGAACAATTTGTAGGGGTTGTGATGTAAAAGTCACTTTATTATTTATTGATGTCTAACATCTGAGGAAAGCGTAGATATCAACGTATATAGAAAAGGTGGTTCATTTTTATGATACCAGTATCCAGTGTTTTGTAATGGTTTGAATATTAGTTAGTGACATGTATCAGTGAGTCATTTTCTTTGCTTTGAACTGTTTTCCTACTTTTTTGTTCTGCGTACCGTTGGATATTTTAGATAAGATGAGGCTTGTACTATGAAAAATGATAAGAAATATGAAGTTCGAAGGAGTTGTCGTGTTATTGGGTCTTAGTGTAAAAATCATTTTATCATGGGTTTTTATCAGTTGTACCTCTCTGAGATATTGCAATTTCAGCTATATCCCTTCCTTTTTGAGAATATCAGTTATGCCCATGACTTCTTTCTCCGTTATCACATTTGCCCTTCCGTCAGATTGACCGTCAAAGAATTAAAATAACCATGATTTATTCAAACTATAGTGTGGTTAAGAAAGGCATTTTGGTCAAAATTAAATCTCCCCCTCCTTTCCTCTAAGCGAATCATTCGGAGCTGGACTTCCGTTTAGGAGGAGAATTATATGAGAATCTGAGTACAATAGTATCGTGCTCCTTCGTCTTCTTCATCGTCGCCTGGAGGAGCAAGAGCACATCCAGTAGGCTGGGTCAGGGAGGACTGGTTGGAGGGGGCGAGCTGGGGAGGAGGAGGCGGAGGGGGGTGGAGGAAAAGGTGCGAGATGGGCTGGGGAGAAGCTGGGGCAGGGGGTTGAGACGCAGGGCGGAGGTGGTGGTGTGGGGCGGTGGAAGGAGCTAGGGGTGGGGATGAGGGGGAAGGAGGGCCAGCTTGGGGAGGAGCTAGGGTAGAGGGGGAGGCACAGGGGGTAGATGGAGGGCGGAGGGGGAGGAGAGGGTGGGGGGAGCAACAGGGAGCTGGGGGTGAGGGGGAGGTGCTCGGGGTAGGCTGGGGCGGAGTGGGGTCGCAGGGGTGGAAGGAAGGTGGAGTGGGAGGTGCGAGAGAGGAGCTCGGGGCGGGAGCTCGAGGCTGGAGGGGGTTGGGCCAGGGAGGAAGGACAGACTGGGGAGGAGATCGGGGCGGAGCTCATGGATGGAGGGGGCGGGATGGGGAGGAGGGCAGAGGAGGAGGTGCGGGGGTGGAGCTCAGGGCTGGAGGGGTTGGGTGGTCTGGCGGAGGAGCAAGGGCAAAGGGGGAGGCGCACGGGCGGAGGGAGATGTGCGGGGGAAGGGGGAGGAGTTGGGTGCGGAGGGACTAGTCACGGCCGAGGGGAGGAGGCGATAGAGGAGCAACAAGCTGGGGAGGAGGAGAAGGGGTGAAGAAGATAGAGGAGGAAGAGGATGGGATACCTTCCAACCCTCTTTTTAAACATTTAATTCGGATTGTGTCTCAAAGTTAACGTCCATTTGCGTTGAGGATGGACGGTCACTAACCCGATGGGTACAAGTGATAACACGACAAGAAGTTAGAGGCACAACAAATATTCCCAAAAAGGGAGGGGCATAACTGAAATTTCAATATCTCATAGGGACACAACTGGTAAAAATCCTTTTATCATTTATCGATCTATTGATGTCAAACATACAAGGAAAGTACAGAGATCAAATTATATAGAAAAGGCGGTTCCTTTTTAGGATACTAGAAGTCAGTGTTTGATTTATATTAGTAAGGGTTTGAGTATTAGTTAGTGACAGGTACCGAGTCAGCTTCTTTGCATTGAACTGTTGGAACCATTCCTACTTTTTTTTCTGTGCACTGAGGGGAAAAATGTTAGATAATAAGAGGCTTGTACCATGAGAAATGCTAGGAGTCGTTATAATTCCACTATCTTTTTGTGAAAAATCAATGCATCCATGCAGCATTTTCACCTCTGTCACAGACATCCTTTGCTCATGTCTACTGACAGCTAACACCAGGACATTGCATGTAATGTTACCGTATCCATTTTTCACCTTCCAAATATCATCGTCACCCCAAACATATGGAGGTCCTCCCCGATCCAACCATCCGGCATTAATTTGTATAACCAACCTGCAGTTTTCATTCTATAGCGCCTCCTTCAATTGTTTCATCTTGTTGTAAAATGGCTTTCAATCAGTTGAAATCCATTTTCTCTGGAATGCGATGTATCCAATCTTAACCTCTTATCTCTGTCTCATCAAATTTTTCACCATCGTGCATTCCATGTATTCTGTATCTGAGCCACATCAAAATTTTCACCATCGTGCATTCCATGTATTCTGTATCTGAGCCACAAAGTCTGGAACTCAGATACAAGCTCCCACCCCCTTTCAAAAGCGAAGCTTTTTTTTGGGTTTTTTTTCTTGTTTTATCTACCAGAATTATGGCATATCTACAAAAAGCTTGTACTGCTACATTTTTTAGGAAAAAGGAATGTGCATCTGGAGTATTGCACACCCAAGTTATATATTCACATATTTACAAGAGGAATAACAGACTAAGATTCAAAAATAACCTTGACATGCTCTAAAACATTTCCATGCTGAAGTTATCCTGTCGGAAAACCAAACCATTACACAACAACCACAAATCGCAGAGCATATACCTATACATTTTAACTAATTGTTGGAAGACAGCCAAGTACATGAAACATCTTTTGTCCTCATTGTGCAATTTGTGCAAATCATCCTCTCTATCTAATCCGCTTCATTGCATACCTTGCTTTTTGGTGTAATAGCACCTTTACTTGTCTCCTGTCAATGCATTGTTTGCAAGTAGCTAAAGATAATGCCATGCTTTTTTGACTAAGATTCGGCAAGATTATTTGATTCTCTCTAGAACTATATGCTGGTTTTTTCACGGGAACAATTTTGACAAGTTACTATGTTCTGAATTCTTAGTCTTGGTGCTGGTTGTTCTCAGCTCCTCTCTGACATGCAAGCATTTAAGGTATATCCTGAGCTCGGTTAGAAAGTTGTTAAGTTTTTAGGTGTATTATTTACATGAAGATTGCAAGAATACCTAATTTATTGATCCATGAAATAATTGTTTAGGCTGCAAATCCGGGTTGCATATTGGAAGACTTCATTAGATGGTATTCTCCACCAGATTGGAGGGAAGCTGTGGTTGGGAGAGATGTGTCATCATCTGATGCAGAATCCTCATCAAAAAGAGGCCATCTGAGTAGAAGAATGCAAAAAGAAGGTGCATTGGCAATTAATTTACGTGATCTCTTTCCTTACCATGCATGAGTAAACAATTAATAATTGGAGCAAATTTCCTAATTCTCACGAACTCTGCATCCAAATTCAATGTAGTACCTAAACTTTCAAAAGTCACAATGTGGTTTCTTATTTTAGTGCAGTTTCAATGGGTATTTCTTTTATATCTCTGTTAGAGAAAATGAATTGCTTGTTATTCATAAGATCCCTAGGCTCTCTTATATAGGAGAAAAGCTCTTGGGTAAATATAAATAGCAGGAAAAGTACATGAAAAAATGAAATAGAAAAATAACACCGAAGCTATATAATAACCTCAACACTCTCCTTAAACTGGAGCATATATGTCTATCATGCTCAACCTGGAACAACTTCTTTGGAAAGGGCCTCTAGTAAGTTCTTTGGTGAATATATCAGCAGTCTGGTCTCCCGTAGAAATGTGAGAGGTAGATATGAGACCCTTCTGAATCATGTCTCTGGTATAGTGGCAATCCACTTCTATATGCTTTGTACGTTCATGGAATGTTGGATTATTTGCAATAAAAGTGCTGCATGATTATCACATAGAAGCTGCATAGGAAGAGGTATATCAACAACAAGATTAGTCAGAATTGTCCTGACCCACATCATCTTTGTGCATCCCTGAGCCGTGGCCCTATACTCGGACTCTGCACTAGATCTAGCAACCACTGTCTACTTCTTACTTTTCTATGACACAAGTGATTTGCCAACGAATATAACAAACCTAGAAGTGGACTTCCTATCCCTAGGGCATTCTGCATAATCTGCGTCTGCACATGCTATGACGTCAAGAGACGTGCCTCTATTGAATTAGAGACTAGTACCTGGTGAAAACTTCAGATATCTCAAAATCATATAAACATCCATATGCACCTTCTTGGGCTGCTCCATGAACTGGCTCACCTTGTTAACAACCAAACATATATCTGGCCTGGTGATTGTAGCATATAGGAGCTTCTCAACTAGCTCTATGTATCTCCTCATATATATCCTTAGTATCCTCGTCATATAATCTCATACTTGGATCCATAGGAGTAGTAGCAGTCTTGCACCCTGTCATACCTGTCTCTACTAGAAGATCAATAACAAACTTCTTTTGAGTCATCACAAGACTTCGCTGGTTCCTGGAGAACTCTAATTGAAGGAAGTATCTGAGATTGCCAAGATCATTGGTCACAAACTGCTTACCTAGGAACTCCTTAGCTGCCTGAATGCCCTGCTCATCATCACCAGTGACAATAATATCATCAACATAGACAAGAATAGCAATTGTACCTTTCTGTGTCCTCTGAACAAAAAGTGAGTGATTCGCAGTGGACCGAGCAAATCCCTGATGCTCTATCAACTCCGAAATCTTATGGTAACAAGCTCTCAGACTTTGCTTCATGCCGTAAATCACCTTGTGGAGCCTAACACTTTCTGAGACTCTCCCTCAGCAGCAAACCCAGGTGGTTGCTGCATATAAATCTCCTCATGTAAATCTCCATATAGAAATGCATTCTTCACATCAAGTTGGTAAAGAGACCATTCTTGTGAAACAACAATTGATAGGAGAACTCGCAATGTCGAGTGTCTGGCTACTGGAGAGAATGTATCCTGGTAATCTACCCTATATGCATGGGTGAACCCACGTGCTACAAGACTTGCTTGTAGTGATCCACACTACCATCAGATCAGTGCTTCACCGTAAAGATCTATTTGCACCCCACAACCGATGCACCTGAGGAGGTGAAACTACACTCCAAGTACCACGAGACTGCAAAGTTGTCATCTCCTCCTCCATGGCAAGTATCCAATTGCTATCTTGTATGGCTTCCTGAGATGTGTGCGGAATAATAACAGCTGAGAGGCCCATAATAAACCTCATGTACTCGTCTGAAAGATGGTCCAAAAAAACATTCGCAGCCAAAGGAGGCACAATTGCGATGCGGTTTCCTCAAGGCAATACGTATATCAAGGTCGTCAGCCTCTCTGTTCTCCGGTACCAGCTTCTCCTGTGTATCATCATGTGGATCAAGCATAGAACCAGTATCATCAGTAGAAACGATGTGTTCATCACATACCTGGGACGTGCTGGATGACGGGGAAGACACATGAATAGAGGGGAGAGTAGAAGACCTACGAATGTAAAATCAATGTAGGAACTATGCTAGGGTAGATGGAGGTGGAGGTGGTGGAGGTGACTGAGACTCAACCGAAGGAGATGGTGGTGGAGGTGAATGAACAATGATATCCTCTCAGAGTCAGCATTCTACAATCTGTCACCTATTGGAGAAAAATACATAATAGACTCAAAAAATGTGACATCAACACTAATATAGTATTTTCGCCCAACATGATCAAAACATCTATACCCTTTTTGGGTATGAGAATAGCCAACAAACACACATTTGACAGCTTTAGGAGAAAGCTTGTCATGACCTGGAGTAAAATTGTGGACAAAAGTCACATGTCCAAATACCCTGGGAGTAAGAGAGAATAAGTCCTTCTTGGTAAACACAACCAAGAAAGGGACTTTTTTTTCCAATGACAGTAGATGGCATGCTGTTTATTAAGTAAATGCAGTGAGAACCACATCACCCCAAAACGAATGAGGAGCTCGACTCTGAATCAAAAGAGTCCTCGTGACATCCAAAAGATGACGGTGTTTGCATTCAACAAAACCATTTTGCTGGAAAGTGTAAGCACACGAGGTCTGATGAACAATACCAATGGAACTGAGAAAGACAAACAAATGTAAAGTAGAGAGAATTCCAAGGCATTGTCAGTGCGAATAAATTTCACATTAGCAGAAAAATATTCTTGATTTCAATAAGAAAAGATTTAATAATGGGACTGTTAGAAAATATGAAGCGGAAGCGAAATTGCTAAACAGAGCAAAAGAACAGAATTATAAAATATGGAAGACCAAGATTTACGTGGAACCCTACTCTCTAAGGAGCGGTATGAAACCACGGGAGAATGCCTCAGAGTGCTGGTATGTCTGTTGCACTTTTCTCAATGGTTACAGGAGGTCTGGGGCTCCTTATATAACCTGCACATAGCCTTCAAGCCCCACCACTAGTAGATGTGGGACTAAGCATGTGGATGGAGTAAATGGATCTCTGCAGGATCCATTTACCCATCTCCCTCATAGATGCCGCATACAACGAATACTCCAACACTCCCATTCAAGCTGGAGCATGCAACGCTCAGCTTGGACAAACAGAAAGAAACTCAACTCAATGCTACAGGACACTACGAACAATATCAACTCAAAGCGCACAACTGCTGCTGTCGAGGATGTTGCTTCTCATGCCGTGCAGGTGAGGAGGACGAACGGGATGGAGTGTGAGTCTGTTGAATCTCCTCGTCGGAGAGCATGTGCTCTGAAACTGCGCTTGTCAGAGTCACTGCAACTGAAAATGAGTCTCCTCGTCGGAGTACTCTGGCCCACCACAATAATGTGGACAACTGCTCCATCTTTGAAAAGGGTCGAACTGAAAAGACCGTGGAAGTGCAATCCTCATCGGAACCTACGGTCGCTGGAGAATGGAGTCTGAAAAGTCTCCTCGTCGGAGAACTGGGTCTCTCCCATTTGGTACAGAGAATGGTATACTATTCTGGAGTACCTATGATATCACATGAAAACCCTTGCCAACATGGCATAGGGAATGGTCATCTACTCTGGAGTCCTTATGGCTCACATGAAAATTCTGGCTGAAAACAAGAAAAGATGGGGACCACTACAAAAGATGGAAAACACGTGCTCATCTGAAAAGCGCATACATGCGCGAGTCTGAAACTGAGTCTTTCTCTGGAGAACTCGAAAAATGGGCCACTCAAACATGGAGTGCCTCGAACTTGGACTTTGACCACTCCGAATGTCAAGTCTGAAATCTGATAAAATCTGTAGAGTCTGAACGGATGTCTGAATATGACCTCTGAATCTGGAAGAATACATGTGACTCTACGCCATACTACCCATTTCTCCCATACTGGTCGGAAACATGATATCGACCAAGTTGGGAGAAAACAAAGAAATTGAGGAAAAACATGAACTTACGGTTTTTCATCCATTTTTTTAAATAGCCGCCATTTTTTTAACTTGCGTACGGTTTTTTTTCAGTGTACACACCTTTTTCAGATTTTTTTTAAAACGCGGGGCCGCTCTTCTTTTTTTAGCTCACGTTGGGCTCTTATATTTCCTTTTTTTAATGCAGCTCACCCCCGTACTTTTTATTTTTAATTGTACAGGACATTAGGATTCCCAATCGTGGGAACCCCATCTCTCAAAGTCGCCGCCCCCTTCGGGGCTTCTTCATCGTGCAGCGTCGCCAAAGGGCTCGGGGTAATCCCTGCGGCCTGGGAGGAGTGCGAGCCCTGGAGAACATGGAAGCCTGGATCTGTGATGCAGAAACGAATTTTGGCGCGTCGATAAAATATTTTTGAACGGTGGAAATTATTTGGTAGAAGAGATTGGAAGGGTTGAGAAGATGAAACTCGTTGGGAACACGAGGGATTAGGGAGGAAGAACGTGCAGATCACGCATGGGGAGAGAGAGGGACAGAGAGGGAGATAAAATCTCAAATTTTTATAAATTCTGAACTGTCTAAAAACAATGGACCCCATCCCTTTATATAGGAGGGATGAGATTACAAAAATAGGAAACAAATTCAAATCGACAACTAATTGATTCTAATTTGTCTCTAACCAATTAACCGACTAATTTGAAAATCAAATCTATAACTAATTATTGGAGATCACAGGCGATCTCGTTTGTTTTATTAAAGACACGACAACTTAAATAAACGTAAATAAAATTGACAGATAGAATTAAATAAATATTCGGTCCTATACTTTGGTTCCGCGCTGCATCAATTCTCCTCCGCTTTTAAAAATTCGTCTCCCGATAAATTGCTTGATCTTCGCTCGCCGTTGGAGAACTCGATCTTGAAATAGCAGCCTCAAATTCCCCCAATTAGATCCTTTTCAACGTTACGTTTGTAGTTTTTCCCAATTGGAGGGCATCGTTGCAATTTTCGTACCCCTTCACTTAAGTTGAAGTCATGGCTTAATTCCTCCAAATAAATCTTTTGATAAAAACTTATGGGAGTAGGGGTCTCCCTGTAAATATCCTAATTTAACCTCCTATCCCTAAACTGACGGGATTCGATTCCCTTAGAAAGGGCGCCTAGGGCACCTCCTTCCTCTTGGCATTGGCGGCGGCGGAAGCTCGGGTTCCAGGGGTGGTGCCGAACCTGTCGACGAGGGTGACGGTTCGTGGTTGAGTGGCTGCGCACGAGTGCGCGAGGATGACCGCGCGGGTATCCGTGCTGGGGCGGGGCGCGGTGATACGGGGGCCGTGAAGGGGCGATGAGGGGTTGGGTCGCGACGAATAGCGCACGGGAGGGAGGGGCACAGAGAGTGGGCTGGCGCGGTGGCGAGGGGGAGCTATAGACGGGAGGGCGGCGAGGTGATGGTGCGGGGTGCGATGGCGAGGGAAGGGTATTTGCGGAGGTAGCGGCGGCGTAGGGATGCGGAAGCGAGTGCGGGGGAAGTGCGGAGAGTGGCTGGCGGAGGAGGTGGGTTCGGCGAGGACCTGGATAGGCGTCAGGGTTGGGGAGGCGGGGTTGTGAGGGCTGGTGCATGGAGGGGTTGCGACGGTTTTTGCGGGGGCAGGGGCTGGGGGTGGGGGGGGGTGGTTCGCGGAGGGGTCCGACGAGGCTAGGTGGGCGCCGGAGGCGCTGGGGCTGCAGCGGGGGTCCACGAGAAGGCTGTGGATGGGGCGTAGATCAACTCCGGGTGTTTTTGCGAATATGAAAATACATGTACAGCCATCGTTTCGTCGTTTTTTTCTTCCGAAATGGTCTGAACAGCGGGCAGTTCGTTGTTGACAGCGAGCTTTTTGTCTTCAATATCGTTTTCTGTGATTAGTGTCGCTGAAGCCTTCGCTTTGGCGGCGCGTAGGGCCTCGAAGTTAGCCATACGAGCTCGAAACTCGGAGTGGAATGTGGTTTGGAATTCACGTAACATGCGCTCCGTCTCCTTGTTGTAGGCGTCGATGAACGAGATGGCTCGTCGTTTTTGCTCGGCTGAACGATGGTCCCTTGATGCATGTCGGTGCGAACGTCTGGACGGATCGTCAGATCGTGAGGACGATCTGTAAGCCATGCTCTGATACCAAATGATGCAGAAACGAATTTTGGCGCGTCGATAAAATATTTTTGAACGGTGGAAATTATTTGGTAGAAGAGATTGGAAGGGTTGAGAAGAAGAAACTCGTTGGGAACACGAGGGATTAGGGGGGAAGAACGTGCATATCACGTGTGGGGAGAGAGAGAGACAGAGAGGGAGATAAAATCTGAAATTTTTATAAATTCTGAACTGTCTAAAAACAATGGACCCCCATCCCTTTATATAGGAGGGATGAGATTACAAAAATAGGAAACAAATTCAAATCGACAACTAATTGATCCTAATTTGTCTCTAACTAATTAATCGACTAATTTGAAAATCAAATATATAACTAATTATTGGAGATGACAGGCGATCTCATTTATTTAATTAAAGAAACGACAACTTAAATAAACGTAAATAAAATTGACAGATAGAATTAAATAAATATTCGGCCCTATACTTTGGTTCCACGCTGCATCAATCTGGCGAGAGGGGTGGTGCAGCGATGGCGCGATGGGGGGGGGGGGATCATGCGTGCCGCTGGGACAATCTAGAGATGCGCGAGATCCCTCCATCGAGGGGAGCCTGGGGAAGAGGAGCAGGAACAACCGCCAAAGATGTGGCTAGGGCCGCAGATGACGAGATCCACCCGCCGCCTGCAACCGCGCGACCTGTTGGGGGATTGAGGGCTTCGTCGGACTAAGAGGCTCGCTCGAATGGTTGATGGTGCGACGCCTAGGGTTCCCTCGACTGGGAACAACCATGCATGGACTAAGATCGTGCAATGTTCCCTTGACTGGGCGCCGTTGCAAATGCGATTGGTCGTGGCTGAAGGATGCTGATCTGGAGTAGGCGTGCTGCCTGCACACATGGAGGAAATGAGGGAGCACCCCTGGGGGTCACCGCTAAACTGGAGTTCGACATCTAGATCTCCAGTGAGTGCTTCGACGAGGGTGATCTGCAACTAGGGCTTCTTTGCAACTTGGAGAGAATTCTTTAGCGGCTTTCAAGCTTCATCGCCACCATTTGGATGCAACCGTCGAAGGGGAGAACCATAACCTGGAGAAGGGCAGTGCATCGAGCGCCGCCAGGAGGATGATCGCCAACAGGGCTAGGGTTCCTTGGAACCCATCATCGTCTGAAACAGGGCTGCCTGGAGATACAAGACCGAATCGTGCAGAAGTTAGGGTTTCAAAAAACCCTAAGCTGTACCTTGAACTTGATTTTGCTTGCACATATTTAAGAATAATAATCTTCGAGAAAATGATAATCGAATCTCGATCAACATTATAAAATACATTCTTAGGAACAATCCTTGAGAATCAAACTCGAACAACTGATGAACATAAAATCCTCGGAGAATCGACCCGCTCTGATATCATGTTAGAAAATATGAAGCGGAAGCGAAATTGATAGACTACAAAAAAGAATAGAAATATAAAATATGGAAGACCAAGATTTACGTGGAACCCAACTCCCTAAGGAGTAGGATGAAACCACGGGAGAATGCCTTAGAAGGCTGGTGTGTCTATTGCACTTTTCTCAATGGTTACAAGAGGTCTGAGGCTCCTTATATAGCCTCCATAGAGCCTCATAGTCCCACCACTGGTAGATGTGGGACTAAACATGTGGATTGGGTAAATGGATATCTCCAGGATCCATTTACCCATCTCCCTCATAGATGACGCATACACCGAATACTCCAACAAGGATTGGCCTCAGACTTATTCTTTAACTGAAAAACCAAGATAATATAGAGAAATCATCCACAACAACCATATAAAACGGATGTCCCTGGTGATCCGGAACAAGACTAGGACCCCATATGTCAAAATGAAGTAACTCAAACAGATGACTACTTTGACGACTCTGATTACTCGGAAAAGAGGAACATTGGTGCTTCCCAAGTTGACACGCCCCATACTCCAAGGTAGTATAAGTAGAGATCTGTGGGGAGAACACGATACAACTTCTGCAGAGGAAGGTGCCTAAATCGAAGATGCCACATGAAAGGAGACACATATCCAGAAGGAATAGAAGCAGCACCAGCACACGAAGGTTGAACGAGTATGTAAAGCCCTCTTTGTTCACGGCCACATCCAATCACCCTGCCCGTAAGTATGTCCTCAAACACAAGAGAGGATGGATCAAATATGGCACGACAATGTAAGTCTTTTATAATCTGTCTAATAGACAAAAGATTCATCTGAAATGCTGGAACATGTATAACATTTTGCAGACGCTTCGAGGGAGCAAAAACAATCTCCCCCTGACCAACAATAGGTAGATGATCCCCATTAGCAATCACAACATCTACCAGGAGAAATAAACCTGTAGAAAGTAAACTGTGCTCGATCTCCACACATGATGAGATGCTCCAGAGTCCAAAATCCAATCAGACAAATATGAACTGCTACTACTCGTAAGTGCAAAAGCAATACGAACTCGAAGAGGCTCTGGCAGTATGTGCGACATCTGAAGATCCTGCAATTGAAGTGGTAGGAGTAGTCATCATCTCTCTCTGCGTGGAAACAATATCATTAAATCGTGCATCATGAGTAGGAGTAGAAGTAGGCTCAATCTGCACAACTACACGAGCAGACGCAGGATAACCATGCTTCTTATAGGATGTCTCCTCAGAATGACCTGGACAGTGGCAATATGAACAAGGACCATGGTGACGTCCTCCTCGACCACGTAGTCCTCGGCCTCGAAACTGTGAAGTACCTACTCTGCCACGAGAAGCTGCCATGGCAGAAGAAGTCAGAGCCACGGAAGTAGATGAAGTAGTAATTCTGCTCAGCCTCTTGTAAACCTCCTCCATTGGAGGTGCCATCTCTCCCGTAAGTAGTTGAGTACGTGCTTCATCGTACTCGGAGTCAAGAGATGACAGAAATGCTCCTGTCATAGTAGCATTTCTATATGTTTGTTGCTGCTCAGTGCTAGTAGTGATCAACATGAAGTTGTGCAGACGCTTAAACATGCCTCTAAGATACAAGAAGTGTGCATGAAGAGGTCGACCATTCTGCTTGGTCGAAAAAATATCAAACTGCAACTGTAGGATTTTGCTCTCATTCTTTACCTGCTCATATGTGTCTGCTAGAAATTTAGAATGTCCCACATAACCTTTGTTGTGGATTGATTGACAACATCATTAGCAATCTCTGTGGTGACCTCCCGAAGAGCCAAATGCGATCATAGGCATCATCTTGCTTCCAAGAAGCATTAGCCCCAGTCTTATCCTCCGGCTCTGGATCCGTCAGAAAGTGCTCCTTATTATGACACTGCATCAAGGTGCAAAACTGCATGAACCACAACTCGTAGTTGATCCCATCCATCTTCACGATAGGAATCGGGCCCTTGAAGGTACCAGACGATGAAAAAACATCACCCTTGATTTCTAACATGTTATCAAGAATGCCGATATTTGGAACAAAACTGAGGAGTAAACTGCTCTGAATGAGTCTATACAATCATGTATAGAGGATTGATTGTATCTATAGACTCATACAACCATCCTCATCTCTCGTTGTTATAGGATAGGGTCTCCAAGGAGAGCGGTGTGTGTTTATGCACGCAGAGGCACATAATAGGCACATAGATGCATGCACGATGACGCGGCTGCGCTGGCACAAATGCGCGCATGGCACAGATGCATGACATGGGGGCATAGGGTGCAGATGCACGAGTACAGGGAGCAGATGCGCGTAGAACGCAGCGCGTGTGTGCAAGGCGTAGATGTGTGCAGGGCGCACGGGCGTGGTGTAGATGGGCGATGCCGTGATGAGGCTGGCTAGCGACGTGCACGAGGGTTGGGGGCATGCAGGGTAGGGTTAGGGTGGGATGACACAAGAATCCCGGTTTAGGATCGTTTCTCCGATACCATGTTGGAGAAAATGAATCGCTTATTATTCATAAGACCCCATGGCTCTCTTATATAGGAGAAAATCTCTTGGGTAAATAGCAAGAAAAGTACATGACAAAATGAAATAGAAAAATAATACCAAAGCTATATAATAATCTCAACAATATCATGCAAAAGAACCCTCATATTTTAGTAATCGGACACTTTCTTGCTTCCATTTCCTTTTTCCCGAACTCCACTTCCTCCTCTCTCTACATTTTCTGCGACCCCCTCTGCCACGAACTCCCTTGACAACATCTTGTAAGACTCCACTCCATCGCAAGCTCCTTCGTCTGCAGTGGTTATGGTCCATCTTCTGTGCAACCCCTTTGATGGCATTGTGCATGCCATCCTCCACTCGAGCTCAATCCAACATACACCAATAATATCGAAAGAAAAAAATGGATAAAAACTGTCACAATCACAACCCATTAGCATCCTCTTTCCCACTCCAGCACCATCCCCCTCGTCTCCATGTAGACCAGCAACAATATGCCTCTTAGCATGAAGTGGAACACCCATGGCTTGATCCTTGCAGCACCTACATTTTATGAGGTGGAGCACTACCGCCTTGAGGTGTCTCATGATATTGACCCCGGAAATTCCAGTGGAAAGTCTAAAGTATGGGTAGGCGCTCTTCAGGGAGATTTACGCCAATCTAGAAGCGGGCAGTAGCCGTAGGTGATGCTGCAAGGGAGCATGATGGACACAATAATGTTGATTTAAAGGACCAGAAGAACTTGTGCCTATGTGGGGTCTTTGGGAGAGAGGACCAGAGGTAAGAGGGGGTTGGACGGACAATAGAGGATGGGGAGGATGGTATATAGGAAGCAAGAGAAGTAGAAGGCTTATATAGACTAGAAGAAGATGCAATTGGAGGGGCATGTCCTGAGGGGAAGTCGAGGAGCCATGAGGATTAGGTCAAAATTATGATTTAGTTGGTTTTTCGTTTACTTTAAATCCATTGTATTTTTTATTGTTTAAATAAATAGGGATTAATTGAGATATTTAAAAATCGAATGATTTAGTCATTTAAATTGATCTTTTTAGGATCAAGTAGAGTTGCTTAGAAGTTTTGTTATATTTATTTTTTCGTTTTGTAATCCCACCATCTATGTCTACAAATGGGCTTATGGATTAAAGATCAGATTAGAAGTATGTTTCCTCGATCTTCACTCATCTTCTTTCCCCCAATGTATCTTCATGATTCTCCATTGAGTCTGTGGCACAGATGTGTTTTCTCACTTCTTTCCCGCGCCCTGTATTTTTTTCTCTCCATGTTCTGCATCAAGCCACTAAGACATGATGTTGGTACGGTTGCACTAATGCCATCATATGCTGTGGAACTTAGAATGGGAAAGGAGAGAGCCGAGGAAGATGGATTGGGGGTTGGATACATGGGAATAGTGGTGGAGGGGGAAGGTGGAAGAGCGGGAGGTTCATCTCCGCTGCGATCCCCTCAACAACAAACCTTTCCTCTTCCACAGCCGATCTACAATGGATGAGCTTGCAAGAGTGTGGCTGCACGTAATGCCGTCAAGGAGGGCTGTAATGGAAAGGGGTTGTACGTGAAGCTGTCGAGGTAGCTTAAAGCATAAGAGGAAGGAGCTCATAGCTGGGATGGGGAGGAAGGTGGAATGGATATTTCTGGAGGATGGAGATAAATGAAGAAATCAAGAAAAAAAGTATTATCGTTCACGACTAAAAGATAGCTGCTCTTCTAGTATAAAATATGACAGGAATACCACATCGAAAACATTCCTACAAATCAGAGACTACATTGTGACTTTTCAGAGTTCGGATTACATTTAATTTAGATACAAAGTTGAGGAACTTTTATTTTGTTTATTTTATTATTATGCACAGACCCTTGTTTTACTTGATAAATAAAAAATTAGTGTAAAGCTCACTTTTAAATCTATAATTTCTTATTATTTTTATTGGATTTGCATAGGTGGCACGATCACAGTTTTTTAATCAACTGATAGTGGGGACTAGGGCTAGGCATATCTCTTGTTTCCTAATGAATTATGCACCACTTAGCTGTTAGTTTGTCTGGTCGATATTTAATAGGGTAAATTACAATTTGGGTCCCCATCTATGGGTCCGATCTCAGAATGGATCCCGATCTTTAAATTGTAATGATTCGGGTCCCAGGACCATTTAGGAAATGAAAAATTTGGGATTCATGACGAATATGCCCTTGTTGGGAAGGGAGTGGGGGTTGGGTTTCAACTTTTAAACAAGGGCATACTCGTCATTAGCCTCAAAAAGTTCATTACATTAATGACCCTGGGACCCGAATCGTTACAATTTAAAGATCGGGACCCATTCTGAGATCGGACCCATAGATGGGGACCCAAATTGTAATTTACCCTATTTAATACTACATACTTCGTTAACATGTGTAATATATAAGCTTTGCTCAAATATTTGTGTAATATGAAATAAATTTTAAGTACATGCATCTAAAATTCCTTTGTCATTCTGCTCAGAGTTCTTTTCGGAAGACTTTCCTAAAAAGATATGTTTACTCTTCATTTATATCTATCAGTAAAGAAGTTGGATTAAAGCGATGTTATGCAAGACATCTGGAAAAGGGGGGCATCAATGGATTTGAGTGGGGGTTACATTCTATGCTATTTAAGAATAAGAAGAGCCTTATTTGCTGAATTTGTTTCAAAACTAACTTTTTGCAATTGACCTCTCTTGGAACAACTGCCAGTAAGTCACTTCAACACTAATACTAAACCAGAGTTTATGCTTTATTGGAATTGAGAGCCAAATTGCTTCAAAAATTACAATGATCAAATAATAACCTTTTGAGGCTTATCAGATTGACAGAGTGCACTTTTAGTGTAATGTTTGCTACGTCATACTCTTTATGTTGTCAAATGACTCAAATTCACAATTTAGGTAACTTGTGGCGTGAACTATGGGAAACAGCAAAAGCATTGCCTGCAGTTCAACAGGCACCACTTTTTGATGAGGATTTGGTTGTGTAAGTAGGGAAAACTATGTTGTAATCCTGACGGCCTTACTATTTTACCCGTTCGATTAATTTGCATATTTTTTAAATTAGGGAAAGCATTTTTGCCAATCTAGAGGAGATTGAACCTTTGGAACTCTTCAAACAGCTATTTACCTCCATTGTAAGACCTTTCGATCTCGCTTCTTCTATTTTAGAGCTTCAATCTATTCTCTGTGAAGTATACCATAGTCAGATATTCAGAAAACATGTCATATTTAATGCCTGTTTCTATTTCAAGAAGACTCCAGCAATTATACTCCTTCTGTTGAATTTTTTAAGTTAATTAGCATAAAAAACATCATCCATGCCATGTTTTTATTGTATCTTGCTGTAGTTGCATCACACATGAGAATGAGACAATGACGGCCAACAACATTATGTCAAGCATCCTAGTTGATGTTTTGAGTATCATAGATGCTTATAATTGCTGTAGATTTCTGGACTTTGTGCTACAAACTAGCAGTCCAATCCAGTAGCCTGCCTTTTATTTGTCAAAGTGCCATCTCTACTTCTGGTTCACTCTTCCTCCTTGTCTGACTCTTGCAACTGCCTATCTTTATATATCTAGCAGATCTCTGCCTGTTCAGACTCTTGATCGACTGAGGCCACGGTTTCAGCCAAGCCTTTCCTAAATGAGTCTTTACCGTCGAGAGTTTTCCGCGGAGCTTTTCCACTATGAATAAGGCATGCCCCTCCCCCGGTGGATTTTTTCAAAATCTACTATTCACAAAATCATAACCATGGGCTCAATTGTCCTTATCAAATAGGAAACAATGCCAGAAAGATTTGATTCTCGAATTTGTGTCCCGTGTACTTTACCCTTGAGGCTTTCGAAGCACGTGGACCCCTCTTACTTACATTGGAAGTAAAAAAAATGAGTGAAGAGGGCCTCTCACACTTGGCAATCTCTATAAGGCGAGGAAAGCTGTTGCATAACCTATAATGACTGATTTTACCAAAACCCCTGCGAGCCCCCTTACCATGGTCGAAACCTAACCGTGGGTGTTAATATTGTTAATAATCCTTTTTGCCTTCTTGAAGATGGATGCATGCAGAGACAATTTCAAATGCCTTGTAACATCAAGTCTATATAGTGGGCTGCAATGTGGAGTCCAATATATGTGATTTCTTTACTCCATCAACAATTGTCCAGCTGTCTTGTAATTCGAGGCATTGTCTGTCGTAACCTGCGACATAACCTGTATACCATTGCATCACCGAAAAAAACCAACTTTTGGCCACGTCATTTCATTCATCTTAGCTGGCAAAAATCAATACAGCTTCTGGATATACGCAGCCATCCAATTTCTGTGTCCACTCAGCATGGGCTAGATGTTCCTTCTCTTCCCTATATTTTAAGTCACTTGAAATTGGACATGCTGCCATTTTCTGTTACTCATCATGAACTTGGAGATTATACTTAGTCCTATGTCATCTTGTTTCTTATTGTGCATTTTCTTTATTACCCCGACTATCATCTAATTCTTCCTTTTCTTACCCTCATATGGAAGCAAGGCCCTAAATGTCGGTTTCAGTCACCATTTCAGTGATCGGCGGAAACGGAATTTCGACTGAAATTTCGGTCATTTTGGTCATTTTTTGTACTAGGACACCCACATTTCGATCATTTCGGCGATTTCGGTCAAATTTCGATTGGATATCGATATTCGATAGAAATAGGGGTGTTCAAAAAAATAGAGTCAAGCGGGTACCCTGTTTGACCCGTACACTTTGACCCTAAACTCACGGGTACCCGTTTAGAAATACTGAGTTGGGTACCCGTTATGGCTTGACCCATGCCCCATCCAAAAAAACCATGTGGGTTAGCGGGTACCCGCGGGTACCCGATCGGAAAATTTCACTTACCCATTGATTCAAAACAATGCAAAAAGTTAAATATGATACAAATATAGTTATTGTGTTATTCATATATATATTTTATGATACAAATATAGTTATGAATATATATATATATATCAATAAATTTGAAAGCGTAAGATCATGCATTAGAAACGGATGTGAATATGAACGATACGACTATCGGAAGATATGTAAATATGTTAGCTTATATTTAAATGCAAATGAAAATATCTTCTATTTTCATATAGAAATAAATGTATAGGGTGGATTATTGGGTCGGGTTGACACAGACCCGAACCTGACTCAACATGTAAAAGTTCATACTCGATTCGAACCCGATTCATATATGGGCTGAGCTTGCGCCTCCAAATTTTCAAAATTTCAAAGTCGAGTCGGGTCGAGCTCAAACCCAAAGGAACTTGGATTGGCCTGACCCGACCATGTCTTCACGTTAAATACTTTATAGTTTGTATATAACGATAAGATGACATCAAATTAGTATTAAAATAACAACTTAATATATAAAATAATATCAACGTATGATCTTGATTTATCAAATTAACATTAAAACCTATACAATGTGACATAGGAAATAATATTATTATCGTAACGTAATACAATATAAATTATAATAACTGTAGCATACATCAACGTATTTGTTTATTTAATGTGAAATAATATAATAATATTATACACCATAACTTTAGAAATTCGATTGGGATTAAATAACGCTAAATAACATTATCATACATCATAACGTTAGAAACTAATGCGACTAAATGTATTAATTTAATAATATAATTATAATAACTTAATATATTGAATAATACAAACGCGTTATGGGAAATTACTTCATCAAAAGAAACCGGATTTGATTTCGAGTTTAGAATTCGAAGCTTCGGTCCAGATTTTTCTTCGATTCGGTCCAAGGTTTGAAGAGAATTGGTAGGCTTAGGTTGGGCTTTTTCGGATTGGGCCAGATCGAGTCCAATGCTCCGCTCTATAGATATAGATATCAAAATATGAGTAAACTGATACAGTAGTAAATTAGACACTCGATACTACACGTTAGTGGATATAAATAATGTTTATCGTATATTAATAATGTTTTAATTGATCACTCTTACAATAAAATAATGAATAACATGACACGGTAATACATCACACACTCAAGCCTACGCATATGCGGACACAAATAATTTCATCGTAGAACTCATTAAAAATGTTTCAACCGAATATTTTTTGCAAAAAATTATGAATAAGCGGATACAGTGATAAACTGGATACGATGCTACATGTTCGCAGATAAAAATTATTTTATCGTGTTTCAATTGAATAATCTTGCAAGAAATTATGAATAAACGGCTGCGATATCTCGTCATACATAAATCATTTTACCCCAAAAAACAATAATAATATTTCAATTGAACATTCCTGCAATTGATCCATTGTCTAATGTATAATTAATCTTAATGATTAATTTTATAAATAACTTGCTCAATTTAATCGCATGTTCTTCCTATAAATGTAAATAGATGGATGATGTAGGGATCATTTTTCTTGGAAAGATATATCCGCGGGTACCCATGGATACCCGTTACCCATTCAAATGAATCGGGTACCCATTAGATACGGGTACCCGTTTGAACGGGTCGGGTCGACCCGTAACCCAATAGTAATGGGGCAGGATGGGTCAACAACGAACGGCGCGGGTACCCGCCCCGTGAACACCCCTAGATAGAAATTCGACCGAATTTCGCTGAAATTTGACGGGCCATTGTTATTCAACAACATACTATCAAAGTCCAACAAGCAGAAAATCAGTCACTTTTATCAGATCTTTATATTTGGTAAATTATAAATGGAGACCCTTATTCTTGTGCTAGAACAATTAGTCAGAAAATGGCAGTGATTAATGGGGGAATCCACATCTGCATCCAGTATATGTATGCATGAATAATTGTTGTTTTTTATCAGTCTAAGGAAAACTACATTCAATTGAATACATCCAATTTATTCTGGACGTTTTTTTTTCATTTCAGCTATCTTCCAACTTCGTGATTGCGGAAACGGCTTTATCCGTGGAAAATAACTTGTCAAAACTTTTCAACGACTGCAAGGAATATGTCATAGCTGCATGCCGTGAAGAGCTACCAAAGGACAATCTTAATTATCTTTGCAGGGTAAATGACGATCTAATGATAGTTATAAATGATAGGAAATGTTTTGTTTTCTAATTTTCTTTGTTCTGAGTGATCTAGGTTTATGAAACAATGGAGATGATTATACTACGTCCAGAAGATGTGATCGAACTGACGAAGCAGGCGGAAGAAGCAAACTCCGCAGAGCCGAAGAGCCTGTTTAGAAAGTTTGGTCTTAGTTTCTCCGGAAGGGACCGACATAATTCCGATAGCACCACACCCAAAGAGCAAAAGAAACCAGATGAGAAAGGTGCCAGCGTATTCACCAACTTATTTGATGGAAAAAGATCGTTGTTTTCGAAAAAGAATAAGAAATCCGACATCTCCCAACCTGCCGAGCCTTCGGATGAGAGTAGTTGGACAATCGTTTGAAAGTGTAACTGTACATAACGATGCTTTCATACGTCCATATAGTTTTTGTACAAAATGAATTGTTTAATTCTTTGATTTTGTGAAATCCATGTTGTTCACTATATCAAAACAAAATAGAAAAATTGAAGCCCTGTACAAACTTCAAAAAAATCAATCACATATGATTATATCTTGCAATAGATGTGGAAATACTGCAGAAACATCCTGTTATGTTCATTTCATAATCATATGAGTGGAAAGAACTCTGCGACAAACGGCCACATTTTTGAGGTAATATTACAGTGTTTTATCTATTGTCATCTATCATGTTTTGCATTTCGCGATACGTTTGAGCGGTGATGGAATGGAGTCCGTCGTGAACATCCTTGGCTCAATTCCGGTTGGAATCCGCGACTGTCATTTACCTTCCTTGTCGTCCTTTGTTTCTGCTTCTTTCAGCTCCTTGTAGATTACTGCAGGTAGGACAAAATTGGCGATCCAGTATACAAAGAGAAGCAGGGGCCTGCAGAGACGAGCGAAACCATATATTCCAGAATCAACGAAACCGCGACACAAGTTGGATTAATACTCACGAAATCACGAGGAACACGGAATAGTCTCCTGTAGTTGCTGGGCCTTCAACAGCAAGGACAAGATCATCCAGTCGGCTGATTGCGAGATGACATTGTCGGCGAGGGCCGCGTCCAGATTGCTGTTGATTTGCATAGTGGAAGCCGACCGGCAACCTGGTCCGAATCACCCGAGCATGTTTGCTGCGCAGGTTCGGGAGTGATTGAGAAGGAAATCTGGTGTGTGTTTCCATGAGTCTACTTTCTCTCCATCTCTCAGTGTGATTCAGCTCCCTGGTTTTTTCATATCCACCACAGGTACGCGGATAATGCTATCTCTATTTGGGCAATTTTGGTTTTCTGTCCTGACAAATGGGAATTATTTATACGAGGGGGCCCAACAAGGGAATACATGCCAGATATCATAACTGTGTGACTGCTGCCTAATGTTTACCTTTTCTCCCTTCAAGCTGTTGCCAATCAATTAGCGGAATCGCGCGCACTCACGCTCGCGTGCGCGCACACACACCTAAGGGAAACTTCTAATGAGGCAGGTCTTTCCTGGATGCATGGAAAGTCACATCAATTTAGGTTTATTTATTTATTTTAGAATTTTTAACTCTATAAATTTAATAATAAATGTTAACATAATATATATATCAAGAAAGATTTATGAAAATATTATTATATTGGACAAAAAATACTAGCTACAATATGGATGCTTTATTCTACTAAACGGTAAATGATCGTTATTTTACAATGTGTGGTTTATATTTTACAAAATTGTCACACAATCTACAAATTTTGGCGATGCCTTTTTAAATTTCAAGAAAATCCCACCTCACTGGAAGAGTCCACTATTATATATCGATCTAATAATGGAGTGACACCAAGAGGATTGATTTGGAAGGAGACACATAAACCCTTGAAACGAAATCAGGTTCTCCAAGATCTCTGACCTAACAAGGAGCATAAACCAAACTCCTCACAGTTTACTATTCACAGGGGTACAATTTACTATTCACAGGAGTACCCCAACCCAACCCAACCCAGTCCAACCTAGCAATCAAACAGGCCCCTAGAGGAGTGACACTTGAGGGATTGTGTTTAACCCGACTCGCACCGTGAGTGCTCTAGATGATAACAATGGATCTTAAGCTTAATTTGAAGTCCCACAACTCGATCTCACTAGCAAGTAGTCTAACACAAAGAGGTTATGAGAATGGTCGTATAAACAAAAAAGTGCTCAGAGACCATAGCTAACCTTACAAAGTACGAAGGATCGCAACTGAGATCTGCTATTAGGTCACTCACCTTAGGCATTGAGTACTGATCTAGTTGAAGTTTGGGAAAAGTGGCCATGGATAAGAGAGGCCAAATCCACGCCCCGCCACTAGTCTAGGACCCTGATCAAGGTTTAGGGGACTATGCGGTCTATGCCACTCGTCGAAGGCATTGACTACCTACCTCATTGAGGTTTGGAGAGTCGGCTCACCTGGTTATCTACAACCGGTGAGAATCAAAGTGTTTGTTCCTGAGGTCTACTACTCCCATCCAAGACCCATGAGAGATTTTGGACCAATTTCGCTGAACGATTCGATTTAGACATAAGTGCTCCGCATGACCGACGAAGTGATACATCCCACTTGGGACTTGGGGAGATTTTTGATGCAAATGGGACACGATCTCATACACAATATGCTAGCTAAAAACACATGAGAGGAACTACCCCATCCACGATCTAAAATGTGCAACAATCATGTTAGCCTTGAAGACATGACGACACTAACTTTATGGGTAAAAAAACAGATATTTACTCCGAATTTTGGAGCTTAAAATATTTATTGGGCAAGAAGGAATTAAATATCATACATGAACTTTGGTTCGAACCACTAAAAAGTTATGACTGCTCCGTTAACTATAGGGGTGTCTATCGAGTTCAACGAGCCGAGTTGGCCTCAACTCAGACTCGAACTCGATAAGAAATCTACGGCTCGAACTCGGGCTCGATAAGAGTCGAGCACTGGATCCCAACTCGAACTTGAACTCGTCGAGTTCGAGTTGACTCACGAGCCTCTTATCGAGTCACGAGTTTCTGAGCTGGCTCACGAACGTCAAAATGAGCTGACTCATGAGCCTCTTATCGAGTCATGAGTTTCTGAGCTGGCTCACGAGCCTCAAAATAAGCAGGCTCATGAACCTCTTAATGAATCATTGTTCTATTTTATACATTAAATTATGCAAATGACATTTGTAATTTTGATTTTTTATACTCTTTTCTGTAGTTTTTTGGGCAAGAAAAATGTTAACCTCTATTTTATATCAAAGTCAATGTGGAAGTTTTTGTATATATATTTTTTATTTTTATTAAGATGGAAAACGAGTTATCGAGTCGAGTTCCCGAGTTGAACAATGCCCGACTCAGACTCGGCTCGATAAGCTAACGAGCCATGGAACCCAACTCGAGCTCGGGCTCAATAAGGTTTCGAGTCCGGCTTGCGAGCCCTTAACGAGCCGAGCCCAAGTTGAACTCAACGAATTCGAGCTTTCCTGACAGCCCTAGTTAACTACAACCCAAGCAAGAGAATATGTGAGTTGTCGATAGGGATGAGCGAAAAAATTGGGCCGGCTCAGCCCGATGCTCGGCCTGACTAAGCTCTCGAGCCTGCAATATAAATGGGCAGACCTGGGCATTTTTTTAGGCTCGAATGCCTTGTTGGGTCGAGTTCAAGCTAGCTTGGGCATGAGCACGAAGCGCGTGGGTCGGCCCGATCAAAGGCTCAAGTTGTGGCACGATTGGGGGCCCGAATGGTGGCCTAACTCGGTCGGTGGGCACCCTAACTCACCCTCATTGTGCACACCCCCCGGACGAGCTCGACCCCGCATGCCCCCACCCTTTCTCCTCTTCCTTTCCTTCCCATCCCTGCACCCGTTGTGTCGCCGCCCACGGGTGAAAGGCTCGACGCCCACTACCATCCTCGCTCAGCCCTCCTCCCCTCCGACCTCCCGTCCTCCCCCTACAACTGCTCCCAACGCCGCCCCCACAAGCCCAATAACCCTGGCCTCTAGAAAGCTAAGCCCCTAGCATTGACGACGCCACCCCCACACTACATGGCATCACAGCGCAACTGTCAAGAAGGTATACTGGCAGATCTACTAATGGCAGATGTGGAATCAATTCTTGATTTTTTGGACGAAAGTAGCTTCTAAAATCATATTTGGCATTTTTAAAAATTAACAGGCCATCCTGACCCGACCCATGTTCTAGCGGGTCGGGTTCGGGCTTGGGCCGCAAGGGAGGATTTTGGGCGGGCTTAGGCCCAGACCGAGGGCCTGAAAAATGCGACGGGGTTCGGGCTGGGCTGGGTTGGGCCTCGACTTGATGCTCATCCCTAATTGTTGGTGCCTCATGATAGATCTCTAATCAAAGATGCTAACTTACTAGATTGAATGTGATTCCTATATCTAGCATAGACACACCTAAGCTACTTCTAATGATAACAAGGACACATCATAGATGGGAATTTCACAACATTCGAAATCCACGTATTAATTGATCAAGAGCACATTTTCACCTTTATGGATGAAGTGTTGAGACCACATGAGAAGATTGTGAGCACATATCGATAAAAGTGCAAGTTGTTAAAAAAATAGCCTTTTGATAATGAAATTATGTTGTAAATATATTTGGTTTTGTGCAAAGGGACTAACATTTCAAGGAGAAATATGGATAACACAATATACATGATAATATTTGAAGTATCCTAGCACAAATCCAAGGCTCAAGGATTATATCATATATGTAGAAAACCAGATTTGCAATAAGAACATTATTTGGGGTGTGTATGTCATGATTCTAGATCTCAAGGTACGCCGCTGGTTCTAACTCAGAGAGAACGAGAGAAGGGAAAGAGAGATAGTGAGGATGGGAGAGGGCTCCCTTGGCGAGAGTTGTTCACCGATGGATCAACTCCTCTCGATGGGGGATCGGCATTTATAGGGCATGAAGGCTCCTTCGCTAAGTCTGCCCTCTCCCCACGCCCTATGGTTAGGTCTTCCGCAAGACCCCACCTCACCACAACCGTCAGAGGTAGTTGCTTGACCAGCCGACCGTTCTACAATGATCCATCTCCCTACTCGAAACAAGTGCGACAAAAATCTATATCTTATTATCTTCAACTTAATCTTTTTTCCACCAAAAGTTTTCGATAACCATTTAGTTCTAATGTGGATTTCTCTCGAATGCCAACATGTACTTGAAACATCATATGCCACATATTCCATTATCCATAATATTAGTACTGACTGTAATATGAACACTATATCTATATCTAATATAGAAATTACATAAATCACATATATAAACAACTGTTATTGTCATATGCAAAAATAAACCATCTTCCCCTTCATAAGTTCCATCTTTTTCTGCAAATCATACCACTTTTTTCTGCAAATCATACCACTTTATTCAAAGTACAAATTTACTAAAAGATCCAAAATATGTCATAATATGGCACAATCTCTATGTAATGATATGATTCACTCGTACCTCCTAGGGCTCTGACTCGGGTATATCGGGAAATAATATTAAATAGTAGAGGAATGAATCTAAACTCAAAATAAGCTTAGATCCAGTGAGTGGATCTCAAGTATTTTGGAAGATGATATTTGCTAAATTAGAAATGAATTTGCAAAGAGGAACAATATATTGAAATCGCAAAAGGAATACTCGAAAATAACTTGAATAAAGGCTTTGCAAGATAATAATACTATAAAAAAATCAAGTTTTTTTTTAAAAAATATTTTGAAGTACTTTAAAGCTATCTCCATTAAAAATTTCAATAAAAAATATCACTTTTTAATTTATGTATCAACAACACTAATGCTAATGGTACCAAATTCATAGAACACTAAAATAAATCAAGTCATATGTATGGATAGTATGACCCAGAGCCTACTTATATACAAAATACCAATCCGAAGTCCTTCGAACCATATCTGATGGTTGTCATATCTAATGAAGTACTTCAAGGTCATATATATCTGACCATTTTCATCATATCTGATGGTTAGTTAATGACTCGTTTGAGCAAATATAGTAAGGGATTGGGGAGCCTACACCCATGTGTTGGTAACTTTCCTACGCCCGTCCCTTTTTCCTTCAATTTTTTTTTGATTTTTTTGAAATGGATCCTTAGGAGATCTATTTATAATATTAAATGAAATATGTGTTTCAAATTTCATGTAAAATAGACATTCCTAACATCTTCATCGGAAAGGGTCGATTTCAACAAATCTGAGACCGTTAAAATTTGACAGTCATGATAGATAAGTTAAAAGTATCGAAATTAGTTGAAATTTGAACGATACGATAGTGATATATTCTGATCTAAATTCCCTAAAGATTTAATTCAAACGAGTCAAAAAAATTGAGGGAAAAGGAGGTGGGTGTGGGAAAGTTACCTAGACATGGGAGTAGCTCCCTTTTCTTATGTAGTAATTATATTTTATGATATTTCTTCCTATAAATTTAATATCAATTATGATATGTAAAAACATGATTGAAACATAATTGGTTAATAATTATCGGAACATATCTCTATATCGAATTGAATAGCATACATCTAAAACTTTTCTTATGCTATCTCAAAAATAAATTGAATGCTTAAAACCCTTTGGTATTCTTTCCACATAAAATCAGCCAAAACTTTCCCACTACTAATTAAGCTCGGATTTATAAATAGTAAACTGCAAGTAGAATAAATTAAAAAAAACTATGTGGTTCCACCACTTTGACTATCCTTGCATAATTACACTATCAAATACATTTATAAATAGTAGAATGCAAGTAAAATGTTAACATTGCAATTTTGTTCACAAAAAAAACATGAGGTGGATGAAAAAGAATAATACTTGGAGATCAAACAAATTGAATTTGTTACCTATACCACTTAATTAGGTTGCCTCAAGTCAACAGCTAAAACTGTTTTTCTTCTTATAATATTGTAGGTAATAAAAATAAAATTAATGCACCAAAGGTATATATAACCTACAATTTTACACGTATGTTTGATTACAATTGAAATATGTCTCCAATGTCTTCTTTTGTAAGATTATGTGACATCCTTATTAAATTAATTCATTTAAGAACACACGAAGAAAGCGAAGAACAAGCAAAGAATGCAAAAATGTAAATTCTCTAGAAATTTTGATGGGGTTTCCTTTTATAGCAAGTGATTCATCAATGAAAATTCCGCAGTGCTTTCCCTTATATACGTGATATTTGAAAGAAAAATGATATAATCATAGTGTATAGAGGTGATTGTAACGACAAATTAGTGAATATAAGAAGCTCTAGTACTAGCATATGATAAAGAACTAGTATGCACAAGTCGAGGGTATTAATCGTGTGAGGTAACACGTGTCTCATATGTATCGAATTTTACTCGTGTTTCTATGTCGCCTTCTAATGCTATAATATTGTTATTAGCATTTGATGAAGAATCGATTTGCCTTGCATCATGGATAGGTGAATCATGTGAAACGACGCATGTTTATCGACGACCTAGCTGTTTTCACCCAAGCAGTGCTTAATTTATATTTTTTCACATGATGTTAAAGAAGGAAATTTGAAAATATTGCTCAAGTTAGATCTTCCTACCTCCATCATGTAGCCTATTAAAAGCAACCTTCCTCTTCCTCTTCCTCTTCTTTCATTTTGCCCGGTTCTTCTCTACCTTTCTCTTCTCCTCTTAACCTATATACCTTAATAATTTTGTCATGCACATGGATTTGTTCATTATAAAGATTTTGCAATGCCCATTGTTTTGTCAATTAATGTGAATTTTTTACTATGCTTAAGTATATCCAATCATGATTAATTACCACTAATTGATATTAATTATCTTTATTTATGATTCAGATTCACTAATAATGGTTAAATTCCTTGATTAAAATTAGTAATTTAATTTTTTATTAAACACATTTATCATGATTAATTAATATCAAGGTTTTAAAAGCCGGACCGGACATTGAACCGGTCAATCTTCAGTTGGTCCATCCGCGTCAGACCGTCGGTCCAAACCGATCGGACTAACGATGATGTCAGCATGACATCATCATGCCTATCAACTCAGAAAAAAATCAGACCGGGCTTAATTTACTAGTCCAACCTGTCGAACCGGATTTTTGAACCGATAAAATCAGATACATATATGTATGTATGTATTTATATATCAATGAAATACTCGTTTAAAATGTGTAGTCTTTCAATGTAATATTGTGATTGTCTATTTTGAGTAAAACTCTATAAAAGTTACTCACATTTTCTAGCATTATATATGAATATAATATTGTAATAATTTATTTATAGTTGCTTCTAGAAAATTACTCTAAGAAAGTAGCGGCGCAACTTATATTCCTAAAAGGAGATGGACATAACTTATATCACAGAAGTTAAGAAGGGTGCGTGTGATAAAAACTCTATTATTATATTATTTAAACCTTTATTGTTAAAAAATTACCAAATAATCAAAATTGGGTCAATCCAGTTCAACTCAATCCAACCATGGGTCATACCCTATTTTTATTTTCTTTTTTTTTGAAATTAACTAAACAAAAACCGATCGAACGAACCGATCGGGCTGGTTCCCGGTCCAACCGATCTATCTGGTGCGAATTTTTAAATCCTGATTAACATTAATGATAGAGTTTCAGGGTTAATGGCAAACTTAAATAATGTCTACATTCCTTATAAAAAATTGCAACGACTTCTGATTGACATGAAGTTCATTTGGAATCGTCTTTGTAACTCATATTTGATGAGAATACGTAGGATTGAATCTGGATAAGTTGAATTGAGGACTTTATTGATGTAGAACCCAAGGTTTTAAAAACCAGATCGGACATTGAACTGGTTAGTCGTCGGTTTGGTTCAACCGGGTCGAACCTGTCGGACCAAACTGGTCGGACCGGTGATGATGTCATCATGACGTCATCATTCATATCGACTCGGAAAAAACCAGATCAGTGTTGGTTTACTGGTCAGACCGATCGAACAGATTTTCTGAACCAATAAAACCAGATACATATATGTAAGTATGTATTTATATATCAATGAAATAATCATTAGAATTTTCAAATCTTTAAATAGAATAACATGATTACTTATTTCGAATAAAATTCTACAAAGTTAGTCACATTTTCTAGAATTATATATATATAATATTGTAATCATTTATTTATAGTTGCTTCTAGAAAATTACTTTAAGAAAGTACTTGCACAACATATATTCTAAAAAAGAAAGGGACATACCTTATATCACATAAGCTAAGAAGGGCACGTGTGATAAAAACTCCATTATTTCATTATTTAAACTTTTATTTTTTTTGAAAATCACCAAACTATCAAAACTGGATAAATTCAGGTCAAACTCGATCCGACCATCCGGGTCAATTACTTTTTATTTTTTTGAAATTAATTATAAAAAACCGATCAGGTAGGGGCCGGTTCCCGGTCCAACTAGTTCGGTTTTTTAAACCATGGTAGAACCATAAAGAGGACTAAAGTCATGAAGCTCTTAAAGAAAATGAAGTTACTTTCATTCATTACGAAAGTTATACTACATAGTATTTTAACCTTGCCCAATAGTTATTAAATAAACTGAATAAATAATTAATTTCTTGTTCATAAGTTTAATGATAATGCCATAGCGCACATGCACAACTTTTGGACTAACACGAAAATAGTCATCTCAAAGCCCAATGGAAACCGTACACAATGTCAAAAAGTTCTTTTATATTTTATTGTTTGTATATAATTATTGTAATAGATGTTCGAATTAATTAACACTAAAAATCAAGTCAAAATTAGCTTATGTGACATCTTATGTGACAAATCAAGTAAAAATTATAAAATCAGGATGACAATTCACATAAGAAGCACAAAAATGTACAATTACCCTCAATAGATCTTATGGTAGCAATGTATGAAAAATGATGCAAATTCACGATCCATTAATTTCACATAAAAAAGCAAGTGAGGGTTGAGAATAATCATCCTCAGAAAGTTCTAACCCCTTTTATTAACTTTACATGAAAATTGGAAAGCATTGAGATGGATGTTGAGGGAAGCTTACCTTGCACCAAGCTCAATTTTGGCTCGATATAGGTCATCATACAAAAACCAAAGAAGTTGACACACTTTATCGTAATGAATATGACCTACATGGCATACAAACTCATTGAGATTTATATGAGGAACACAATCAATCTACACAAAGTACCCTTAGATTTATGGATATAACAAGCATATTATATGTATCTAGGAGAAATTTTGATTTTTTAATTAGAATGGTGACAAACAAAAAAGCAATCACAAAGAAATCATCAAGGTACCATTAACAAGAGGCGATCATCACTGAATGACTTGATTCAAACATACCCCGGCCCCCCCACCCCCATCCAAAAAAAAATATCGATCTCCATAAATCACCGTGAACACAAAATAATTGAGGCAGACTTGGGAGCCACTATCAAGTTGTGCGAACCATCTCGTGTATGCCTTCGATACACATGTTGTGTTTCCCACCACCATATGTAGATCAAGCCTAGATCACGAGGAACATGAGAAAATGTATATGTACATGTAATGGAACAAAATGGCGAGAAAAACAAAAGAAAATCAGACAAATTATCATAAGGAGGGATGCTTGCCCATCAAGGATCTAGCTAACAACATCTTACCCTGATAGAACTAACCTTCCTCCTCGCCTTGTCTCAAAGATTCGCTCATTGTTAATGGAGGTAGTTGAATGAAGAAGAAGGAAGTTAGGGCTTCTGCTTAAGAAAGAAAAAGAAAATAGGGTTTTAGGGGGAAACAACTGATAGGGAGAAACAACCGAATAAAGAGTGTATATAGATGAAACATATGATTTTGTCTGAACTTTTTGTATTAGATCTCATTAAATAGAGACCTTGGACTCTTGGTATGATGACAAGGATGTGTGATCCTTCTCTTATTTTTCATCTAGATGAAATGGTATATCACAATATTTTTTGTTCTTCTTGTTTTGATGTTACCCAAGATATGTATGCATTGTAATGCACCTCTTTTATCTTAGTGGAATGAAACCGCGTACTTTTCACGAAAAAGAGTGCATAGATGATGATCAGCTTAAATAAGAGTTGATGAGAAGAAATCCTACTGCTAGTGGTTTCTAAAGTCTTTCCTCTTGAGTGAAAAAAATTGTTAATCTCAAAATTTTATTCCATAATCTGATAAACCCTAACTCACCAAAACCTACATAACTTTTAGACCCTAACTCAAAATCATGCATTCATGAATTCATTAGAAAGCTTATGATGATCATATTTCCTTTAGAGTATGGTATTGAGATGGGTTGAAGATTTTAAGAAAAAAAGAAAGCAATTTCAAGATGTTACAATTCATGCATTGTCAATATCCAACTGTATGAATGTCTTATGTATGTGTGTTTCAGAGTGAATAAAAACATGCGATGAATACTTACTTTTATCGTTACCATTTTATTTGTATAACAATCTTATAATAGTGTATAAATATGCTAATATGCAAATGTAATTATTAAGATATATATGACATGCATCATATATTTTTTTATTAATGTTGAAACACAAGCACTATAATTACCTTAGAGACATTACTATGGATTTGCAAACTATGAAAAAAGTATGATTTATTATTGCATATTTTTGTTGATAAAATCATATATATGTATTTTAACAAATGTGTAGTGCATAAGTCTTGTAATTAAAAATATACAATGCATACAATATCGGGTTTTTATCAATTGTGACCTTAGGAAATATTGTATGTCAGTTATGCCCCTTCCTTTTTTGGAATATCAGATGTGCCCCTGACTTCTTTCACAATGATCACTTGTACCCCTCGGGTTAGATATCGTCCATCCCCAACACAAAGGGACGTTAACATCGAGGACACAATGAGAATTAAATAAAAAAAAGTGGTCTAATGGTCAATCCACCAAACTCCTTCCCCTCCCCCACCCCTTCTCCTCCGCCTCCGTCACTTGCTCCTCCTCCTTCCCCCTCCTCCGACATTGTCACTCCTCCTCCTCCCACTCCCCAGCCACCTCCGCTGACTGCACCTCCTCCTCCTCCTACTGCCTCCTCTTCCCTCCTCCCCAGTCATATCTACCCCCGCCCTCCTCCTCCTCCACCCTCTTCCCCAAACTTCCGCCTCCGGCTCCCCCTCCCTAATCACCTCCGCTCCTTGCTCCTCCTCCTCCTCCTCCCACTCCCCGGCCTCCTCTTCACCCTCCTCAGTCACCTCCGCCTCGCCCTCCTCCTCTTCCCTCTCCCCCACAACTTCCACCTCCGGCTCCCCCTCCCACTCCCCAACCTCCTCTTCATATTGCTCCTCCCCCGTACCTTCTCCTCCTCCGCCTGCTGCTCCTCTCCAGCACCCCCTCCTCCTCCGCAGGATGCTCCTCCCCTGTGCCATCCTCCTCCACGTGTGGCTCCCCTCCTCAACCACCTTCCCCATCCTCTTCCCCCATCGCTCCCACCATTCCGACCCTTTGTTCTACCTCTCCTCCCACACTGCCTCCCCCTCCCCTTGCCCTCGTTGCTGATTTGCACTCATAGACTCTGTGTTGCTCCTCCTCAACACCCCCTCCTATGCAGTCCCTGCCTCCTCGACACCCGTCCGTAGCAACCCCCTCTCCTCCTACCCTTGTCCACCTCCGCCCCTCCCCCTCCTCCCATCTTCCTTCCTCCTCCAACCCACCTCCTCCCATCCCCACCCCGTTCCTACTCCAACCCACCTCCCCTCTCACATCAAGGACGCCCTCCCCTCAACGCCCTACAGGTTCCCCACTCTTGTAACTCGTTTGACGGGGATGAGAGTATTGTGCGCAGCCTTCAGGAGTGCTGCCATGTGTTCCACTGTCGCTGCCTCGAACCTTAGGTCGACCTCGATCACCGCACCTGCCAGCTCTATCGCCGTAGAGACGGAGGACGAGCTCCTGGATGGGAGAAGCAGAGGGAGTTTTTGGACCGTTATACCCCTCTTAACCTTACCATGGTTTGAAAAAACTATGTTTAAGTTCAACTTATTGCCGATTAAAGCAACGGACATGCACAAGTGATACAAGGGCAAGAAGTCGGGGGCACAACCGATATTCTATAAAAGGGAGGGACATAACTAATATTGCAATATCTCATAGGGGCACAACTGACAAAAATCCTAAAATATTTATCTTAATAATCATAGTTGTATCTTTTAATTTTTTTAAGATTGAAGGCTAATGGTATAAAAAACCTTGCGACAAAAGTAATATATAAGATAAATACAATAGACATCATATATATGATTTTTGAAAAGCATATACAATACAAATTTTAAAATATGTCCATCCAGTTGGATAAGAAAACAAAAGCCAAAATGATATATTCAATGGATCATTGCACTTTACATTCATTCGAATCATAAAATAGAGGTAGCTATATCCATTGGATAGGGAGTCCATCTAAAAATACATTTCAAATGTCGTTTTATGCATATTTTCGGAGGGTTTTTTTTACAATTGTGCCCCTCTTCGATTCTGCAACATCAATAATGCTTCTTCGCTTTTTGCAATATCAATTCTGCTCCTACCTTCTTGGGCATCGAACAAGTGTGCTCCTCAGGGTTTATTTTTCCATTGATGAGATAAACCAAACCATGATTTATATATACCAAAGCTTGATTTAGAAAACTTTTCTTACAATTGTACCCCTACAAATTTTCAAACAAGTACACTTGTAGCCTTTTTCTATCCAATTACACTTGTACATACGAGATAATGTCTGTTTCAAAAAGGATGGATGGAAACTGACATAAGGAACACGATTGTTAATTGTCCAAAAAGCTTGGGGCACAACTGATATTACACTGATATGGTAGAATCTAAGAGGGACATAACTTTAAAAAGCCCATTTTTAGAATACTCCATCTTCATGTCAATCCATGTAATTAGAACATACTTGTCATCGATCCGTATATATATTCCATGTTTATTGGATCTATACTCGGATTCATTCTTTATTCGATTCATATTTGGATTGCATCTTTATTCGATCCGTATTCAGACCCACTCTTTATAGATCTGTATTCAGTTTCGATAAACATCCGATTCGAATTCGTATCTGTATTTTAAGGATATGGTTTCCATAATGCATACCCAAATCATATCCACATCCGTATTCGATAGAGATTAAGTGGATATGGATCTAGAAATAGGCATATCTAATCCGTATCCGATTCTTTGTCATACCTAAAAATTTCTCCATTTAACAAATTTACCATTTTATTGAATCATAGTTATAAATGATGTCAATTCTAGTAACCAGTTGTTCGGTAATTTCCTGTTGTGATGATTGATGATCAGTGGATTCTATACCCTTCATTTTTTTTTCTACTGATCCATTTTATACTCCACTTCAAATCTAAAGTTGAGGCATTGACAGAGATAGAGAGGTATGGAAGAAGCACGTGCTGACTTTTTATTATTTTATATTTTTAAGATTTAATTAAAAGATGGAAGAGTGCAGAAGAATACACTGGTTTCACAATTAATAATATGATATCATCTATGGTCAAGGAGAAACATGAGTACTGAAATTTGAAGACCACTATAAGGGCTCGTTCGGTTTGGGAATAAGCAGGAATAAGGATGAGGAATAAGGAGAATAAGGATATATTCTTTGTTTGGCTGGAGGATATGAATAAGGAGAATAAGGTGAAATAAAGGTAGTAAGGTGGGACAAAGATTGGAATAAGAGTGAAATAAGATGAGATGAGGATGAATAATCGTACCACGGAAAACCGTGTCGGAAGGAGAATAGGCCCCTTATTCCAGGGCCTATTCTCCAAACGAACAGGCCCTAAAGGTATTGGGTAAACTCTTCTTAATAATTGCGATTATTTATCATCATAATAATGAATAAATATTCTATTTTCTATATCTTACTAACTATAACTACTTATAATAAGAGGGAAGGGATCTTACTCCAAAGAGTAGGTAACATACCTACTCCATTTTTTTCTATTTTTTTATTTTTTGCTTTCATGGATTTTCATAGCTATGTCCTTCTAATATGTCATTCAAATTACGTCAGAAACCGAAACTCTTATGCCCTTCATCCGGAATAGGTAAATTACAACAATCTAAGACCATTAAAATTATTTGTTCTGGATGAAGGGTATACGAGTCTCTGTTTCTGATGAAATTTGAATGACATATTACAGGGAGATAGTTATGAATATCCATGGGCATATTTTTCAAAAAAATAAAAAAAGTGAGAAAAAAGAAAATGGAGTAGGTAAGTTACCTACTCCATGGAGTAGGATCCCTTTCCTCTTATAATAATGTCATACCTTTTTTTACAAACAAAATAAAAACTGGAATTTGAGGAAAAATATCACCATGTATATTCATCTATATATCCCTTGCTCATATTTATCCGTAATTTTTTTATTTTTTTGAGAAATATCACCATATATATTCATCTATATATCCCTCCAATATGTTATTCGAATTTCGTCAGAAACAGAGATTCTTATGCCCTCCATTCTAGAACATGTAATTTTAACGGTATAAATATTGTTGTAATCGACCTATTTTAGATGATGATATATGATTATGTTTCTGACGAAATTCAAATGACATATAAGAATGATATATAGATGAATATACATAATAATATTTTTGCAAAAAATAAAAAATATAGAAAATGGTTCGGGAGCAGCCCATTCAACCCTTTTTTTAAATGGGTGTAAAAGGTTGATTGGGTCCGGATCAGGATCCGGTTCGCTTCTACCCGCCACATCCGACCTTCTCCGCCTTCGGCAGTTCAGAGAGGAGGAGCGATCGCTCGCGGCAGTCGTTAGGGTTTCGGCGAGCGAACAATAGAGAGATCCTTCAGAAGAGAGGCGGCGCGGTGAGCTCCCTCCTCCCCCCCCCCTCTTTTTACTATTGTCTCCCACCTTTTTTCGAGTCTTTGATAACTCCAATTTGCGTTGGTTTTTGTTCTTGGACTGATTTTGTGGCATAGAAATGGATCACCTAATGTCACCAATGGTAAAAATGCTCCCTTTTTTTATTAGAAAGATGCAAACTGCGTTCTGCACAATAAGCCGGAGTCTGATATGCCGTTACGACACCGTTGATATGACTATGAAGCTTTAGATGAGATTAGATCTATTCTTACAAATGCTGGAATTCTAGTTTTCCTGTGCTTTCTTTCTTTCAGTACTTGAAATTGGAGAAATTGTCTTGTAACCAGGGCCATTAGATTGTTTTTAAGTTGAAAAAAGATTTTTGCAATAAAACAAGGTTTTTATGCAGCTTGTTGAATCTTTCAATCTTCTTTATCAGAGGGTTGTCTGCAACAAGATCAAAAGGGGATCGATGAAGATGGACACCGGTTTCTCGATTGGGTTCATCGGTGTTCTGATTCTAGCCCATGCAGCCTATACCATTATCCAGTGTATGACAACTCTTCTTTTTTAGTGCTGATTATTTATATGCAACCTTTCCCATCTTACGGTTAATGTGCCCGTTTCCAGATAGAGGTGTGCTAAAAATCTTGGAGGAGGAATTCACTGGCCCTCCAATGAATGTAATTAACCTTGCCTCTATATAGCTTCTGTTCCATGAAGATTTGCTTCTATTCACACTTACAAATTTTCATGATGCAGGCTGTTGCCGAGTTGCTGTTGGGATTGGGATTGTGCATATGGGCAGCATTGACTGTGCCTGGGAAGTTCCTATCAATACTCCCCTATTCTGAAGACAATAGGTACCTTTTGCTTTGATGGAATTTTTGTACTCCCCATCCTCCTCCTCATGGTCTCTAAATTAAAGGACAAAGCCATGATTGGGAGGATATTCAATGTTGTATGTTTTGATGTTTTAAGTTAATCATTCATTGTATTATAGCATGGTCAAAGATACTTTGACAATTGACATTGTGTAGTACATTTAGGATGACATCTGGGATTTACTAATTTTGAGATTGGCCATTATCTAGCTCCGTTTCACGAATAAAACTTGGATGCTTAAAACAACAAATATATAGTTTCCTATTTGGAGAAAAAACACAGTGGCAGTTTGACCACTAAACCAAAAAGCAATGCAATGTATAAACATAGAAAAGTTGAAGAAGGCTGAAGCAGTGCAATGTATACGCATAGAAAATTTGATGAAGAAGTCTGACAATTAACCAGAATTTGTGTAAATCCTCCTACAATATTTACATGGAAGATGTCTTGAAGAGCCTCTAGACCTTGTAAAAGCAGTTTCAACCTGTCTCAGAAGAATTTAATACACAGTTTCTAACATTGCAGCTTCATGCTCAGTCCTTATTGATAACAACTGAAATAAGCATTGCTCTCTTATTTAACATCTGAGGTGTATCGATTTTTTGTTTTTGGTGGGGTGTTTCGTGCAAGGATTAGTTTTTAAGGTGTAGATTCAAAAAATCCTGGTCAGCACCATTCATAAATCGTCTAATGATTTTAGAATGTGTTACATCTCCATCTTATGTGCATGCTAAAGGCAAGTTTGCAATAAATGGCCGATAAGGCCTTTCAATCGGGTCCATTTAGTCTGGTCGTGGGGGAGGGGGAGGGGTGGGAGGCTCGACTAAGACTAATTGGGGACGGTCACTAGCCTGATTAGTCAGTTGTTTTTCGCATCCGGAGAGCATTTGTTTCCTATTTTTTTGTTTTTTTATAAACAAAACTTAATCTAAGATGCCTAATATTTGATTGGAATGCAATTATTTCTTTTATTTCATTGTGATAGAATAGAAAAGGTACCGGTTTTTGTCAATAATTAAATAAATACAATTATTTACATATTTAAAATAAAAAAATAAAACCGATTAAAATCCGTTTAGCCATCTAACTGCCAATCAATCCTTAGTTAGTGACCGAACCGATCGAGTACTGACTACCGACTTTTGCAACCTTGGCTGAAAGCGATGAGATCTAGATCCAGAATAGTTTTTCGTTTAGCCTCAGAGAGAGTGCGGGAGAGAGAGATGTGAGAAGATATGTCCTCTTGCACCTTTATTGTTCATGATCATAGTAAATGCTTTGACGTGATGATATACCAAGGGGTTCAGAGGGGACATGTGTTGGATGCAGGTGACATATTTTTTGGGAGCTTTCTGGACTCTAAAGGGATTAAGTAGTATGAAGTGAGATGAGATTGAGGGAATTCCTTAGTGAGGTCATCCAGTTACCGACTTGGGACCATTGTTGATAGTGGGTAAGCTTACAAAATTCGATCGGTTAACTCTGCTGGAGAAGAACCGGGTGACTGGTCTATTGGTAGCGGTGTTATCTACCACATGGGAGACCAGGGTTCGAATCCCAGGGGTAGGTCTTGGATGAGCCTCTATAGGAGGTTCATGCCATCTTTAAAAAAAACTTTGCTGGAGAAGATGGAGTGGTTATTATATGGATTGAAGCTAGGTTGTTATTCGGGGATTGTTGGCTAATTATTCTCAAGTCACCTTAGGCCATCCTATCTTTTATCTATCCACTTAGAGGTGACCATTGGGGGTGCAGACGAGACTTGAGTCCTTAATGTGGTATTTCTTTTGGTTGAGCTTTGGTCGAGAAACTATAACTCCCTACCCCCAAACATAGCCTCACATCTAAAACTCACAAAGTATGGAAGCATGTTATAAGTGGTGGGGATTACACTTGACAACTTGAACTTAAGCATTTTGGGTGGTTGTCAAACATGCTCAATCGGACACATGCCCAACAAGTTTTCAGGATCTGTTTTCCTCGATAACGGACCGGAGACCTAGGACCGTAACGCTACAAATGATATCATAGCAAATTTTTGTCTGATAGTGGAATGGATACCCGAGAGGTGGAGCTACCTTTACAAAGAGATAGGAGGAAAAGGCTACCCGAAACGTGCAACCATTACTGTCGCTGAGAATAAGTGATGGGCTATGTTGCAATGAGGACGTTGCAAATATAAGTAGGAGGGGTTGTAACACCCCAACCCCCAAATATAGCCATATGTGTAAAACTCATGAATTATGGTGTGGGTTATAAGTGGTGAGGGAATACTACTTGACAAATTGGGATTAAGCATTTTAAATAGCTGTCGACGGGTTTAATTTGGCCCAAGCCCAACAAGTTGTCATGGTCAGTTTTCATCGATAACGGATCGATGACCTAAGCCCGAGACGTTACAGAAACACAAGTTGCCCCTCTGGTGGATTGAGGCTTGATGATCAAGGCCTCAAATGTCGGATTTCGGTTTCGTTTCGGTAAGCCCAGAAAAGGAATTTCGGTGGAATTTCGGTGAAATGGCCGGAAATTGGGAAAACGACTTGAAAACTCATTTTTTCAAAATTTAAGATTTGTAATGTTGTTTAATCAATAAAAGAGGCATAAATACAAGTTTTTTTGCTTATAATAAGATGTTATAATGTTCAGTACCTTAAAATAATGATTTCGGTCATCATATCAATGACCGTCCAGAGTGAAATTTCATATTTCAGTACACGGTTAAATTTTGGCATTCAATTTTTCTATCAATTCTCAAAAGAATAATAATACTTTTATTTAAAAATAAAACAAGACACACACACAAACACGAATATTTTAACATGTATGCCAAAATAAATGCATAGTAGAGCTTGTGATCGTAAAATGTATGTTATACGAGACTTGGAATTTGGAAACTTGGCTCTCCAAGACTTAAGTTAGGTTGTGAATTGTGACTTGTGAAGTTGTGAGATGGAATGAGAACATATACATTATATTTATTGGGTTTAAATAGGACCCTTAATGGCCTTATTTATTACAATGGTGGTTGGAATAGTGGCTTATATTGCAATGGTGGTTGAAATAGTGACCTATAAATTTCATTTAGTGACCAAATAGTACCTATGAATATCAATAAGTGGCCTAGGCATGACATATGGTGACCTAGAACAATTTCAGGTGAAATGGACCGAAATGAACCGAAATTCCACCGAAATCCGAGAAATCTGTGAACAATTTCCACCGAAATGGACCGAAATGGACCGAAATGACCGAAATTCGGCCGAAATCCTGGAAACAGATATTATACATGGTTTCGATGTCGGTATCGCCACGAAACCGAATTTCGACCGAATTTCGGTCGAAATTCGCCGAAATTTAAGGCCATGTTGATGATGCAACTTGTAGAGGTTTGTGGTCCGAAGGTGTTGAAGATGAAAGAGATGAATAAAACATTGCTTCTGAAGTCGGTAACAAGAATATGAGGCTATAAGGAGGACATGCTCTGTTTATGGTGTATCATTGTATTTCTCAAGGTTGCAGAAGTCGGCAGTCGGTACTCGGTCGGCAAGGTCACTGACGAAGGATTAATCGGCAGTCGGGAGAGTAATCGGATTTAGTCGGGCATTAGTCGGTTTTGATTTTTTTAATTATTTTTAATATATAGTCGGGCATGCAGGATCAGTTGATCCCGGTGGCACGTAAAAAGACGAGTCGCTACCAGAAGCGACGTTCGCGGGAGGTATATCCATCTACATAGTCACAAACTCACAAATTACTAATTATCAAACACAAAGCTAACCAAACTTAGAAGAGAAAATATATCCTAACAATAAAATCTAAGATCATCTTAAGCAAATCTAAGCAATAACATGTTATTAACATCTAAGATCAACCTAAGAAAAAACAAAAAAAATTTGAAGAAAACCTTGACATAAAAACATCTAAGTACAACAATAACATTGATCTTATTTGCTTACAATAACATTGACATAAAAACATCTAAGTACAACATCAACCTAAGAAAATCTAAGCAATAACATATTAACATCTAAGATCAACCTAAGCAAAACAAAAAAATTTGAAGAAAACCTAACATTGTTATTTGCTAACAATAACATTAACATATTAAAATCTAAGTTCAACATCATTAACCTAAGCAAATCAAAGCTATAAGCCTATAACATCTAAGATCAACCTAAGCAAAAACAAAAAAATTTGAAAACATACATAACCTAACAATGTTGTTTGCTAACAATAACATATTAACATATCAACCTAAAAACAAGAGGAAATAAAAGCCAAAAAAACCTAACCTTTACCTGCTGGAGCCGAGAACGAGGGGGCGGCACCGGAGGCGGCGAGGCTGGGACCGGCGAGGCACTGGGGGCGGCACCGGCGAGGGGGGCGCACCGGCGAGGCGGCGAGGCTGGGGAGGCTGGGGTATCGCGCACACGAGCCGCGGGGGGGGGGGGGGGGTGGGGGGTCGAAAGGTTCTGTCTTGCGTGAAGGGTTACTGTCTAACAGTAACCCTATATTTCAAAACCCGGATCCCAGCTCGGATCGTCTATGTAGAAATCGCCCGCCTAAGCGCCCGACTAGACCGACTAAGCGCCCGACTAATCGGGTTCAACCGACTATAGCCCTATTTACTCTATTCGAATCGGTCACCCCCCCGAGTCGCACAGTCGGGCCGACTAGTCGGCCGACTTTTGCAACAGTGGTATTTATTGCATGAATATTATGCTGGGCTCTTTTCAGTCATCATCGGCTTTTGGAGAGGTAAATGCTATATTTTTTGAGCCAAAAAAAGGGGAAACACACTGTGGTGTCTGCCTCAAAATTAGTTATAAAAAGCTGGGAGTAATAGAAATACTTCCGACAGCCAGGACTCGAGTAGAGTCTTGGAATTGAAAATTACATTTGCGGAGTAAAAATGTTGTAATGAAAAAAGTGCACCGTTTCTGGCTAGCCATATTGCTCAAAGGTTTCAAAAGGGAGCAAAAGGTCCTCTCTGGAGCATTGTTTTTGTTGAAGAATTGGCTCCCAAAATAGATCCATATTTTGAAGGTTCAGCCAATTAATGTTAACCTCTGTCCATGTAATAGATGTGTTTGTATATTGAAAGAAGAGGTGTTCCATCGTCTCAACTTGGGTTTCGCAAAGGGGACATCTGTTGGAAACATCCATGAAAAGTCTTGCAGAGCGGTCCCTAGTCATAATGTGCCTTCTGCATAGCAACCAAAAAAAGAACTCAATTATGCTCCACATCTTTAATTTCCCACATTAAGGTACAGTCTCAAACCAATGTGTCTGTCCTCGGTTGCGGAGATATGTTGATGGATTTGTAGGCACGACTGGCTGAGAAAGAGTTACCCTTCCAAACCCAATGATCCCTTAAAATTTACTTATCGGACTATCATTACTTTATTAAGTAAAGTAGTTAGTTTTGTAAATTTATGGGGAACATCTAATCACACATGTGAACTGAATAATTGTTATAACATTATAATATTAGAAATAGGTGTGTGCTTCTGAATTTATGAACTTTGGATGAAAGTCTTTATGTAATGTTAATGACTAGATGTTGACTTCCGACAATTAATGGGGTGAAAGGGTATGGAAACAAGATTCTTTTGTATTTGTGTGTGTGTGTGTATATATATATATATTTGTTAATTTATTATTCTTGTAAAATTGAGGCATATGCCTCAAACACCTCCATTCTTACACCTCACCTTTCTTACTGGGAATCACATTGATTTGCCTCGTGTTTTAAGTCTCGGTTCTAGTATTGGGCTCCTTGGAAAGACGGATTTGAAGGTGCCTCTTAACATGATATTGTTCAGATGGCCACTCCAGATGGGAAGGAAAACATGGATTAGTGAAAGCTTCGTAGCGTTAGCTGGCTGTGGTTGATCACCTAACATGTAGGCCTTTTGGTTAGGAAGAGCATGATATTGAGCATCTCTTTGTTGCTCGTTCCGTTCGAAAGCAATTTTGTAGACTAGTGGAGGATTTCGGGTTCAAGGGGGCATCCACGGTCTTATGTGAGTGGTTTAGGAAAGTGGGAATTAGTGGTTCGGAGTTGAAAGGATGCCTTCTAGGTGTTGATCCAATATATAACTCAGGGGTGCCTTGGCCCCTCTTGATTATTATATTTCACTTGCATAATGCTCTTAGTTTTTGACATGGTCTCTTCTTACATTGTAGGTATAACTTGTCATAAATAATATGATTCCAATCAAATGTTTGGGGGTAGAGGAGTGAATCTATGATCCTATAGAGCAGGGTTCGAATCCTCTATTCATATTTTCCTTCTTTAAAAAAATAATTCTACTTAATTTTAAATTATTCAAATTATAAATATAATGTGGTATTAGAATTAGATTTGAGTTCATTTATATTTCTAGCTCTCTTGTAAATGAGATAAATTTTTGTTGTTTCCTTTTAATATGATAATTTTTTATCTTAAAATCTTTAAAAATCACTGTCTAAATAATAATCTGTTTGGAAATCCAACCTTATTGATAGATATAAATAATGTTAAAATTGCAAGTTTGTCAACATTTAAAAATTTCGTTTGAAAATATCAACTCTATTTAAAAAATATTTTTGAAAAATCCAGTATAATTTTTTCATTTTTGACTATATGATAGATGTATAGCTTCGCTCCTGACGCCTTCCATTTTACATGAATTTGGAAGCAAAACAATGGAGTGAAACTGCATATATCGAGAATCTCTGTTGAGGTTGTATGTTTTTAGCATCCTTGTGGAGTGAAAATAATTGTTTTAGATTTATGAATTTTGCGTAAAGTTTCCTCTTGGACGGTGTTTTTTGGGAAAATAAATAAGCAGAAACTTTGGGAATGCACTTGGAAGGCCTGTGGCAAAATTAAGTATTTCATTGTACATGATTTGGTAATGCAAGCTGGTTACTGTATAGAGGAGAGATGTTTGACCCATGAATTGTTAACCATCTGACTACAACGAATAAGACCACTGTTGCAAAAGTCGGCCGACTAGGCCGACTAGTCGGCCCGACTATGCGACTCGGGGGGTGGCCGATTCGAATAGAGTAAATCGGGCTATAGTCGGTTGAACCTGATTAGTCGGGCGCTTAGTCGGTCTAGTCGGCCGCTTAGGCGGGCGATTTCTACATAGACGATCCGAGCTGGGATCCGGGTTTTGAAATATAGGGTTACTGTTAGACAGTAACCCTTCACACAAGACAAAACCTTTCGACCCCCTCCTCCACCCCGCGGCTCCTGTGCGCGATACCCCAGCCTCCCCAGCCTCGCCGGTGCCGCCCCCAGTGCATCGCCGCTCCCAGCCTCGCCGCCCCCTCGTTCTCGGCTCCAGCAGGTAAATGTTAGGTTTTTTTGGCTTTTATTTCCTCTTGTTTTTAGATTGATATGTTAATATGTTATTGTTAGCAAACAACAATGTTAGGTTATGTATATTCTTCAATTTTTTTTGTTTTTTCTTAGGTTGATCTTAGGTGTTATAGGCTTACAGTTTTGATTTGCTTAGGTTAATGATGTTGAACTTAGATGTTAATATGTTAGTGTTATTGTTAGCAAATAACAATGTTAGGTTTTCTTCAAATTTTTTTGTTTTTGCTTAGGTTGATCTTAGATGCTAATATGTTATTGCTTAGATTTTCTTAGGTTGATGTTGTACTTAGATGTTTTTATGTCAATGTTCTTGTTAGCAAATAAGATCAATGTTATTGTTGTACCTAGATGTTTTTATGTCAAGGTTTTCTTCAATTTTTTTTCTTAGGTTGATCTTAGATGTTAATAACATGTTATTGCTTAGATTTGCTTAAGATGATCTTAGATTTTATTGTTAGGATATATTTTCTCTTCTAAGTTTGGTTAGCTTTGTCTTTGATAATTAGTAATTTGTGAGTTTGTAACTATGTAGATGAATACACCTCCCGCGAATGTCGCTTCTGGTAGTGACTCGTCTTTTTACGTGCCACCGGGATCAACTGATCCTGCATGGCAATATGGCTATCTTTCAAACCGTACAGATCCGAATACAGTTACTTGCAGATTGCGCTAGAAGGTTGTCAAGGGAGGTGTGTATCGGTTCAAGCAACATCTAGCATACCGTAGAAGCAACGTGGTTGCATGTCCCAAGGTGGATAAAGATACGAAGAAGAAGATGATCACATATCTTGATGACGCTGCAAGGAAGAAGAGCCAGAAAGTCGCTGATGTTCAGGAGCTGAGAGAGGATGTTGATATCACTGGAGATGTGGGTTCGGCGAAGAGATCACGAGTACCCGACTCGTTGGAGCAGAATGTCGCTTTGGAAGGACCATCACGTCAGATGACCATAAAAGATGCATTCTCCAAAGAGCATCGTGATAGGGTCACCCTGTATATAGCCAACTGGGCATATACATCGGTGATTCCTTTTAATGCACTGACGACGAAGCCATTCATGCAGATGGTGGAGGCGATTGGGAAGTATGGGCCTGGACTAAAGACTCCGACGAGGTATGAGTTTAGTGGTCCACTTTTGAAGGGTGCGGTGAAGAAAATGCACGATGACTTGCAATGTCATCGTGATACGTGGAAATCGACAGAATGCTCTTTGATGACTGATGCATGGACGGACATGCGTGGAAGAAGCATCATCAATTTTGTGTTAATGGCACCTTGGGGACTTCATTTTTGAAGTCCATAGATGCCTCAAATGAGGCACACACTGCGGAATACATCTTCAAGCTGGTGGATGAGTGTCTTAGGGCTTGTTTGGTTGCATGGTTGGGCAGGGTTGGCCCAACCCTGGTTACTATTCACAAGGATACTTCCTCCTCACAGATTACCATTCACCCAGCCCAACCCAGCCCAACCCAACCATGCCCAACCCTGAAACCAAACATAGCCTTAATGAAGTGGGCATAGATAATGTGGTTCAGATTGTGGCGAATAATGCATCTGCCAGTGTAGCAGCGGGAAGATTGCTGCTCACCAAATATCCACGTATTTGGTGTACTCCATGCGCCGCACACTCCCTTGATCTTGCTTTGGAGGAGATAAGCAAAGAGACGAATGTGATTAGTGCAATCACAAAGGCTAAGAAGCTTACGGTGTTTATATACTCTCACACAAAACTCTAAGCTTGATGCACAAGTTCACCAACAAGAGAGACATTGCAAGACCTGGGCAAACAAGATTTGCAACAACTTTTCTTACTCTTGAGAGCCTGAATGAGAAGAAAGACAAGCTTAGATTGATGTTTTCCTCAGAAGAGTGACAGGACTGCAAATGGTACAAGACCAAGAAGGGAGAAGCATCGAGTTCTATTGTATTCAACCTTACATTTTGGAACCACATTGCACACGCCATCCGAGTTTTCACTCCATTGGTTCGTTTATTGCGTGTTGTTGACGCAGATCAACGTCCATCCATGGGCTTTGTGTACGGAGGGCTTGAAGATGCCAAACGACAGATAATTGCATCATTCAATGGCGTGGAGTCATCTTACTCTTGAGAGCCTGAATGAGAAGAAAGACAAGCTTAGATTGATGTTTTCCTCAGAAGAGTGACAGAACTGCAAATGGTACAAGACCAAGAAGGGAGAAGCATCGAGTTCTATTGTATTCAACCTTACATTTTGGAACCACATTGCACACGCCATCCGAGTTTTCACTCCATTGGTTCGTTTATTGCGTGTTGTTGACGCAGATCGACGTCTATCCATGAGCTTTGTATACGGAGGGCTTGAAGATGCCAAACGACAGATAATTGCATCATTCAATGGCGTGGAGTCATCTTACAAATTTTTTGTGGATGCTGTTACCTCCAAGATCAAAGGGAGGCTCGATACTCCATTGCATCTAGCGGTTTATTACTTGAACCCATTTTTCTTCTACACCGAGTGTCATGGTGATCCAGATGTTGTGGTGAGGAGAGGGTTTAAGGAGTGCATGGAAAGATTTTATCCGGATTTGGATGTACAAGATGCAATTATCAGGGACGAGCTTCCAGCATACAGACTTGGTCGTGGTGATTTTGGCAAGCCTTTAGCTGTGAGACAGAGGATGACAAATGACAACAATTATGACCCAGGTATTTTTAGCTACTGGACAATTCTTTCTTTGGAAATATTATAGTATAATTATATTGACGAATTCTCTATTTAAATAGCTAATTGGTGGTATAACCATGGAGATGACACGCCTCATTTGAAAGCCATGGTCATCAAGATCTTGAGCTTGACATCTTCATCCTCCGGATGTGAGCGTAACTGGAGTACATTTGACTCGGTAATGACTTCATTCCACCCACCAAATTTTATTACTAATAGTAAACTATAACATAGTAATTGATATAAATTTAAAATTTGTATTTTGATGTTCAGATCCATATCAAGAAGAGGAACAGATTGGAGACGAAGAAGCTGTATGATCTTGTCTATGTTCGTTTCAATTCAAACCTGCGGGAACGTCGAGTTGAAAAAGAAAAAGATCCTCTCTCATCTCGTTATCATGCATACATGGCTGAATGGACTGGAGGTGTCGATGCTCATGATGAGGAGGTTTTTCCAGGTTCCGGATTGACATGGGGTGCTGTAGCACATGCTAGTGGTGCTGAAGAGTATTGGAACCGAGAAGGAGCCAACGAGTTGACCGTAGCAAGGGAGCTTCATCTTCGAGCTCTAATGCTAGGCTGATGAATGAGAACGAGGAGTTACATCTTGATGATATAGAAGAAGAAGAAGAAGAAGAAGAAGATGGTGATGATGATGATGAAGACGACGACGAAGAAGAAGAAGAGACGGACTTGGATAATGACATTGAGGATTGATTTGATTGACTTGTCTTCCTTCTTACTTGTATTATTTTTTTTTGGACATGTTGTATGTGTTTTTGAACATTTGCTAGTGTTATGTACCAAACATTTTGAATGTTTGATCTTAACTTCCTTCATTTTTCCTTCTCTTGCTATAATTTCTTAAGCTCTTGAAAATATTAAAGTTGCTAAAATTATGAAGATAAATGATAGTGTATATATATATATTAAAATTTGATTTATATATTAAAAATAATTAAAAAACTCAAAACCGACTAATGTCCGACTAAATCCGATTACTCTCCCGACTGACGATTAATCCTTAGTCAGTGACCTTGCCAACCGAGTACCGACTTCTGCAACCTTGAATAAGACTGAAGAGTCCTACCACTTTGTCTGGCTAGCAGTTTGATGCAGCGTAGATCCAACGGATAGGGCCCAACTATTTATCTAATTTAGTGGTCAATTTTATTTACGTTTATTTACGTCGACGAATTTTTAATTAAATAAATGGGATCGCATGTGATCTCGATTAGTGGTCAATTTGAGTTTCAAACTTGTCGGTTAATTAGTTAGAGTCTAATTAGGATAATTAGTTGTCAATTTAAATTAGTTTTCTATTTTTGTAATATCATCCCTCCTATATAAAGGGATGAGGGTCCAATGTTTTAGGCAGTTCAATATGTTATAAAATTTGAGATTTTATCTCTCTCTCTCTCTCGTCTCTCTCTTTCTCCCACGCGGTCTATGCGGTTCTTCCTCCTCGAATCTCGCGCTACAGGCGTGTTTCTTCTTCTCAACGCCTCTATTTTCTTCCACCAAAAGCCGCCGTTCAAATATTTAATTTTCGACGTCGCGCCACTTTTCGAATCCGCATCAATTGGTATCAGAGCATGGCCTACAGATCGTCCTCACGATCTGACGATCCGTCCATACGGCCGCACCGACATCGTTCATCCGAACAAAAAAGACGGGCCATCTTTGACCTTGACGCCTACAACAAGGAGACGCAGCGCATGTTACGTGAATTCCAAACCACGTTCCACTCAGAGTTTCAGGCCTTCCGCGCCGTCCAATCAAAGCCTCCAACCATCGAAGCCGTTGTCGCGAGTTTTGACGAAGAAAACCCCGCAGTTGAGGAAGATTCACCCGCTGTCCAGCACCTCCCAGATCTGATTCTGCCACCGGAATCGATCCCGTTGGCCCCTTCGACCGCCCTGGCACAACCCCAGCCACCCCAGGTAACTTCCCTACCCTCCCCATCTCCGCTACTTCGTCCAACCCTCACATCCGTCATCCCCTTCCCCAGCCAGCCCACGCCGCCAGCAACCCCCCCATCACCTTTCCCCGCCGCGCCAATGCCAGCCCTGGCCACAGCTGCGCCCCCACCTCTCCCAACCCCTCCCCAAAGCTCTGCAACCGCCGCCTCTTCCCCTCGCCGAACCCCCCCCTCCCCCGCCTCCGCCAGCCGCTCACCACCCTCCCCTCGCACCCGCCATTGCCCCCGCGTCTTCTTCTCGCCTCCCTCCCGCCTACAGTTCCCCTACGCCATCGCCGTCATCTTTCCACCCCCGTGCACCCGCCTCTTCCCCCCCCCCCCCCCCCAGCGCTCCCCTTGGCCCCTGTGCCCTCCGCCCTGACCTTCCACCGTCCCCCAGATTCCCGCCTTCCTTTCCCACGCCGCTGCAGCGCCTCCCGCGCCACCATCGGTCGTTGGCAACCCCTACAGCTCCCGCGTTCCCCTGCGACACCCCCCCACAGCAACCCCGCCGCCGCCCCCGCCGGTGCTTAAGACGAAGGGGAGAAACCCTATCGGGTGTTGTTTCAGCCAAAGGAACCGAATCCCTCAATTCTAGGGATTTGAGGTTGATTGGGAAAATTTGCAAAAGAAAATCCCATGAATCCCCTATTTGCAGAAAGGCCAAAAGTGATAGGCAATTAAGGAAGAATGAAGGGGTGCGAAAATTGTGCCCAAGCCCCCGGCGACAAGAATATTTAAAAAAGGATGCTGCAAATCAAAATTCTGGGGATCCCCCTTATCCAAATAGGACTAGGGCCTTGGGCTTCCCCTATATAAGGACCCCATGGCTTCATTCCTTGGATACATCTCCTCCCCTCCTCTCCTTGTGTCATTGCTTCGCTATGGATTCTCCGAAGGCCATGTTGTTCATGCCTAATCAATTCTTCGATCATCACAAGAAGGAGACAACAATCAAGATGACACCGTCGTTCGCGCCACACATGTTCTTCAACCACGAAGGCCGCGTCACCCACGCCCGCGTATGGATCTCGCCGTTCGCTCCACACCAATTCTTCCAGAAGATAACTGAGCACGCAGATTCGACCTCCAAGCCTGCAGATCCAGCAATTCGTCAGGAGACGAATTTTTAAAGCGGAGGAGAGTTGATGCAGCGTAGATCTAACGGATAGGGCCCAACTATTTATCTAATTTAGTGGTCAATTTTATTTATGTTTATTTACATCGACGAATTTTTAATTAAATAAATGGGATCGCCTAAAATCTCAATTAGTGGTCAATTTGAGTTTCAAATTTGTCGGTTAATTAGTTAGAGTCTAATTAGGATAATTAGTTGTCAATTTAAATTAGTTTTCTATATTTGTAATATCATCCCTCCTATATAAAGGGATGAGGGTCCAATGTTTTAGGCAGTTCAGTATGTTATAAAATTTGAGATTTTATCTCTCTCTCTCTCTCGTCTCTCTCTTTCTCCCACGCGGTCTACGCGGTTCTTCCTCCTCGAATTTCGCACTACATGCGTGTTTCTTCTTCTCAACACCTCTATTTTCTTCCACCAAAAGCCACCGTTCAAATATTTAATTTTCGACGTCGCGCCACTTTTCGAATCCACATCACAGTTTAAGTGATCTGCTGTCTTTATTTAATCTAGTAGAATAGATATTAAATTTTATGCAAGATTGTGAAGAGCTTCCTACTTCACACGCATTGTTGAAGATAAATCTTCTGATTGCCTCTTTCCACAAAAACCTTCAGTGAGAGGGGAAGAAAAAACTGTCATAGAAAGTAGGGGCTCTCTGAAGTAAGTGTTCCAATGTTCATCAAGGTCAGTGTGAGAGAACATATGCTATGTTAATTATTTTGACCATCACTCCCAGCATCACTTTAGTAGCATTGCTCAAAGTGCAGAATTTAAGAAACATTTGGGAATGGAGTTTCTTTATATAATCAATCTGTATGTTCTCTAAAAAGATAATTTGCATGTATAAATGCAATTTGGTTGCTTCAAATTTGTCACTATCTTGTACCAAATTTGTAATAATGGATTTTTATGATGGGAAACATTCTAACCTATGACATTTGATTCTGGATGCAATGTCACTGTAATTAGGGATTTAGGGGTGTTTATGGGGGCAAATACCTGCCCTGTTTGTGCATAACCTGCCCCGAACTATGACATTGGATCAATGGGTTGTGTCACTCCGTCAAAATGATTATCCATTTAGTGATATGGATAATGGATTATCCACGGGTATCCATTTATATACTACAAAACATTATGTTTCTATCTACAACATTTATGCTTTAAATTAATAAAAAAACTCACTTATTAAGCTTCACTTTCCTTGTCATTTTCATACCAACGGCTAATATAATTAGAACAAATAGAATATAATAATATAAATAATCCATGTATCAACCATGACTTAAAGATATGTCGGCAAAATATCGTTGACATCTCGTCGAGATCGACCCCAAATTAACGTAGTGAGCACCCAAAAAGGCATAGATATGGGTGAAATTTGCCATTTTGGTGGCATTTTGCCACATCAATGAAATCAAAATTTCGTTGAAATTCGGTGAAATTTTGAGTTGTGGCGTCACCTACATGGGTTTGATCCATATTTTATAAAAAAGTATTTTTGACAAACAAATACATTAGCGATACCTCGAAGAAATCTGGGACACCAATTGAAGGATCGATGCGACAAGACCAATTAGATCGAATTTTTTCGTCATCGGGTATCCCACTATTGTCTAGTAGTAGCAACTCCTGTATGGATTAACAAGAACATCTATAAGAAATTGATTTTGATGCTATTGGTGAGTTCAATTATATATGAATTTGTCGAGTTGTTACCGAGGAGAATTGGTCTTGATATATTATTAAGTTCGGATTTTATTAAGTTTAAGTTGTCAAGTAGTAATCTCTTATTACATGGTTACCTACCTTGGATTGTGATTCCTCTTAACCGCCTTTTGCTCGTACTTCCTCCATCGGCACCCTGTGTCGAGAATGTCGATATCACTCGTCGTGGATACAACCCGGAGCTCCTTCAACGTCCTGTTTCTATCACCGACGTCTCCTCACTCTCACACTGCAAATTCACAAGCAACTAAAAGTCGAGTTTAAACTAATTACCCTCTTAATTTACCAATTGAGTGTTAATGGCATCTTAATTACCAATGCTTAGCACTGGGCTTCTCCTCGTCGTAAAAATCCTCTCCACCTCCTAATTTACCAATTGAGTGTTAATGTCGTCGTCTCCGAGAGAAATCGATGAATTCTCCGATGTAACGTTGCGTGAGTCTATTTGCGTACCATCGAAGGAGTGATCGGAGGTCATCAAAGATGATGCAGTGCGAGACAAATAATTATGGTTTTATTTTTCATCCATCAATTAAATTTGGGTCGCTTACTACTTTCTTAGCTATTTTGTAGTTTGGAGGCGTGGTGGTGGAGTGGAGGGATGCAAGAGAAGCTCAAAATTAAAAGAGCTTGCTTTAAAGCTATGTCTAAGGATAGAATAGATGAATCTGTCACAGACTACAAAATAGCTTAGAAGGAAGCAAAGAAGGCAGTAAGCAAAGCTAAGTCAAAAGCTTATGAAGTTTTGTACAAAAAACTCGATTCTAAGGAGGATCAGAAGGATATATTCATGCTGGCTAAAGTAAGAGAAAGAAAGACCAAAGATCTTTCTCAAGTGAGATGCATTAATGATGAGGAAGGTCACATGATTATTACTCAGAAGGATATAAGCAATACTTCCATAAGCTTTTCATTGGGGAAGGAAATAGAGAGATCACTTTGGGAAATCTAACTAGTAGTGAAAGTTACTTGAATCGTGCAAGCTACGAACGAATACAAAGGAAGGAATTATAGGAGGCTTTGAAGGTTATGAGACATGGGAAAGGTGTAGGACCTGATGACATTCCTATAGAAGTTTGAAGAGTTTTAGGTGGGTGTGGTTTGACTTGGCTTACAAATTTATTCAATGTTATTTGTCGAAGTAAGAAAATATCTGAAGAATGAAGGAGAAGCATCATGGTGCCTCTTTATAAGAACAAAGGAGACATTCAAAATTGTTCAAATTATAGAGGTATCAAGCTGATGAGTCACACTATGAAAATTTGGGAACGTGTGATCAGAAGAAGGTTGAGACAATTTTTCAAAGTAAAAGAAAACCAATTCGAATTCATGCCAGGTCGCTTAACTATTGAAGTTATCCACTTGCTGAGGACAACAATGGAGATTTACAGAGCTAAAAGGAAGAACCTACATATGATTTTTATTGATTTAGAGAAGGCTTATGATTCTGACCCATGGGAGATATTGTAGAGATTTTGGAGAAGAGACAAGTATCTATCATATACATTAACCTCATAAAAGATATGTATGATAGGGCTTCATCTTGTGTAAGGATACAATTTGGGAAGACTGACTATTTTGACATCAACACCGGTCTGCATCAAGTTTCAACTTTGAGTCCATTCCTTTTTACTTTGATTATAGACGAGTTGACAAGTCACATTCAGGATGAGATACCTTGATGTATGTTATTAGCTGGTGATATTGTGTTGATTGATGAGACTATATATGGAGTAAATGAGAAGCGTGAGGTCTGGAGACATGCTTTGTAGACTAAAGGATTTCATATAAGTAGGGCTAAAGATTGAATATATGGAGTGTACTTTTGATGGAAGCAATGGTGAAGGAATCAATGTTAAGATTGGTGATGATAACATTCAGAAGAGAGATTCTTTTAGATACTTGGGATCTATTTTGCAACATGATGTAGAAATTGATGGAGATGTTACAAATAAAATAAACACAAGTTGGCTAAAGTGGAGAGGAGCATCTATTGTTCTTTGTGATAAGAAAATTCATTTGAAAATCAAAGGAAGCAGCCGTGAGACATGTTATGCTCCATGGATATGAATGTTGTCCTGCGAACCACAAACATGTGTAGAGAATGACAGTAGCAGAAATGAAAATGCTAAGGTGGATGTGTGGACACACATGTAAAGATCGGATTTGGAATAATTCCATCTGAATGAAAGTGGGTATAGCTCCAATCGAAGATAAGATGCGAGAAAATCGCTTAAGGTAGTTTGGCCATATGCTAAGGTGAATGTGTGGACACACGTAAAGATTGGATTTAGAATGATGCCATCTAATGAAAGTGGGCGTAGCTCCAATTGAAGATAAGATGCGAGAAAATCGCTTAAGATAGTTTGGCCATGTGCAAAGGAGGTCAGCTGGTGACGGTGAGGAGATGTAAGTTTTGGAATGTTGAGTTGGCTAAAAGAGGGCGTGGAAGGCCCAAGAAGTATTGGAATGAGACTATACAAAGGAATCTTAGTTTTTTGGATCTAAGCCCGAGAATGGACCAAGATATATTTGAATGGAGGCAAAAAATTCATGTAGCCGACCCTACTTAAAAGGGAAAAATGATTTGTTATTGTAATTATATTTGGGTTGAGTAATTTTATTTAGTCTGTTGTAATTTTATTTTAAAATAAAGAGATTTCATGTGATCTCGATTTAATTAATTAATTGGTTATATTAGGTAGTTAGTCGGTTAAAGTCAATTATGGTAAATTAGATTTTAAATTGATTCTATTTTTATTTTTGTAATCTTGCCCTCTTATATAAAGGGGAATAGTGGTCCCTTGGTTAAATAGTTCCGGGTTAATGACATTTTGAGATTTATCTCTCTGTTCTCTCTTCTCCCTCCACGCGATCTTTGCCCTTATTCTTCCTTGAATCTTGTGCAATCGACACACTCTCTCTTCTTTTTCCCTCCAATTTCTTCTCCGTCAAATATTCCACCTTTAAAGTATTTTTTCACCGTTGCAAAATTCGCATCTGCATCATTTGGTATTAGGGCATAGCATTCAAATCGTCCTCAGGATCTAACGATCCATACAAAGATTCACGTTGATGTACAACCAACGAATTTCGTTCGACGGAACGCAAATGACGAGCCAAAGAAACCTACAACAAAGAGTTGATGCCTATATTGCTTGAATTTCAATCGAATCTACGGGGTTTGATTGCTGATTTTCGGACTTTGAGCATCGCCTATCAATACCTCCCGTCCTCGAAGCTACTGTCCAGGTTTCCGAGGAAGAAAAACAAGAAAAAAAGTCATCGTCAATGTTGTGCTTGATGTCCATCACATCTCAGATTGGTTGACGCTATGGTTTTAAAAAACGTGAGGCGGATCGAGGCGGTTTCCCGTAAATGAGGCGAGGCATAAGCCTCGAGACGTTCGAGGCGTAAGCCTCAATTTTTAGGTTAAAAACTATACATATCTAGAACTTTGTAGAAAAATGCTAGAGATAAGAATGCTTTAGAGTCCCCAGCATGAAAGTTACAACACTAGTTAACGAAATAAGAAAGTTTTTAGTGGCCAACTGTCAAAATTGATGAATAATATTTTTATCCTAGTTAACACATACTGATGCCACAGTTAACTTTAAAGAGTAGGTTGATTTTTGCCCTTCAATTCCATTTATGGGCTGATTTTGCTCCTTGTAGTAAGTTGATCCAGTTTTATTCGCAGTTTGATGATGGAAATTGCATTATATCAACTTAGGTTGTTGCTGAACTAACAAACATTATCAGATTTTGTGACTTTAAGCTACTGTCTACTCTTATTTCATAGATAGAGGAGCTTATTCCATGTAGCTCAAGCCTCAAAATCTCTTCCTTTCCCGATACTTCAAGGTCTCGATTTTCTAGATGAGGCGTACGCCTCACAAGCGCCTCACCGCCTCGACAACGCCTCAATGCCTCGAGGCGTAAGTTACCAAATTAACATACGCCTCATGCGCCTCGAGGCGGTTTTTGTTGAAAAACACCTCGAGGCGTACGCCTCAGCGCCTCGAGGCGCGTTTTTTAAAACCTTGGTTGACGCCACCATAATCAACTTCACAATCCCCTTCGGCCGCTCCTGTACCTCTGGAACCTTCCCAGGTACCCCCCACTTCAGCCCCACCATCCAAACTAACCCTTCCGCCATCCCAGCGCCATCACCATCAATTCGAGCACCTCGGACGACCCCTCCATCCCCGACGCAACCCCCTTCCACCACCAAATCATGCCCACCACCTGCCCCGCAGGCCCACTCCGCCGGTACAACACCTAAATCAATCCCACCACCTCCCCCGCAGGCCCTCTCCACCACTACAACACCTAAATCAACCACACCACCTCCTCCGCAACCCCTCTCTGTCGCCGCAACACCTAAATCAGCCTCACCACCTCCCCCTCATCCCTCTCTGCCATCTCAGCACCACTGCACCTGCTGAAATAATCAAAATTGGTTCTGATCCGTCCCAAATCCACCCACGCATCGTCACCATATTGATCCCCCAAAAAACAGCACCAACACAAGGTCCAACCCTGCCCCACCAGTCGAGGGAGCATCCTCGCAAACTTCCACCACCAATGTCGAAACCGAAGTGGCCACCGATTGAGCCTCCGTTGTCGTCGTCGGTGGTTGGAGGATCAAAACCCTAACTTTTATTGAAGTGCTGCCTCCATCAAATATCCAATCTCTAAAAAAGAGATATGGAACTGATTTGGGAGTATTGCAAGAAACAACCCCCACTAAAATTTCTTTACTAGAAGACTATATGATTGGGACACATATGGGTGGGATTTCATTTAAGTGAAGGGATACGAAATTTGCATATACGCACCCTCTCGCAAGATGGAAACAATACGCTGAAATAAGGAAGTGGCAATTCAGTCCTAATTCTATTAGGATTCAAGGTTGTAGAAAGCGGTAGTCGGTACTCGGTCGGCAGGGTCACTGACTAAGGATTAATCAGCAGCCGGGCGACTAATCGGATTTAGTCGGTTATTAATCGGTTTTGAATTTTTTTAATTATTTTAAATATATAAATCAATTTTTATACACATATTCTTATGTATTTGTATTGATTTATATATTTTCTATACTATCATAATGAAATAAAAGAAGTAATTGTCTTTAAATATAACATTAGGCATATTAGAATAAGTTTGCTTTTAAAAAAATCGAAAAACTAAAAAATTAAAAAATCTCTATGTAAAAGTCGGTCTTGTAGTCGGGTGACTAGGCGGACTAGTCAGCCCGATTAGTCGGGTTGACCGACTAAGGGCCGACTAGGCCTAGTCGAGTCGGCTACCCCACCTACTCGACTAGTCGGGCCGACCAATCGGCCTAGTCGGCTGACTTTTACAACGGTACGGATTTTTATTGAGATTATGAATAGTGGACCTCCCTATATAAGAACATGGAGGCTCGACATTTTAATATTTTATTCACATCTTCCCTCGCCATTATCCCGAGGTTATTATTTTCCATGACCTCTCTAAACTCCAAGATTCCGCCTATGAATATGCCACATCAATTTTTCCTACACATCTTGGTGAGAATCTCTGCCGCAACATGAAAGCCTCCACACGTACCACATCAGTTCTTCAATCATTATCCTCTCTGACTTGAAAACGACTCCGCGATGACAGCGAAGGATTCGGGAGTCGGGGCAAGTGGATAATCAGGGTTTTGCGGATTTGTGTGGGTGAGGGAGAATGGGGTGTCCGTGGGAGGAACCAGGTCGATATGTTGGTTTTCCACCAAATCCAACAGGGACACCATTGGGACACCGGGTCACATGGGATAGATACCCGAATTGGGTTGTCCGAATGGGTATCCTGAATACAGGGCCCATCATCGGGATCGGATATCTGTCCAATCCTGTTACCGTGAACACCCCTACTGCCACATTGTTGCATTTCTCATATAACTAATAATTCTTTGGTTGGAAAAAATGCAGTCAATTCGCTAGGGTTTGTTTCTACCTGGGGTAGTATAAATTCTTGTTATCATGGGGAAAATTCTAAACCTAAGACATTTGCTTATGGACATATCATTACTGTGAATATTATATGGCACATTGTTGCTTTTTTCTTTTAACTTAAAGCTGCTTTGGTGGGAAAGAAAACACATCCTAATGTTTATGACTTTATGTTTTTAGGGTTTGTTTCTACCTGGGTATTTTAGATGAATTCGCACTTACCACAGAGGTGGAGATCTTGAGTTGGGGAAATTGAGCTCAGAACGTCCCTAAGATGCTTCTGCAACTTTTCTTTATTCAGTTTGAGTGACCAGTCCCAAATAGATACCGCATCATGTGTACTTACAGAAGACTGTTCCCCAGGGGTATCTTTTATCAACAAAACTACTTGTTCTCTTCTTTGATATTGACTTGGACACTTAAACATATTCATGCTGGTAAAAAAAGGAGTTCTTAAATAAGAGACATGCAAGTGCGATGAAGTTTTAGGAGGGCCCACGACAATGACGGAGCGCCCCGAATAATCAACTCATTTACCGAGCAGAGTCTCACGAAATCTTCCCTCTTTGCCTTCAATTACATCTGAAAATGACTTGTAAACTTTATTATGACCGTCCCTCATTGGTTGTCCACGAATCTCATTATCAAGAAGCGTATCCACAGCCTCTTGTACTAGTTTTTCCTGACACATTACTAATTCCCCTGGTGTTGATCTACTTGTTGCAGTATTATTCCGATAAATAACTCTTCTGTAGAAATAACTGCACGGTTGATCTGTTCGATTTTTCTTGGAATCACATGAGCCATGAAATAACCGTGTTTTCAACATACTCCTTTTCTGTAGAATGCCTGGATATTAACATCTTATAGTCCATTTACAGCAGAAATTAAGCCCATTCTTTTAATCCTATATTTATAGTGTGGTCAAATGAGGGGCAAGCTTGAGTGTGATCATTATTTTGTATTGTTGCTGTTCACTAATCACTTCACTTTATTGCGTTTAGCTCAGTTATAATGGGTCCTATTGTTGCTCCTTGGCAATTTACAGGGTTGTCTCTTTACCAGCTAATCTGGATTTCATGATCTTCAACCACCGAGGCCGTGTGCTGCCACCCAGCGGAGATCTGAAACTGAAACCACCGCAACAATGAGTGTTCGCTAAACGTGCTGCGACGAGTTTTGATTTTGTATCTTAAAATCATTGTAAACTTCTAGCTCTTGTAGTAGAGTTTTAACAGAATATTGGTTTGATTAATTAGTACAGGCACTCGCTCATGTTTAAGGAAGTTCAGTGGATCTTAGTTGTGTCTGTATGAAATACTTGTTTCTGTTGCTGTGAAAGTAATGGCTAAGGTCACCTGTATTGCTGATTTCTTACGATTACAATGCAATCCCAACTCGGTCTTTCCTAGTTCAAGTAGAGTCGGCTTGGATAGCTCTTCTTTCAACTTTCTGCGCTCGCTAGTTACGACATCGTATGTTTTGTGTTCAGCAAAAAAAGAACTTATTAAACCAACCCTCACATTTTGTAATTTTCCATGTAAATCTTGTTAGAATATTATTTAGATGTTTGATTAGAACTTTACGATATCCAACTGTACTATCCTCTGTTTAGTCCCAAATTGCCTAAAGGTGGGGCTTATGCATGTTGGTGTGGCTATAAAAAGGGGCTGCAAACCTCTTGTATCTCTTGATAAACATCAAGGTTGTATAAATCGGTAGTTGGTACTCGATCGGTTGGGTCATTGACTACGGATTAATTGACAGTCAGTCTACTAATTAGAGTTAGTCGGGATTTAATCGATTTTAAATTTTTTAATTATTTTAAATATATAAATCATTTTTATACATATATTTGTATATATTTATAAATATTTATACATTTTTATATTATCATAATGAAAGAAAAAAAAGCAATTGAATTTGAATAAAACATTAAGCATATTAGATCAAGTTTGCTTTTGAAAAAAAAGCAAAAAATATTGTATCTCCAAGCAAAAACTGATCTACTAGTCGGTCTAATTGGAATTAGTCAATACTCGATCGGCCACCCCCTCGGCTAGACTAGTTGGACCTACTAGTCGGGCCAGTCGGGGGTCTTTTACCGCAGTGATAAACATATTGAATCATCTATAGCCTTTTGTGGTTTTTTGCTTTCATCTAAACTTCTGAAATGGAAGACATCTCAACCAAGTTAAGATCAAGTAAACCATAAACCATAGCACATGCAAGTAATTACATAGACTACTGGGACTTGCAATCACTTGCATTATTAATAGGTACATCAAAGCATGCCATTATTAAATATCCCAAACCTCCAAAACAAAGCATCCCTTTACTTCAACATCCTCTCCTTCCATTGGCATGCAAACTCATGCACCTTATTGGGATGAGGCAACACCTCCTTCACCCCCTTGACCTCCTTGCAGCGCGTCGCCCACTCCACAAGCTTGGGGGCCTCCTCTTCCACGCTGAACCCGGTCATTGTCTCGAAGGTGTAGAACCAACATGAGTATGGAAGTAGCGCTACATCGACTATCCCCATCCTCTCCCCACCGAAGAAGCACCTTTCACCGAGCTCCATTTCTAGCTGCTTCAGGTAGCTGATGAACTCCTCCTTCAGGCGTCGCTGCTCCTCTCCCTCGATCTTCCACATCCTTGGCCCGCATTGGTAAACCTACTTGGAGGGGTGGACTAATCAGTTTGTTAACCGATGATGATATCAAAATTATACGAAAAAAGTTAATAATCTATTCATATAAGATCGAGTTTAAAAATGAGGATCTTAATTTAGAATTGATGCATAGAATTGATGCATAGATGTGAGCTTTTTTAGTGTAATTTACGAGCTGACTTTACATCAATGCACTTACCTTCTTATCGATGAAATCCGCCCAGAACCGACATCGGGCACGCTCGTATGGATCGTCGGGAAGCAAGGGGAAGGTGTCCCTCCATACTTCGTCGACATACTCGATGATGTTGAGGGACCCGCACACCGCCCTCCCATCGTGGATCAAGACAGGGATCGTCTTGTGGATGGGGTTCGACTTGAGGAGGAGGAGGCTCTTGTTGTTGAAGTCCTCTTCGCGATGCTCGTAAGCGACGCCTTTGAGAGCGAGTGCGAGACGAACACGGATGCCATAGGAGCTAGGCCAGAAATCCAGGAGGATCAACTTGGAACAATTGGAATCCATTTGGTGGATTAGGGGAAATAGTGAGGTGATGTATTATATATCATAGGATTGGGAGTGGAGAGTTTGATTTTGAGTTTGCATTGTGTGTGATGTCACTGATGATGTAAATACAAAATGGACTTTGAAAAGTATTGATATCATGACCCATCTACTTTATATACACATGTACGTGATACATACATAGGTAATATATTATTTTTGTGCAACTCTTTTTATCAGCAAAAAAAACTTTGATATATACAAATGTTGGGATCATAAAAAGATCGAATAGGATGAAAGCCTATATTTGAGACAAAAATATGATATGGATTTCTTGTCTTTTTGAATTTCTTTAATTTCATTTATGCATATACTTTTTTTTTCAATAAAACTGAGTGTCCGTGTATTCTTATGAAATTCATGGTATTTCTCTGCTGTTTTTACATTAATGCCTCTATATTACATTAACGGCAGGAGCACAAATAAAATTTGTGAGAATACTGAAGCACAAGTGTTATTGCGAAAAATAGAGGTATGAGTGTATTTGCAAAAACTCTAAGGGGTGCCGGTGTAAAAATCCCTATGTTTTTTAAAGAAAAAAGGGTGCTATGTTGTAAAGACGCACACCCAAAAAAACTTTATATTCACACGTTTAGAATAAAATTACAATGACCAAGAATCCCGAGAATTCTACCATGGGCCAAAATATTTTTGATATATAATCTTTACCCTCTGAAAAGTACACCATTTCTTGCAAACCACAAAGCCCAAAGGATAGACATCGAATAAATCTTATCCTCCATCCTTGTATTTGCAGACGGTTGTAGTGACGTCCAAAACTGCCCAACATCTACAGCGGTAATATTTGGAATCCCAACCTTAGCCCAAACCTTCATCGATTTCTAACAGAAGAAGAAAAAGTTATCCAAGCTTTCAAGCTCCACTTCACACCTCTGACAAATGACATCCTCCCCTCTGAACAGACGTGCCCTTCTTGCTCCTATCATCAATCGGTCCAGCACAAACAACCACAAAAAAAATCTTGACTCTCTTAGGATCCTCAATCCCTAGATAAATCCCAGTGAAGTCATAACGATGCTCGGGTCAAAAACATGTATAATATGCAGCTTCTTGTATAATTTCTTTATCGAAAAATGACCATCACACCAATTTCAATGGTCCCTTCCACCCTCATGTCTGTCAATGCGAGAGATGGACTCAGTGAGTTCAAGGAGCTCCACATCCCGTTGATCCGAGAGCTCGGAATGAAAATTTGGAGACCAAGTCCCATCCGACCAAGCCTCCACCACTAGTAAGTTTTTGTCGGTCGCCAATGCAAAAAGTTGTGGGTATCGGGATGCAAGGCCCACAAGCCCAGACCAATCATCCCGCCAGAAGCAAAACGAGCGACCATCACCCAACACTAGTGATGGAGAAAGGGCGGGCGGGGCCTTGCCCCCCCCCCCTCCTTCCCCGGCTCTCGACCAAAATTTGTATATATGTTTAGTATATAGTACTATATATAATCTAAATACATTATTTAATAGGGATATTTACACCCATAACCCTGAGTAATATGGTAATTACCCCAGAAACCCTCTATAAACACTAATTATCCTCAGGACCCTGAATAACCACGCCGTTTTACACCTATAACCTTCCGTTAGTTTCGTTCGTTAACTCAACCAGATAGTTGAGTTAATCTAACCCAATTCATGATCCTACGGTGGAGGTTAATCAAAAAAAAAGAAAAGAAGGAAGGAGGAAGTGGGTTCCATCCTGGAGCTAGTACGATGGGAACTTTCACGGAGGAGGCCGAGCAGCAGGGGAGGGACGTCTACTCCGACCTCAAGTCCGCCTAGACCGATTTCGACCGCAAGCTCGGGTTTTCCCTTCCCGATATCGAGAAGATGCACAAGATGGAACGCTACGCCGCCGGCATCGCCGCTCTCCACTCTGAGATGGAAACCCTCACCGAGATGGAGGCCTCCGAAAGGAAGCTCCAGCGATGGAAGAACTACAGCGGCCACCTGACCACGCCGTCACCCCCTCCACAGCAGAACCCCCGTGGCGCCGGACTCTTCATGAAGAAGCTCGCAGCTCAGCGGCGCCTCGTTCACCGGCTCCAGGACGAGTCCCTCTGGGGGGAGACCGTCGGCAAAACTGCAGAGCTCATGGAGGTGCTGGTGGGGCTGAGCTGCATGTTGAAGTAATTGAACGGGAAGAGGAGGAGGAGGAGGAGGAAGTAGACCTGGAGGTTGCGGGGTGTGGGGGTGGCGAAGGGGCACGCGGGGAGCAGCGGAAGTGGACCTGGAGGTTGCGAGGGGTGGGGTGTGGCGGAGGGGCACGCAGGGGGGTGCGTAGGCACACGCGGGGGTTGGCGGAGGCGCTTGAGGAGTGGGGGGGAGGCAGGCGAGCGGCGGCTAGAGGTTGGGGGAGGGGGGTGGCGGCCGGGGCAGAGGTTGGCGGGGGGGCACTGCCGCACGCGGGGGCAGGGGTTGGAGGAGGCGTGCGGGGGGGAGGAGCTTTGTAGGCGAGTGCGGGAGTGGTTACGGGGGTGGGGCCAGGGAGGGGGTGGAGGAGGCGCGCGCAGGGCAGGGCTTGCAGCCAGAACAGAGGCGCACGGGGCAGGGGGTGGGGTTGTTGGGCAGAGGAGGGGGCAGGGGGTCGGGTTGCTGGGCGGAGCTGTACGCGGGAGCGTGGGGTGGGTCTGCTGGTCGGAGATGCGCCGAGGGGAGGAGGGGGATGCTGGAGCGAGCGACGGGAGTGAAAAGCTTGCAGGTGGAGGTGCACGTAGAGGAAGCTCCGATCGAAGGTCGTGCGGGCGTGGGGGTTGGAGTTTCATCTTCATAATGGCATCATATTATAAATATGATGTATTTTGAAGGGCAAAATTGTCAACATATAAATTTTTCCGTCAAAGATAACGGATAAATATGACAGAACTTGACACGGGGTTATGACATGTAAAGGTTAAGCATTATTCGGGGTTCTGGGTGTAATTCGTGCTTGCGCAGGGTTTCTGGGGTAATTACGAAGTTACTCAGGGTTATGGGTGTAAATATCCCTATTTAATAACTACAATTTACATGTTATGTGTAATAGCCTCTCCCTTATCTCAACAAATTAAAAATCGAGGCATAATTGAGACCCTTTTTTGCAAGTTATAATGCTACAATTATTTACATTATGGAAGATACTTAAGAAGACAATTGGGTGATCAACATGAGAATAGGATAAATACTTGTTGTTTCGATTAAACAAACGAGATGGTTGTGCCACAATAAGGAAAATCAATTGTCACAAGATCCATATAACTCGATAACAAGAAAGAAATCTTTGCAACAAGGAGTTGGGAAAAACTCTACCATCCTCAAATCGTTCCGAAGATCGATATCAAGAGAAATAATTCAAATGGATTTGATATTTACGCAAGTTTTGAATGGGAGAATCATTACCTCATATGCATACGAAATCGAGATTATCTGCGTGTATCCTTCGCATCACGCGATCGAATCGATCCTAAAAACCATTAAAATGATACGAAGCGCCTCAACAAGGATTCATAGGCATACGCATACGGACGGATACGGATACATATATAGGTGTTACCATATCCTTATCCATTTTTGTATACGAATACGGATGCAGATACGGATACAGATATAGGTGTTATCGTATCTTTATCCATTTTTGTATACGAATACGGATGCAGATACGGATATTGACGGATATTAGAACTATCTTACCATATCCGTAAAAAAACAATACATATGTAAAACATATATCAATTGCGTACTAGTAATGTTAGAAATAATATATAAAATCGACTTAAATATATACGAATTGGATGAAAAATGCATGATATAAATTTACTAAATATGTTTATATCGTAAAAATTATACATATATAGTAAAAGAAGGTATAAAATTATGTTATATATGGCTAAAAATAAATCTATGACTATGTTTATATATGAAAACGGATATACAAGTACGAATACGGATGTTTGCAGATACCAAAATGATATCTATATCCGTATCCGTTTTAAAAAAAATACAGATACATATGTCAAAATCTATATAAAATAGATACGGTAACAGATCGAATACGGATATATCCGTCAGCGTTTGCATCCCTACATGCATCACATATTAAGTCGAAATAAATGCACCTCAGTGCTTCGTGCTGAAGGACGAGCCAATTAACCACCAATCGGATTCCACCTAACAACCCTTTAAATTCGATTCGGTAAAAATCCTCCTGGTTCCATTTCTTACCCCAACAGGTTCTTCTCAACCTCGTTAATTCCCAATACCACAAAAACACGGAAGAGGCTCTATATAAAGCACAGGATTTGCATGCATGGTAACCAAGCAGCGCAGCAATATGGTTCAACGTGCGTTGCTTGTGGTAGCTCTAGTTCTAGCTGGTCTCTCCCTGTTTCTAGCCGCCGTCGCGGCGGACGCCGTCGCCGAGAAGAAGGCTCCCTGTCCCCCTCGCAAGTCCCCCAAACCCCCTAAGCCGCCCAAGGCACCAAAGCCGCCGAAGGCACCAAAGCCGCCAAAGGCTCCTAAGGTCCCGCCGCCACGTACATCGCCGAAGCCGCCCAGCCCGCCACCCGCGGCACGGTGTTTGGACCGGACGTACCGATTCTGCTACAATGTGCCGATCTCTTGCCCTGCTAGCTGCCCAAACAACTGCCATATCAACTGCGTCACCTGCCGATCCTTCATGTTAAATATATAACAACGAATATTATCAGTTACCGTGAAGTTAAGTTGTATTTTTACAGAAAATGTTGCTACTTTTTGCACCAATTGTTGTTATGCAATGCAGGTTGCGACCTTGTAGGATCTCAGTGCCACTGTGCCAGGACCCCCGGTTCATCGGTGCCGACGGCATCGCCTTCTACTTCCACGGTAAGAAGGACCGCGACTTCTGCCTCGTCTCCGACGCGAACTTCCACGTCAACGCGCACTTCGTCGGTAAGCGGAACCCGGCCATGAGCCGGGATTTCACCTGGGTCCAGTCGATCTCGATCCTTTTCGGCACCCACAAGCTCTACCTAGGCGCCAAGAAGACCGGCGTGTGGGACGACGCATCCGATCATATCGCGGTGTCGTTCGACGACGGTTTAGTCGTGCTCGAGGAGGAGGAAGGAGCCGTTTGGAGGTCAACTGCGACGGATCCGGATGTGTCGATTGTACGCACAAGCGACGTTAATGGAGTATCCGTCGACGTTGTAGGCATGATGAAGGTCCGGTGATTATATATAAAGTATTGTATATTTCTGTCTTTTATTTTAATTTTTTACGTTTCACCCCTTCAACTTTTTCTTATATATTTGTGATGTATATATAATTCGTAGGTACATGCGAAGGTGGTGCCGGTCACCGGAGAGGAGTCGAGGGTGCACAACTACGGGATCATGGACGACGACTGCATGGCGCATCTGGAGCTGGGGTTCAAGTTCTACTCGCTGACCGGCGACGTGCACGGCGTGCTGGGGCAGACGTACCGAGACGACTACGTTAGCCGGCTGAAGGTCTCGGCCAGCAATCCGCTGATGGGCGGGGAGCCCATGTACGTTACCCCGTCTCTCTTCTCTTCCGACTGCGAGGTGTCGAGGTTCGGCCGTGCGAGCAACGTGACGAACGCCTCGGCTGCGGCGCTCGGCGACGCGAGGTGCCGCAGCGGATGGAATGGTGGGGGGATCTACTGCAAGAGGTGAAGATCAATGCCATGGTGTTTATGAGTAATATGAAGCTAAGGGTACCTTAATTAATAAGGTGGCACATGTGTGTGCTCTACCAGCAGTAAAATTAAGATGGTAGAATTTCATAGTTTTGTACGTTTTGCTTCACCTGCATGTTTTTAAATGTTAGTATGATCGAATTCTCGGAGGATTTGGTAGTTATTTTATATAATATAGTTCGAATATCTTCTTATTAAAATTTGGAACTTTCTACGTTTCTTCCGAACTTGAGGTCTTGACCGAACACAGTGATCTTCCGGTGCCTTTACTATGATGTATGATAATAACTCGAGCATCTATATCTTGACCAATTAAGTCTTGTTGACCAATTAATCAACAATTCTCAAAACTCGCCAAAACTTTTTCACGCACTTTTACAATTTTCTATAGATTTTAACACCATGACCTCTAATATATTGTTCGATTTTTACCCAAAAAAAACACTGTAAGTTACACCTGTGCCCTCGTAATCTTTCAATTACAAAGATTATAAGGGGTCGTGGTATAAAAAATCCATTTTTAGTCATTTACTATATCTCGAACCGCGGGCATACAAAGCATACAAAGGGCAAACTTTGCAATTTAACCCTTCGTGAAATTGCTTACAACGATCTCTCGTTTCCTCTCCCAACATAGAGCGCTCTCTCTCTCTCTCTCTCTCTCTCTCTCTCTCTCTGTGGCGGCGGCGGCGCCACGTCTCCTGCGGCTTACCCCATCCCCTCCGCTAGGTTTCCGGCAAAGGACACCGATCCCGGTTGCAGGTCGCCGGAGATATCTCGTGCGCCTCCATGGCCTCCACCGCAGGTAAATACTGTCCCGATCGTTGATCTTCGTGCGATCCGTTCGCGTGTTGTTGTGGGGATTTGATTGAGATTATGAATCGCAGGCGCTGCTTTTACTTATTGTGTGGATGAATTCTGCGGGATCTTGCTCGCTTGGATCGATTCTCGTTGGGGGTGATCGGAGAAGGAAAAATCGAAACTTTAGGCTAGATGTTAGGCGATCGCTTCGGTAGGTTGTAATTGTCGTTGGAAGAGGTGGTATTGGATCTCTTTCCAGATGGAGGCGGAGAATCTCCATATCGGATCTAATAGTATAATGGATTTGTGATGTAGCCGTTTGCCATCAGGATTATAAATTTGGAAAGCATTAAGCTCGTCTGTTCTTTACATGCTGGCATGATTTGGGGCGATAATTTTTAAGCAGAGGTATTTCACAAGTGGTGGTCTATTGAAGAGGGACTTGCTATTCTCGCCCTGTTGTTGATGGAGAATGTTAAGGTCTGTCTTTGATATTTAGCTGTGTTGAATTATGTTGAAGTCGGTATTATGCACCAAAGTTATTTTTCGGTATCTATTCAAAAAAGCCGAAGAATTTACTGTTGATGCTTGCTAGTCATGAGAATTTGGTCTAAAGCAATCTGGCACAAAATTGTCTTTGTCCATACAACACTCTCCATATTGGCATTCAGGTTTCTTTTGTTTGTTGGAGTCATCCTTTTAATGTGTCCTCAATTAGTAGCGTCACCTACAGTTTCATCTTTTAAAAATGACAATGCTCGTATGGAAAGGATATTGCAGTGGTGGTGATTGACGTTCTTTTTCCTCGGGCAATGTAATTATATTGTTTTGCAATGGATGCAATACTTTTTCTTGGAGCATGTTAATATGATTAAATTGGAATGCTACTGTTGAAAATGTGCCCTTGATTGTTTAATAACTAGTCGACTCAAATTTGAGGGATCATGTTTATAAAATGTGCCTCTTTGTATTGAGAACTTGCAATTGTTAAATGTGGTGATTCTAAGTAGGTCTATTGGTTGCCAACTTCCCATATCCGTCTCCACATTTAGATGGTGTATCTGGAGGGATTCAAAACCATGTGATAAATCTTCTATCATATGTTATGTTATCTTGGAGGCGGATCTCTAAGTCGCACCATGTTGAACCAGTTGTTTAGCTTGATCTAGTGTCTGTAGACAGTATTTTGCTCAACCGTTGTCTGGATTCCGAGGCATCTTGCAAAGCGATCCTGAGAGGCTCGGTTATGTTGAACTAATTGCTTAGCTTGACTTGCAAATGTTCAGTCATATTTCATGCCTTTCTAGATGTCCCATGGGTAGCACTCAGAAGAAACACATGGCATGTGAGCGGAGGTTTATCCTCATCAATGTGATTGTTAACGGTGATGGTCTTATTTGGAACTAAGGCCCATTTGTTGCCTCTTGTTTTATGAAATATGACATGTTGGAGGCTCCTAATTTGGTCATTGTACGTAAGGATAAGTAGGGTCAGATTCCATTGGTGCTTGTTTACTTGATTGCAACTCAATATCTTCTTGTGTGCTGAAGGCTCTTTTCCAAATGTCCAGGATAGCTTAAGTTGCTAGATCTAATTGATAGATCTAAAAACTTAATCCATAAAAAAAGATCTTATATATACTTAAAAGTTACCGGAAGACATCGCAGCGAAATGAAATGAAGAAGATGAGGTTTCCTTCTCTTTCTCAACTTTTGCCTAATATGCTTGAGTAATGGATCCTCTTGCATTCATTAGTTGAGGGAGAGGGGACCTCAATCCATATATATAAAACATGATGGTTACCTATCCATTAAGGTAACCACCAAAGGCAACTTCTCAAGAGATGCATCCCTTCAATATTAATCATGAGCCACAAAATAAGAAATAAAAAATATGTTGGCAACTACCATATTTGGTAGTTGCATACATAATATTTCTTACATAAGTTTCTTATTTGGATTTCTAATGTCAATTTCATTCACCTGATCCTTATTGTTAAGAAGATTGGTAATATAAATCAAAGTTTTGGATCTTAAAGTGATATATTACAAGACTGCATTTCTTAGATGTTTGTATCTAAGTTTTTTCTTCCGTTGTTCTTGTTATGGATCTCTATGATTTTTTTTACATGGCTGTCATATGGACTGTGCTTATCACTCTCTGACCTCACATATATTTCGATCCACAGGTAATTCTCCACCTTCTAAACCCTGGGAACGGGCACCGTCTTCCACAACAGGTCCTTCACCTTTTCGTCCTCCATCCACTGGCAGCACAAGTGCTGTTGTAGAGGCATCTGGGACTGCCAAACCTGGGGAGGTTGTTGCAACAGGAACGACCACTGCCTCCACTAATCCCGTCACTAGGCCTGTGCCACCTCGGCCTTGGGAACAAAATTACGGAAGTAGTTATGGAGGTACCGATAGGGAAACTTTTATTGTTATTTTTCTGCGTTCTAATGCTCGTCTCCCATAATCTAATATTTGCAATACTCTGACAGGCTACGGTGCGAGCATGTACAACTCTGGCTACGGATCGGGTGTATATGGTGGCTATGGTAGCTCGTATGGCGGTGGACTCTATGGTAACAGTATGTATAGAGGAGGGTATGGGCTGTATGGTAATAGCATGTATGGTGGGGGCATGTACGGCAACGGTTATGGCGGTGCGGCTTATGGGATGGGCATGGGTGGTCTTTATGGTAACCAGGACCCCAATAATCCATTAGATGGAGGCCCTCCATCTCCACCGAGCTTCTGGATGTCTTTCCTTAGAGCGGTATTTCTTCTTAAAAATGTTTTGCATCACTGCGTATTTGTATGTAGTTTCTTACGTTGATCGCCCTGCTTTTCTCGTTGAATCCGGTTATTGTTGTTAATTCTCAGATGGAAGGGATCGTCAATTTCTTTGGTCGAATCGCAATGCTCATCGATCAGAACACTCAGGCATTCCATCTGTTCATGTCAGCACTTCTTCAGGTTCGCCTGTTTGCATCTTTCTCCCTCGTTTAATACCTAACGTAGAGCATGTTATGATCATTTTGTGTCCGTCCACGCAGCTCTTTGACCGGTCCGGGGTTCTCTACGGGGAGCTTGCAAGATTTGTGTTGCGGATTCTAGGCATTAGAACAAAGGCAAGAAAACAACCACAAGTGGGCGGGTCTGGGGAGATCCCTGGTCAAGCTGGTATGCTCGAGGGTCCCAAGGCTGCACCCGCTACTGGTGCCTGGGACAATGTCTGGGGCGAAGATGGCAGCAAGACAAACTGATGGGTTAAAGCTACCCTAGTTTTCAAGCTCTGTTTGGTACTAAAGATAATACTGTAGGCCCGGGTTAAGGACACCCGCTGTAGCCCGTCCGGTTGTCGGAAGAGGGCCGTCGCGAACCAAAATAGACATGGGGTATTGATGTTGTATTCATTCTTTCACCAAGTTTCTTTGATCATACATATGAGATTGCAGTTGATGTTGAAGTGAAGCTTGTACATTTTGTGATATTGCTTATTTGTTCAAAGATGGATTTCTTTCTTTTTTTGGCGGGCAAAATGAATGTTGTTTTCTTGAATGTATGTGAAGAAATGTTTGCGGTATGATTTGAGCAGCTTTTATTGCTCATTCTTCGACTTTGAATTTGTTGAAATCAAAAGAGCAATCAACTGAAGAATGACACACAGATTTACGTGGAAAACCCTACGGAGAGGGAAAAACCACAGGGGCACACACAAACCCTAATCTCTCTCACTTGAGATTAGGGATCTCTCTTCACTATCTTGTTTTCAATAAGAGGGGATGAGTACAATATATAAATGATGGGTAAATGGTCCCTCATCCCTAGATCCATTTACCCATTAAAGAACAACTCAACACTCCCCCTCAAGTTGGGCATACATGTTTGCCATGCCCAACTTGCCTACATTCATCTCAAATTGCACAATAGGCAGCCCCTTTGTGAAAAGATCAGCAACTTGATCAGTAGACTTCAAGTAAGGAAGGCACAATAGTCCAGCATCAATCTTCTCACGGATGAAATGTCTATCAATCTCCACATGCTTTGTTCTATCATGCATTACAGGATTATTGGCCAAGTTTATTGCAGCTTTGTTGTCACAAAACATCTTCATCGGCATGCTCACTGTGATGTCCAAGTCATTTAACAAATTTTTTAGCCATATAATTTCAGTAACACCATTTGCAAGAGCACGATATTCAGCTTCAGCACTCGATCTTGAAACCACATTCTGCTTTTTACTTCTTCAAATAACCAAATTTCCACACAAATATATCGCATAGCCTGAAGTGGATCGTATGTCATCCACGGAACCGGCCCAATCAGCATCAGTGTATCCTTCAATTGTAACTTCGGGATTCTTCTTGAACATAAGCCCTTTTCCTGGTGATCCTTTTATGTAGCTTAGAATTCTATTAACCGCATTAGCATGAGAGGTGGTTGGAGCATGCATGAATTGACTCACCACGTTTACCGCGTAGGTAATATCTGGTCTCGTGAGGGTAAGATAAATCAACTTTCCCACCAATCTTTGATATCTTCCTTTTCCTACATCATCAAGGAGCTCACCATCTTCTTTACCAAGTTTATGATTTGCCTCAATAGGGACAGTAGTAGGTCTACATCCCAACATGCCACATTCCTTTAGCAAATCCAGAGCGTATTTTCTTTGACTTAGACACATACCCCCTGGAGATCGAGCCATCTCAATACCTAGGAAGTACTTTAGCTTCCCCAAGTCTTTCAATTCAAATTCAGTTGCAGGTGTTTTCTTTATCTTAAGAAGTTCCACCTCGTCATCACCTGTAAGAATCATGTCATCCACATACACTAAAAGAATACACCTTTTATCATCGTTCCTTCTAACAAACAGAGTGTGGTCTCCATTCACTTGGGTATATCCATTCCTAATCATGACCACGCGCAGACGTTCGAACCATGCTCTTGGAGATTGTTTTAGTCCATATAACGATCTCTTTAGTTTGCAACACTTACCATCATTCTCAAACCCAGGCGGCATTTTCATATATACTTCTTCTTTAAGATCACCATTCAAGAAAGCATTTTTCACATCTAGTTGGTACATTTTCCATGAAAAATGAACTGCTAAGCAAATAACAACCCTAACCGTACTCATCTTAGCAACAGGAGCAAAGGTCTCAAGGTAGTCAATCCCATATTTCTGATTGTATCCTTTAGCCACAAGACGAGCCTTGAATCAGTCAACATTACCATCAGCATCATATTTAATTGTATATACCCATTTAGACCCAACAAGGTGAGCACCCTTAGGGACATCAACAATATCCCAAGTATCATTCTTTACCAAAGCTTCCATTTCTTCTCTCATTGCATTGACCCATTTCTGATCATTTTTGGCATCATTAATATTTTTAGGAACATGATAAGCATCTAGAGAGGTAATAAAGCATCTGTAACTTGGACTCATCTTGATGTATGCAACAAAGTCTTCCACAGGATAACGAGTAGAAGCTCGGACATTTCTAACAGCTTTTCTCACTGCAATGGGGCGATCATCCATTAAAGGCTCAAAATTGTCAATGGGAATATCAGGAGTGAGAGGACTACTTACAGAATCTTCACTTCCCAAATTTGAGGAGGGATTGAGATCATGACTTTGTATGATTCCTTCTTCAGTCTCTACTACAGGGAAATCATGGCTTTGCATCATTTCTTCTTCAGTCTCCACCACTTTATCCACTTCCTTTCGTCTGCTATAAGTCTGACCAAAGCGGCCTCTATCCTCGTTATCTTCTTTTCTATCTTGCTCATTGCCATCCCTTAAATGGATATTCTCATGTATATCGCCAAGAAAGTAAATTCCCTTCTCATTTTTCTCAAAATCTATATTGACATGCTCCCCCTGAGAAAAATTATGAGGAAAGTAGGGCTCATCTTCAAAGAAAGTGACATCCTTACTCACATGAAGACGACGGGCCACTGGATCATAACATTTGTATCCTTTTTGTGTTCCAGAATAACCAAGAAAGATGCATTTCGTAGCCCGTGGATCTAACTTTCGCACACCAGGTCCAGAGTTATGGAGAAAACAGATACATCCAAAGACCCGAGGGTCCAAATTGAAAGGAGAGTTATCAGGATGAATAATAGAGTAGGGAGTTCTATTTTCTATCACACTAGAAGGTGTGCTGTTTATCACATAAGCTGCATTTAAGACAGCTTCTCCCCAAAATATTTTTGGCACATTTCGCTGAAGTAAGAGTGCTCTGGTAGCATTCAACAAGTGACGATTTTTTCTCTCAGCTACTCCATTCTGTTGTGGTGTATAACTGCACGAGGCTTCATGAATGATACCCCTCTCATCAAGAAAAGTACATAGAGATCCTTCTAAGTATTCCCTGGCATTATCCGTCCTTAGCTTCTTAATTCTGGCTCCATACTGAGTGTCAACCATATTTATGAAACTTTTGATTGCTTTAGGGACTTCACGCCTACTTTTCAAAAGGTATACGAAGGTACTCCGTGAGAAATCATCAATAAAAGTAATATAGTAGAGATGACCACCAACACTCTTTATATTTGACGGTCCCCACACATCAGAATGAACAAGCTCAAAGGCATGAGTAGATCTACTGGTAGAAATAGGATAAGTGTTGCGAGTTTGTTTTGCAAATTGGCATACATCACATTGCAAATCACCTTCAGATAATCTTGAAAAAATACTGGGCATCAACTCTCGCAGAGAAGAAAAATTGATATGACCAAGACGCTCGTGCCATCGTTTCACTGTCATTGAGCAATCCTTCTCAAGTTGGATCTTCATTGCAGAAGTAAGAGCTTGACCAACCCGAGCAGGAAGACGGTATAATCCATCTTCAACTCGACCAATTCCAATCTTCTTTCCTGTCTCCAAATCTTCGAGAATACACGACATTTATTCAGGTTCCTTTCTTTTAAAATCCGTTTTCTTTTTTTTTTTTTCTTATTTGTTTCCTCTCATTTTATTTATAAGCTTCGGACTATGTAATTAGAGACATAAAACGTGAATTGCCAAATTTTTTTGTGATGAAATATGAAGTTCCCTTGCTGGAAAGACAAAAGCATGGGCGGACATAAATGAAGATCTCTTTTTGATAAAAACATCTGGTACCTATATATGATTGCATGTCGATACTAAAACGAAATTCCACATGGGATGCCTAATCGACAAATAATTGCAAGTTCCTTAATTGGAAAAATTGACAGCCTAATATGGTATTCTCCTATATACTTTGGGATGAAAATAGTATGGATATCTTCGTATTTGATTAGTGATGTAGTTAGTTATGTTTCTGGTTGGATATCAATATTCTCAAATATGAATTCATTTATAAGATATATACAACCATTTATTAGATGAATAATTCCTACCCGAAACGAAAGAAAATCCCAAATCCAAAACCATATCCTTGCTCAAAAATAAGAAAGAGAGATCTCGGGTCCTTAAATGGAGCGGATTTGTGTCGATTATACTTATGCAATGATTAGGCCCAAATTGGCATTTCTTTTGATATAAAATTTAGCATAATTATCTATTTTAGAAAGGATATGGATGTAGATAGTACGTTAATATCACAAATATTCCTTGAGGGAGCTAACTTGGTTTTTCCCGTCTCATTTTCCCCATTTTTCATTTTTTTTGAAAAATGCTTCCGTGGATTTTCATTATATATCGATATATTATGTCATTCAAATTTCGTGTGAAACAGAGACTCATACGACCTTCATCCAGACTTGATCGATTTCAACAATTCTGGGATTGTTAAAAAAGGATTTTTAGATAGAGGTCATATAAGTTTGTGTTTCTCACGAAACTGAATGACATAATATAGGGCTATATGATGAATTTTCATGGATTCATTTTTTTAAAAAAAAATAAAAAATGGAGAAAATGAGGTGGGGGCAAATTAGCTCCCCCACATGGCAACCCCATCTTTCCCTTTGTACATGTATTCTTATTTCTATTATATATATATATATATATATATATATATTATAGTGGAAAGGGAAGCTGTTCTGTGTAACAACCAACTTGGCTGTTACACGGAGCAGTTTCCCCCATTTTTTATTTTTTTTCAAATTTTTTTTCATGTATATTCATCTATATATCCTTCCTACATGTCATTCAAATTTCGTGAGAAACAAAGACTCCTAAACCCTCCATCTAGACCGGGTAATTTTTAACAGTCTGAAATTTGTTGTAATCTACCCCTTCTAGATGGAGGACTTAGGAGTCTTTGTTTCTCACGAAATTTGAATGACATGTAGGAGGGATATATAGATGAATATACATGAAAAAAATTTGAAAAAAAAATAAATGGGGGGGGCTGCCTTGTGTAACAGCCACATTGGCTGTTACTCAAAACAGCCTCCCCGCCCTCTATTATATAACTGTATCTTTATTTATACATATGTCTAATAAAATTTGATAACTTATTTCACCATATTTGGCATAATTATCATAAAAAACAAATACATTTAGTGTGTCCATTTTAGGGATTTTTACACTCATTCCCTTGTATAATTTTGTATTTACGTGCAGATTCCTATATAATTTATATTTACATCCAAAGCCCCTCTATAGTTACTAATCATTACATCGTGTATATGTAGCTAAATTTGATTCCGCATCCGGTCACTTTCATCCTTTCATACATTTAAATAGGGATGAGCATCAAGTCGAATCGATCCAACCCAACCCAACCTAGAACCCGATCGTAGGAACTCGGGCTTGACCCTAACCCAAAATTGAAATGGATCGGACGTGGATCAAAATTTTATGCAAATATGATTTTTCGGGTCGAGCTCGAAGCAAGGTTGGTCCCAGCCTGACCTGACATGTTTGTCGAATATAATATACATTATTAGTAAAAAAGCTCCTTTCCCTCTAAGAAGTAGTATCCTGATAGCTCGACCCTCTTCCTGCTGGCAGTAGCTGCTCTGATGATTCTAGAGAGCGCGACTGTCGCTAAGCTGATCGCTCTACTGCCAACCATTTCATCCTAAAGAAAGTCGGAGAAAAGACTTTTAGCGAAATCGCGAGACTTTTTCAAGAGGGGAAAGAAAAAGCGATTAGACTGGAAATATATGTTCTAAAAGGCTAGGAAGGCCAGGAGCACAGGAAATGAGCATGACCAGGCACCGGCTAAGAAGGCACACAGGCCATTCTGGCGACCCGACTCGAAGGCAGAGGCGCTTCGTATACCCTCACCGTGGCAATCTTCTCGATTCGATTTCAGATGCTCAACACACTTCCACTGTAGTGTTCAAGTGGATCCTGCTACTTCCTCTCGAACCATACTAATATCTTATTATGGAGATGGGTTTCTCATTTCTTTCTCTTGAAATCAGTTCCATTCTTAGATTACAAAGAGCCCGATCCCATTCGACCATCCCCTCCGCGCGCTCCCCAGCTACTTCATTATTACACCTGTCTTGGTGATTGGTTTGGTCGTCCTCACACCAACCCCGCTACTATATATCTGGGGCAGTCTACGTCACGATCACATCAATCGCCTGCTGAATGATATATAATATACATTGTGTTCTTCATCAGTTTTAAAGTTCTTAGTTAACGTGAACATACTATAATGTGTCAATGAACATCTAGTTCACGAACTTTCCGAACAACAAATTAAAAGTGAAATACTGAACTCTTCCTAAATTTTATAATAAAGAATGCTGGAATTCGATCCTTTCAAATACCAAATAAAAAAGTATACGCTTGTGGTATTGTTATGGAATGAAGAACTAGAGAGGTAATCGAAAGTTGTTATTACATGTAATTAGGTTCGGTTCGTCTCGTTACTTTTAGGTCAGGATTGAGTTGTGCCAAGGGATTTTTACTTCACAAATTTTATAATCATTGTACGTTATCTTCTTGATCTTCGAAACGTCATAATTCCTCCATTGATCATGTAAACTTGCTCACAGATCTTACTGTCAACTTTAACTTTATTGGAGTCAATTACTTAAGTTAAATTTGAGTTAATCTAACTAAAGAAACTCATATGATGGATTGTCCATCTCCCTCTCTCCTTCCTTCTCCTCCCCACATGTTCATCCCACAACGTGGCCTATGAAAGCGCTTTCATATCAGAAGGTGAGAAAAGGTTTTCTTTTCTCATTCTTGTTCCTCGTCAGCCATTGATCAACCATAGATCCAGAGAGGGACATCAGAGGCGTGGAAGGCATCGAAATCGTCGATTCTCAGGGTGGAAGACCAGATCTTGGATCTGTAGGGCGATGAACGGTCGAATCCGATTAGGGAGTGGAGGAGGCGGTTGGGGGTAGGGATGCAAATGGTCGGATACGGATACGGATATAGGTATTACCATATCCTTATCCATTTTTTAATACGAATACGGATGCGGATACGGATATTGATGGATATTAAAACTATTTTATCATATCCTTAAAAAAACGGATACGGATGTAAAACGGATATTGATCGCACACAAGTAATGTTAGAAATACTCTATAAAATCGACTTAAATATATAAGAATTGGAGGGAAAACACATGATATTAATTTACTAGATGTTTTGTATCAAAAAAATATATAAATATGGTAAAAAGAGGTAGAGAATTATGTTATATATGGTTAAAAATAAATCTATAACTATATTTATATACGAAAACAGATATACGAATACGGATACGAATGTTTGCGGATATCAAAACGATATCCATATCCGTATTCATTTTAAAACGGATACAGATACGGATACGGATGTCAAAATCTGTATAAAACGGATACGGTGACTGATCGGATACGGATATATCCGTATCCATTTGCATCCCTAGTTGGGGGTGACGGAGGAAGGGGAGGTGGAGGCGGTTGGGGGAAGAGGAGGCAGGAGGAGAGGAATGACTCGAGCGTTCGGAGCAGGTTGTCATGCTCCTTCTCCTCGGTCATGTTGAAGCACACCGCGACGGACATCGTCGCGACGATGCACGACAGAGATCGCGACAGTCACGATGCAGCAGAACTTGGTGCATAGCTCGAAGGAAATAATGTTGTCGGAGAATACCGAGAGCTTTATCTACTCCGAAACAGAGGACAACTTGCTCCTCGGCTTCTTGAGGTGTGAGCATTTGGAACACATGCAGGAAAATGACAAAAAAAATTGCATTTTTACAATTAAATGGTAAAGAGTCCGAGATGGGTTCGCATCAAAGCTCGAGATTGTGATTCGATCATACCTTGTGGAGGTGGAACCTGATGGGTGTCTACCACTATGGTGATGTCGGTGGGTATATCCAAAGAGACGGACCTACAAGGGGAGGCAACTGAAGGCGGAGAAGGAATGGTAGTGGTAGGAGCAGGAGATGGAGGGGAAGGGGATAAAGGAGGAGGATGTCATCTTTTGTAAATTTATTAAATAAGAAGGCAATATTCACCTCACTTTAATGGAATCCAGTTAAATTTAACAGGTTAATAGATGAGAGTTAATTCTAGAGTTCATGGTGTAAGGATTAGCAAGTTTACAGGGTTGAGTAAGGAATTACGATGTTTCTGTTTGATGGGTTCCCCTCCTTGTGGGAACCTAGTCCATCCACACAAACACACATAGAGAGAGAGAGAGAGGAGTGATCCTATGAGAGCCAAAATTTGTGAGAGCATGAGAGCATGCATTCTGGACCACATGATCCAACCAGGAGAGAGAAGACCAGGAGAGAGAAGACAGGATCATGTGGTCCAGAATGCATGCTCTCATGCTCTCACAATTTTTTGCTCTCATATATATATATATAGGGCCGATCCTATGAGATGAGTTTTTGGTGAGATAAGAGATTCTAGACCACTAATTTCAACCAAGAGAGAGACAGTCAGGAGAGAGAATATAGAAACTAGTCGTCCAGAATCTCCCATCTCACCATTTCACAAAATCTCATCTCATAGGATCACTCATATATATATATATATAAGAGAAACTTCAAATGAGACGGGGTCTCACAAATATTGTGGTGAGCCCTCAATCTCGTCCTTCTATTTTGGATCCCACTATTGGATTTACCGATGCATTAATTAAATTAATTCAATGGCTGAAAACCTACTTTGGTCATTTTGTCACATGCTAAATATAGAATGTGACAACTATTTGATCTAATTTCTCTCTATTGATTGACGGCTCCCTCCTCTCTCACGTTGGCGACGCACCTCCTCTCTCTCTCTCTCTCTTGATTCATCGATGGTGGTGCACCTCACACCTCCACTACCTCTCTTGATTCATCGATGACGATCTTGCATGGAGGAAGGCATCCCCTTCTCTCTCTGATGGTGAAAGACGAGTAGGAGTTCATCGACGTGAGTGCTTGTTAGATTTATCTGGTCTATTTTTTTCGTATTGAATTGATTTTCACCCGAGCAATCACCCTCCAATGAGCTTCGTATGATTCAATGGAGGAGGTGTTTCAGAGGAGGAAGATGAAGAGAGGGGAGATGGTGGTGCGGTGACGCGCATGGGGAAGACGACGACGTAAGGTGATGTAGGTTCGCACATGGCCTACGACGACGGGTTTGCATTGTGGTATACTTTTTTTACATAATTGATATTTAATTTTACATGTTGATTACCTTTTTTACAAATCTCATTATTGATTTCTTATCTTGCATAGCTCCCCGTGAATTTTACTAGGTGGTCACGAGTTTTTACAAATGTAGTGAGAATATTACAAAGAAGTGAGATACAGTTACAAAAATTCACGTAAAATTTACAAAATAAAAATACACATTATGAAAAATGCTGAAGTTTACAAAGAAGAAAATTTCTCCTACAAAAACTCGATGGAGTTTACAAAACACACATACCAATTTACAAAACGGAAATACCCATTAACAAAAAAAATAGTGACTAAATGAAATTATTAATGAAATTACAAAATAGAAAATTAGTTTTACAAAATTTCACTAGAATCTACTAAGATACAATTGAATTCAAACGTTCAAAATAAATTTGGAAAACGATCAATAATGGAATCACATAAAATACCAAATCCAGAAAGATTATAAATGCCATTTCGAAAATATTTAATGAATCTCGAATTAAGAAAATTGAGATGACAGAATTACCCTTTTGGACATGATCTTTAATGCTACCGTCAGATTAAGATCTGACGAATCCTATTGATGGCTCACCATAATATTGGTGAGGTCCCACTTCATTTGAAAGGGTCCCTATATATATTGGTAGTCTTATTTGAAAAAGGAAAAATCAGTTACTCATTGGAGGAGGAGATCAATTACCTTTTATAACAAGTCATTTTTCACTAATCCTGTTGGAAGTAGGAATTCATATTTCCTTATTTGTCCATCTCCAATGAGTATAAATAAGGGACATGCGGTGCATACCAAGATCATCCCAACACAAGCTCTTGTAGCACAAGAAAGAAATAAAAGAGAGATGAAAAATAAAGAAGGTTTGTGGTTGCCGCAGATTTTGGAAGGAGAAATCTTTGTAGCAGTTTTTCTCCAGTATTCTTCACTACAACTTGGTGATGGATTTACCATTGGGTGGTACTTCTCCTCCCTATTATTCTGCATTGAATTGGTGATTTGTAACAAAGTATTAAATGTCAGCTTTTTGTAAGCCCCTCACGGGATATTACTTCGATTATAGTGCTTGGTTTTGGGTAGCGATCAATCTTGTGGTTTTTCCCCTACACATTGAGGATTTTCCACGTTAAAAATTCTTCGTGCATATGTGGTTGATTTTTTTCTGTGCTTGAGATATTTTGCTCGTACTTGTAGTGTTATATCATGCTGGATCCGCTTATCAACTTTGATAATTTTCCGCAATTTGATTTATACGAAAAATCTGTTATCAACAGTTTCGAAGATCGAGAAGGTAATTTACAATGATTATAGGGTTCTTGGGGGTAAAAATCTCAAAATTAAATACGATTTAACTTTGATTGAACTTAGCTAAACCGAGTTAAAAATAACATATCGAACCGACATGTTGATTAAAATTTGAATATTCGAACCAAACCGACGAAAACTGATTAATCGTATCGGTCCAAATGCAATTCATTGATCGTACCGACCGATCTGATAAGGTTTTCAGATCATTGCTTGTAAAGAACCTTACAGGATTTGCAAGCGAAATTTGAAGGATACATAGAACATTAATCTAAGATCCAATCTATAAAGTTGGATTTTACAATCTAAATCACAAAACAAAAATTATTAAGGATTGCATCAGACCTCTACAGTAGAGGATCCTCTTCTGTCCATGCAATGCTCATCCTTACGTTTAGATGACAGCTGGCACGCAAGCGGTTGATGACAGATGTCATCGATTGCGTCAACCTCGGATGATATTATACTCGCATTGAAAGTACAACATGAAGAATATGACGTGACTGAACATTATACCTTTCTCTCTCTCTCTAACTCTTTGGATTTAATCATAAAATATAGGCAAACATGTAAATCCAAAATATGATAATAGATTAAGTAATTAGCTCGCGTCGTATGTGATTGTATCCATTCAAAGTAAGCACGTCAAGTGGTCAATAGTTATCAAGCCTCCTTTTGTTTTGTCCAGATGCAGAATATTCTTTTGAAGATTCCCTATGAACATTTTTTTATATTCGAAGATTAATTAACTATGCCTGAATATATTCAAAAGGACAGATATCAACAAGGTCCACAATTGTAAAATGATACATTATAACTGATGTTTTGGACATCTATGTTATATCATGTTAAATAAATAAATAAGGAATATAATTTGTTATGAAATTCTTTTATATCTTGAAATTCATAACAAACAACATATTCCTTATTATACGAGTGTTTGACGAATCATCATCTCGCGCCGCTTCTATGTTTTACATATTTTCTCTTCATATTTGTGATTTTTTGTTTTTAAGATAACAAGGGATGGTATCTAGTTGGATTGATTGATCTTGGCAATGTTAGTTGCTTATTGGCATGCTTGACTTCTGAGTCATCTACATCCCATCCTTGGATTGCCAAAGACGACGACGAGGAGTACTACTGAGACTCTTGTATAGTCTTTCTGACGATCGTGAACTTGAGTTTTACGCTTAATCTATTTTGAAGGGGTAGGAATGGTGTAGTCTAGCAACCCTTCTTCTTAAGTCGATGGACTTTGATAATTGTAGCAACCAGAAACTCAACCACGTCAAATGATCGGTATTTAGCCTCAGAAAGAGGGTGAGATTTTAGGAAGGCAAATCACCGTCTTTACTCTGCAACTCATACAATTGATTTGCATTTTGTCTATCAGTTTGACTATCGCACGAAGGGTTTGAAGGTTCTTTGCTCTTGCTCGGGTACTTGGCTAGTACTAGGCAGTCCTCCTATCCTATACAAATCCCCATGCCCACACTTTAAGGTGTGCACAATATTCTATACTATGAGGCTAGGAGATGTAGGGAGGTGAAAGAGAGAAAGGAGATTGTTCAAGTAGTGTCGCAAAGAGGAGGTGTGAAATGAGGCGGGGTAGTCGATCCAACATGTTTTTTACGTGAAAGACGGAATGCTTAATAGAATAATGTAGGGGAAAGTGTGCTCCATGCTTAAGTCAAGTAGGCACGTGCATACCATGTAGCCCAAACTTATGGGCAATCGTGTTGATCTTTACGGACTTCCATAAAGCTAAAGTTTCCCTACCTGAGCACGAGCAATCTACCCTAGATATGCAGACCTCGAGATAGTTTAAGTTGTCACAACCAAGCAAGGAAGAACCACACTGAGGTCCACATACCTTCGTGGTGATTCCCAAGTACAACTAGAGTTAAAATGTTGGCAAAGAAAGCACACGAGGAGCTTAGACCACCAGAAAGTCCCTTACCACATAGTACAACAACTTAAGACCACTTCTCTTCAAGGATCAAAAATGGAGAGTAGTAGCGAACTGGAACCATGCACATATAGCAAGGAGTGCAAATGGACAAAGGATACAAAACAACTACCACATGAAGAGTATTTGCATCCCTCTTCCTCATAAAAAACTATGTCGATCACCAAGACGCATATAGCTTTTACTAAACAATGAAACAATCCATTTCCACTAGGAGAAAGGTTCACCTTTTCCCAAACCATAGCTCCTTCCTCCCTTCTATAATATCTTTATTCTAAGTAGTTAAGCTCTTGAACATAATAACCTTTATGAAATACAAGGATCATGCTTTATCTAGGCTCATCATTCACAGTACGAGGCATTAGGAGTTCAATTATTTGTACTCTTCGAGAACCCAACTCTCGCTTATTCTAGGAGAGTACGTGGGCAACCCAAAGTTATAATGCAAAAACTTAGTACTTGGATGTATATCCCCTCGCGATGTAGACCTTTTCGATAAACCCTGTATTCTTATGTGTTTTACCTAGGTATAGTAGTTTTCCTCCCTAACAATCACTAAATATAATCCTCTTGTTTAATGCACCGTGAAAATTATGAAAAATATCTTAATCCATGTATTGATGCTATTATCTTTGCATATTGTATGCATAATGTGCTTTCATTTTCCAAGGTTCTCATGTCCATTTATACAAAGTAAATTAAGGGTGTACAATGCTAATGATGTCGTTATCAATGTAATCTTTGCATACCACATCTCTTTTTTTAATGTTGAAGGAAAAAAAACAAGTATCACAATTAAATATATTTTACATGTCCTAATCAGTACCATCCCATAATATAATCCTCTTGTTGAGCATGCACTTGGAAAGGGAAATATCAAGAAAATCATGATGGGAATAATATAAAATGTTATTTTTTCATCAGTTTCTCAATGTTCTTACTCTAATAGTACAAGCATACATACTTAATCTTTAAAATAAAGTTGTGATTAGAAGATCTGACTTGTACAACATCCTATATGGCATGCTAAAATGTTGATGTACTCATTAGAAACTATAATGCACTAGTTCATTGATAACAAATATAAAATATACTAGCTAAAACATTCTAGATAGCAAATACTTGCTCGATATCCATAATGACTAGAAGTTCTTATGAGATGATATGTGCATCACATATGCTACTCGTAAGCGTCATCTTATGATATCTATGTGCTATCGACGATGATGACATCGTGTTATGAAGTTGAGGGTCTTTCATTAGCGAGGGGACTTAGCCATTTGTCTAAAATAGGGGTATCCTGGACTACATGTGTGTGTGTGTATGAGTGTGGGTTTTTATCATGAATTGAAGATGGGATATCTGAAATCTAAACAAAGATGCATGTATTATTACAACCAGCTAGTATGATCAAAGCTAGGTATCATGGTGGAAAATCAATCCCCATCGATTCCAACACAAACCCAACTTCAACAAAAAGACCATCCTCTGCCAAGCTCTTCGAACATTGCCCATAAACAAAGATGGTTTAAAGCATTATCAAAAAGATCATCCCATTTATTGGAGATTCAAAACATTGAGTCCATCCTTCAAAACCAATTCCTCGCTGACTCCCTTGATCAAATCTTCTTCCCACGTAGAACACTTTCACACCATCTAACCAGGATCTCTACTTAACCCTTTCACATTGTGGCTTGGACATGAAACTTGACCACAAATTTTGGTCAAAACCTTTCCACCCCAGAGTATCCTTCTTCCTTTGGTTCTTATGTCATGACAAACATTTAACACAAGAGGAGAATTCATTTCTTTCAGTACCCACTGCGAATGTATGCCCCCTTTGTTTTGCTGCTGAAGAATCCATTGAACATCTGCCCTTGAAATGTTCATATACCCTAAATGTTTTGTCTATTTTAAATATTCCACCATTAAAATTAGACTTGAATAATTTCTTTATCGCACATAGCTTACACCCCTAATTACCTATCACATTGGTAGATAACTGTCAAAAGTGCATCAACCTGGTGGCTGATTTGGAAGGAGCGTTGTTCGATAATCTTTTAGGGTATATCAAAAAAACCCTTATAAAATTGTTAAATAACCCTCCTTCCTACTCAACAACATCCCCTAGCTCTATGAATGGAATTGGCTTTAATCCAATACATGTCCACCCATCAAATTCTTTCTTTTGCAGATATGAACTGAGGAGCCCAGTCAGCCCACATCCCCAAATTTGTCGTCAACATGTAGCAAGAAGCTTCTCTCGCCCATCCTTCATGCTTCGGTGGTTTTTTGCTTTTGGACTATCGAGCCAATATGAATGTTTTTTGTCTTCTTTTTTTTGAAATCTTAACATTTTCCTACCTCCTCGGGTTAGCCAGTTGATGAAATGAACTCCGACTTTTTTCAAAAAAATTTATTTGAGGAGGATTTTAGTAATATATCATGATCTTTTTATATATTGAGAGCATCTTATGACGAATAATTGTTTATAATCAATGAATGTCCGATGCCATATAGACATTAGATCCTGAGCTTTGTATACGAGAAAGAGAATTCATCAAAGAATGAGTAAAAACATCTCTAAAAAACAACAAGATATGGCAAATTGGAGAGAAACTTCATCAATATCTAACGAAATTCGGGAAACTTACTAAGGAATACTCGCATTTGGCACATTTTACCAAGATGATATCGTCAAATATCAACGATATTGTGCAAAAACCCAAGATAAGAGATAGAAGGAATACTTCACAACATAACGAGCTAGCAAAATACAAATTTTGCTGAAATTTAAGACCAAGATAAGAAGTATAGAGAAATGTGAAACATAAGCAAGGGCATATATAGTATGTACTCTTTAAATATATTCAGTCTTTGAACCTTGGACCAAGATTTCAAAGTCCTCATAAGACAAACATGCACATTATCACACATCCCTAGATACAAAACATGCACCATTTCCACTTATACTTAATCAAGATAGATAGATAGATACATACATTCAAAGTCCTAGATGCCACCTCAGATGCCCAATTCAAATCTCCCACTACTCCTCTTATACCCACCAGAACAGATTCTCCTTCTATTAATACCCATTGCCCACCACTGTGCTCTCTCCTCACACTTCATTGCCATTAAAGGTGCGACCTTTTGCCTCTTTTGATACCCATCTCGCCAGTTCTCGATCGATTTACATGTGGGCATGAGGAGATGGCGATCTCTGCGTTTGCCCATCTTTGCGTTTGCCCACTTGGGTTCCCCCCAAAGTTGCAGATTTTTCTGTCTTGCTTGCATGCATATGTGCGTCGATGTTGATATTTAAAGTGATGCATATGTTTCTTTTTTCGTGTTGATGATATAAAGAAAAATGGTATTTTGGGTCGCCACCCATCTTTTGTTTCTTAGTAATTTTAATGACAGACTGACTTGTCTCTGTTTATTTCTGATATAAGGAGATGATATGCAATATTTGATGATTTTCTTCTTTATTTTTCTCTTTGTGTTTTGGTGGAACCTTTTATACCCATCTTCACAAAACCAGTGTTCTCTCATTCTGCTCCTGAAGGATAGGTTTTCCGGGAATTTAATGGTTGTGATATATTTATAACATGAACATCTGAAACTGAAATCTTTTTAGTCCATAAGAACCCATCTTTATGGTTCTGGTACGTTCCTTTCCTTGTTAGCATAATTTTATTTGCTTCATGTTTAGCCACATCTTATCTATTAACTGTTGGTGTTTGATGTTAATCTTTTGCTTCATTGTGAAGAAAGAATGGAAGAATCGGAATAATAGTTCTTTTCCTATTCCTATGATGACTCTCTCTATCGCGAATGATGCTATATTTTGGTCTTTTTGATATTGTGCTGTCGTGATCTTTATCTCTTATTATTCTAACAGTTAGCTGCCTCTGCTAATTTTCTTTGGTAAATTGGCAGCACTGTTGAGCATCAAAACGTCTGAAAATGAGCAAGGAGATAACTAATGTCATGGAGTACGAGGCGATTGCGAAGGAGAAGCTGCCGAAGATGATCTACGACTACTATTCCTCAGGTGCTGAGGATCAATGGACGCTCCAGGAGAATCGCAACGCCTTCTCCAGGATACTGTATGATTATAACTTTCATAAATTGTTAATCTTCTTTTTTTTCATGTCAATATGATCCCTCTCCCACCATCATTTTTTGTGCCATCTGGTTGAAAAGATGGGACTGAATCTTGATGGTGGAGATTGTTATATAGCATATTTTACAGCTTTCAGTAAAAAAAATGAACTGATCAAATATATGATGGACTTTTAGCCTATGATCAAGCTCGATGCAGATTAACACTTTTGTTCCCAAGTCATAATCGACAAGTTCAAGAATTACTCATGTGATTATGACAATCGATAGAAAATTTAGTTTTGCTTTTGTGCCATTAAGTTGATAGTGGGGCTCACATGGCATTAATGTCAAATATGGCCACTTGATTTATTCTTCTACAGTTATTTTCTATTCTAAACTGAATATATTTAACTCTATATTATCATGTAATGGCTTTTATTCTTATTAAAAACGGATTTAGAAATTCTAGCAAAGTTTCCCTTGGAATGTAATGAATACTGAAAGTGGATGCAGGTGAAATAGGAGAAACATTACTATATAGATGATATGATGTTTTCTATATATCCATAATCCAGTAGTTGACAAGTAATTGTTCTGTTAGAATGCAAGTTCAATTATCTAGATAAAAGATGCCACAACTGATTCATAATGCGAAATTAATACAGAAATCATAGTTTTCTACACAAGTTAGGTTGTCAGAAGAACACAAGTTGTCATCTTGGTTACGAAACTTTCAACATAAGTACTGCACTGTATCAAAAAGATATATGCTGATTAAAGTATGAGTCTATATAGAGTATACAACAAAACTATAATCTCGACAACATAAAAGTTATCCATTGCTTATATGAAAAATTTGTAGAAACTGATCACTGCCCCTTTTTGTGTTTCTCTCATCTGGTTCGACTTGATATCCTCCACTCCACACAACTGATTTGTCACCATTCAAATCGTTAATCAGGTTTCGACCCCGTGTACTTATTGATGTGAGCAAGATAGACATGACTACAACTGTCTTGGGACACAGGATATCCATGCCAATAATGATCGCTCCATCTGCTATGCAGAAAATGGCCCATCCTGATGGTATGCATAAATCTTATGCAGAAGATAGATCTTTCTCTAATTATATGACAATTCTGTTTTTGGGTGAGAGTTAACATAAGGAAGAACTGCATAAAACAATTAAGGATCTGAAGCTTAGGTTTATTTTCCCTACTGCAGGAGAGTTTGCAACAGCCAGGGCTTCATCTGCAGCTGATACAATAATGGTTTGTAATCTGACATTCTGATAGTTGTTTTTTGTTTGGGTTCCTAAATGCCGATTTGTTGTTAAAAAAATGGTTGTAGTCAATCATACTTGATGTAACACACACTATTTGAGTTTGTCAACAACCAGAGATATTGTCATATATAGGGCACGTAGTTAGTTTCATATAATACCCATGGATTTTTACACTTGTATCCATCCGAGTTTATGTAAATATACTTATGCCCCTACCTTTTTTCAATAGCGCTTCTATCACTACCTTCTTGGCCCATTAACACAAGCAGATACAAATCTAACATGAATACATATACGAATTTTTAAATTTTTAGCAGACACAAGCGGTATCGAGGCATTCTCTACTAGTGATGTGTTGCATCGTCCGAATGCAATGAGAAGTTGGCAAGGGCCGCTGCCCGGATGTAGTTCAAAATTTGCAAGGGTCCTCACATGAGGAACACATGCAAGTAAATAAGCTAGTTCTGTTGTATCACTGCCCGGATACAATTTTGGTTCTTGCATGATGGACGCATGCGAGTAAAGAAGTTAGTGCAAAAGAGGTTGCAAAGGAAGTTGCGGATAGTGGTTGAAATATTGGCACTTTAATTGGCAAATTGATGGAGATTGTAGATACGATGGAAAGAAGGAAGATTCAGATACTATGTCTCCAGGAGACCAAATAGGTTGAAGAGAAAGCAAGGGAGATCGAGAAGACATGCTTTAAACTTTGGTATTCAAGTAAAGATAAGGGTATAAATAGTGTTGGTGTGATTGTTCATAAGAATTTGAATGATTGTGTAGTTGAGGTGTGAAGATTCAGAGATTGGATTATTTTGTTAAAATTGGTGGTTGAAGATGAAATTCCGAATATCAACTCAGTTTATGCACCACAAATTGGTTTAGATGAAAGGATTAAACAAGCTTTTTAGGATTATTTAGATAAGATTATGCAAGGAATCCCACAAAGAGAGATGATTTGCCTAGGTGGTTTTAATGGACACGTGGGAAAGGATGCTTCAGGGTATGCTGGTATTTGTGGAGGCCATGGCTTCGGGGATAGAAATGAGGAGGGAAAAGTCATTCTGTATTTTGTAATAGCTTATGATCATTTCATAACAAACATTTTCTTCAAGAAGAGGGAGGAGCATTTATTTACTTATAAAAGTGACCCGACTAGAACACAGATAGATTACTTTGCATTGAGGAGAAGAGATCAGTTGTGTTGCAAAGATTGCAAAGTAATCCTAAGAGAGAGTTCGACAACCAACATCGCATGTTAGTCATGTATGTGCAAATAAAAAGGCTGGTAAAGAAAAGGAGGGTTTCCAAGATCACTAGAACTAGATGGTGGAATCTTCAATTGAAGCAATCAAGCTTTAGGGAGAAGGTTTTAGAAGACTTATCTTGGGATTGTAACGGAAGTGCAAACGAGATGTGGGATTCAATGGCATCTTGTATCTGAAGGTAGCCAAAGAGATGTTAGGAAAGTCAAAGGAAGGAGCTTCAGGCCAAAAGGAGGCCTGGTGGTGGAGTGGAGGGGTATAAGAGAAGCTCAAAATTAAAAGAGCATGCTTTAAAGCTACGTCTAAGAATAGTACAGAGGAAACTATCACAAAGTACAAAGTAGGGAAGAAGAAAACAAAGAATGCTTTAAGCGAAGCTAAGTCAAAAACTTGTGAAGTTTTGTACAAAAATTTCGATTCTAAGGAGAGCCAGAAGGATATATTCAGATTGACCAAAGCTAGAGAAAGAAAGACTAAAGATCTTTCTCAAGCGAGATGTATTAAGGATGAGGAAGGTCACGTGCTTGTTACTCAGAAGGATATAGAGACTAGATGGAAGAAGTATTTCCCTAAGCTTTTCAAATAAAGAGGCCACTTCGGGAAATCTAGTTAGTAGCAAAAGTTACTTGAATCATGCAAGATATAGACGAGTACAAAGGAAGGAAGTAGAGGAGGCTTTAAAGATTATCAGACCTGGGAAAGGTGTAGGACATGAGGACATTTCTATAGAAGTATGGAGAGTTTTAGGTGAGTGTGGTTTGATTTGGCTTACAAATCTGTTCAATGTTATTTGGCGAAGCAAGAAAATGTATAAAGATTGGAGGATAAGCATCATGGTGCCTCTTTATAAGAACAAAGGAGACATTTAAAATTGTTTAAATTACAGAGGTATCAAGCTAATGAGTCACACTATGAAAATTTGAGAACGTGTGATCGAAAGAAGGTTGAGGCAAGTTTCCAAAGTACAAGAAAACCTATTTAGATTCATGTCGGTTCACTCAAATATTGAAGCCATCCACTTGCTGAGGAGAACGACGGATATTTATCAAGCTAAAAGGAAGAATCTCCATATGATTTTGATTGATTTGGAGAAGGATTATGATTTTGTCCTGCAAGAGATATTGTGAAAATTTTAGAGAGGAGACAAGTAACTGTCCTATACATTAACCTCATAAAGGATATGTATGATAGGGCTTCATCTTGTGTAAGGATCCAGTTTGGGAAGACTGATTATTTTGACATCAACATTGGTTTACATCAAGGTTTAGCTTTGAGCCCATTCCTTTTTACTTTAATTATATGGATGAATTGACAAGTCATATTCAAGATGAGATACCTTGGTGTATGTTATTTGTTAGATGATATTGTGTTGATTGATGAGATTAGAAATGTAGTAAATGATAAGCTTGAGGTCTGAAGACATGCATTGGATATTAAATGATTTTGTATAAGTATGGTTAAAACTGAATATATGGAGTTACTTGTGATGGAAGCAATGGCGAAGGAATCGAGGTGAAGATTGGTAACGATAACATTCAAAAGAGAGATTCTTTTACATACTTGGGATCTATTTTGCAACATGATGGGACATTGATGGAGATCTAATAGAACAAATGTGGGTTGGCTAAAGTGGAGATGAGTCTCTATTGTTCTCTTTGATAAGAAATTCCTTTAAAAACAAAGGAAAGTTTTACAAAGCAACCGAGAGAACTACTATGCTCTATGGATTTGAATGTTGACCTGTGAACCATAGACATGTACGGATAAAGGCAATAACAAAAATGAAATGCGTGTGTGGATACACACTTAACGATCAAATTCAGAATAATGCAATAAGAAAGAAAGTTGATGCAACTCCGATAGAGGATAAGATGCAAGAAAACTGCTTAATATGGTTTGGACATTTACAAAGGAGATCGGCTGATGCACCAGTTAGGAGATGCGGGTTTTGGGATGTTGAGGCGGCTAAGGGAGGGCGAGGAAGGCTCAAGAAATGTTGGAATGAGACTATACGAAGGGATATTATTTTTTTGAATCTAAGTTCTAGATTAAACCAAGATAGACCTAAATGAAGGAATAGAATCCATGTAACCGACCGTACTTAATGTGGGGAAAAGCTTTAGTGTTATAAGTATTAACAACCAATCAGTATGAATCCACGATGAACTATAAATGATATTGAAGTTTAATGTAAAAATGTTAGTTTCTAATCTATATTAGATTATCTTCTTCAAAATTCTTCAAAATTTATGGTTAGTTTCTAATCTATATTAGATTATCTTCTTCAAAATTTATGGTTATCATGAATGATGTATTGTAATATACATGTTATTATACTATATCTATTTATTTGATTCCGCTATCACTAAAGTTTTTGTTTATACATAGTATGTGATGTAACATATTGCTAATATGCTAATTACACCTCCTCCGTGTCCCTAAGATTGTATATATGTGTTATATATTGTTTTAAGTACTAGGATGATTTTACCTCATGATAAAATTATTTTTCTTTCTCATTTTAAGATTTCTCCTAATATATGATATATCCTTACCATATTTATTTTCAAACCTATTGATATTTTATTTATATCAATATTTCAAATTCCATGTTTGGGTAGGCCTGATACTACAAATCTGACCTTGTAGAATTCTTGACTCAAAGAGAATGTTGTATTGAATATCGTTACTTCAAGAATACAACACATACACTACTTCATACAACAAGCACTCAACTCTATTAAGCACTGATATACACTTAAGCACTACACAAATCAATCAGGCTCTTTTCTCCTGGTCACTTTCTTTGCGGATCTCTTCACTTTGTTGCTCTCTGACTTTGTTACTCTTCACTTCTATGCCTCCACACAATGGATTCAAGGCCTATACATAGCTGTGTTCTAATGACTTTGAAGAGTATGAAATACTCTAGAAAGTTGGAGACTAGTGTACCCAATAAAACTCTAGAGTTTTAGAGTTAAATCCTTTTAAGAAAAATCTTCGGAATGGTAGCTTAAACTTCTCAAGAATACTAGAAAAGTGGATAAAGAAGAAGTTGGTGGTGCCATATTTTATCAAGGAATTAAATTTCGGGTCCATTTTCGTAGAAAGAGAATTTCAAGAAATTTTCATTGAAATTTGGAGAATTTCGCTAAAACTTCGCTGAAATCATTGGAAATTATGGAAATTGAGTTATTATAGAAAGGGATATTTACACCCATAACCCTGAGTAGTTCCATAATTACCCCAGGTACCCACGATAGTTACGAATTACACGAGAAACCCCGAATATTACTCCGTCTCACATACATAACCTTCTGTTAGTTTCAGCCGTTAATCCTAACCAAACCATTGAGTTAATATAACCTAACATCAATCCAATGGTTAAAAATAAATCAAAATTAAAAATAAAAAGGATTCCCCTCCTCCAACATCTCTCCCCCAACCGCCCACCGCATCGCCTTCCTCATCCAGCAACTCCGACTCCCCACCGACCAGCTCTTCCTCGGCAAGCGACTCAGCCAATCCAGGCGGAGGGAAGGGGGGGATTTGCAGGCGGTGCAGGCTCTGCGGATCCAGGCGGGTGGTCAGGGGGAAGGCGAGGTATCAGGCGGTGGTCGGGGGGCTTTGGCCGAGAGCGGTGCACGAGCGCGGAAGCTGGAGCTTCCAAGCGGTTGTCTGGGGGAGGGGGTGGCTTTTGCCGAGCGGTGCAGGCTCTGCGGAAGCTGGAGGCTCCAGGCGGGTGGGCTTTGGCCGAGTTGTGCGGGGGGAGTAGGGGGCGGGCTACCAGGCGGAGGTCGGGGAGGGGTTAGGGTCTACGAGTCGACCAGGCGGAGACGGGACGGGGGGTGGCGGAGGCGCGAGCGGGGCTGCCTTTCAGGCAACGCGAGCGGGGCTGGCTTTCAGGCAACGCGAACGGAGGGGAGGGGGCTCCGACCTGAGCCGGGCTTGCGGACGGGGAGGAGGGAGGGGGCGACCGGCGGGGGGAGGCAGACGGGGGAAGCTGGGGAGGGATGCAGGGGGTGGGTGCAAGACCTGGAGCTTGCGGCGGTGGGGCGGTGACCTGGGCTTGCAGGCGGAAGCACGAGGGGAGGGGGCTCGACCTGAGCCGGGCTTGCGGGCGGGGAGGAGGAAGGGGGCGGCCGGCGGGGGGAGGTGGACCGGCCAGCGTACAGGTGGAGGTGGGCAGGCAGGCAGGGGGTGTTGCTGGGAGGAAGAAGGGGGTGGGAGGAGGGAGGGGATAGTGGTGTTATTTGTAAATAAGTGAAAGTTAAGGGGTATAGAATATAAAATACATGACGGATACCGTCGTAGTTAACGGAAAATTGAATGGAGATTAACACGGGGTTATGGGTGTAAGAGTTAAGCATTACTCAAGGCCTTGTATGTAATTCGTGATTATAGAGGGTATCTGGGGTAATTACGAAGTTACTCAGGGTTATAGGTGTAAATATCCCTTATAGAAAAGCAGAATTTATACAACTCATTGATTTTCCATTCAAGTTTCTCCATGGAATATATGACCTTCCACATACATGTATTGATGCACGTGCGAAAATATTAAACCATTCACAATCCAAAAATCATGGATCCCTTTAATGTGTACTAGGTACATGGAAAGCTTACTTGAAAATGTCCCAATCTTTTATTGGATTGGCTCTAAAGCATGTACAAAAACAGAAAAGCATGTGAACCACATAGATTTACATGGGAACCCTCTAGAATGAGGATTGTGGATGTTCGCTTAAGCTCTCCCAAGATAGTAGTTTGAAATGTTTTTTTTGGGACCATGGTCTTTATATGCATCTTTATTCCAGCTTCGCAAAAACAAGGAGTTAATTTATCACTCTCTTGTGATTTTTTTTAAATTTTATATGGTGCTACTAGGTAGCTTTTTGTCACTATCCCTAATATTGGATTTTTCAGTGCTAATGAATTTTATTACATAATCTCCACAACACTGACAGCATTTGAATAATGATCATTGTTGAAGGGAACCTGAATATCATATCTTGAATATATGCCATGAACTCTTGGCTTGAATTGATATGTCAAGAGTCTATATCATGTGGTATTCTCAATAGTGTGCAATACTTTTAATTCTATTCTCTACTGATAGGTAACTGGTTGTTGGGTTAATTTAGGTACTGTCATCTTGGTCTACTTCTACAGTGGAAGAAGTGGCTTCCACCGGACCAGGAATCCGCTTTTTCCAACTCTATGTAAGTAACATCAGATATTTTGCATTAACAGCTGCATGCCTAAAACCATGCCTTCATTTTCTCATTTTCATCATCACTAGGTTTACAAGGACAGGAACATAGTTAGGCAGCTGGTTAAGAGGGCTGAAAGAGCTGGTTTCAAGGCGATTGCGCTTACAGTGGATACCCCGAGACTTGGCAGGAGGGAAGCAGACATCAAGAATAGGTATTAAGAAAACTTACTATTTGTCTAGTACACAATCGTGGAAAATAATAAATAATCTCCATACTTATGAAGAACATTGTATTGGATATACATTTCCCTTCAAGTCCATGATTGGTGGGAAATAAAAAATGCCTTTTTACGAGCAAAAAATATTGAGCATTAAGTGCACCAAGGATCAAAATAAATATATGGAACTAATGAATATCCTTTGGTGTCGTAGAAATGCTATTTTGTCTTAGAATCAGATAGAACTTTTGTTGAATGTGGTTAATGTCATTGTTGAAATAAAGAAAGCTGCATTAAAGACATTTCCTTCATCTTTCAGATTCAATTTGCCTCCACATTTGACGTTAAAGAACTTTGTGGACCTGAACCTTGAGAAAATGGATAAGGTTGTGGTGCTAAATTTTGAAATTTAGTATTGATAGCATGCTCCTAATCTTTACCTGTTTACTTTTCAGACTGATGACTCTGGATTGGCAGCATATGCTGCAAGCCAAGTTGATAGGTCCCTAAGCTGGAAGGTGCACTGAGAACTTTTCTCCGTGGTTTGGTGGGATCATTCCTAGTTATATTGATATCTAGAGTACTTGTTTTATGAACAGCTAAAAGATCTGACTACTTGACACTTAAAAAGACCATATTAACCAAAATCAGATATCTATCGTGTTCCACACAAAAAGCAAATTGGTTTTTTGGAAATATACAAACAAGCAATCACATGACCATGATGATTATTACCATGGAAAATCATTCTAAATGGAAAGAAAAAACTACAGGAGGCCGGGGCAGTACATGGGGAAGCTTATTCCCGGTGTACCCCCCAAACCTTTGATTTTATTAACTACCATAAGTAAGCCACCTCCAGAAGAGGCGGTTTTGGTTTTTATTAATGCTCCCAAACCTTGGATTCCTCTACATGGAAGCCACATCTTAAAGAAGCGGCTTTGGTTTTAGTCAAAGCCGCCTCTTGAAGAGGCAACTTCTATGTGATTTCTTCATCATTTCAACTATAAAATAAAAGACGCCTCTTCTAAAGGCGGCTCACCTATGGTAGTTAATAAAATAACAGTTTTGGAGACGTACTCGAAGAATAAGTTTCCCCGTATATCGCTCAGGGGAAAATCTCTCTGAGGGGATGCCTGATGCTCACAGATGGCTGTGTATGGATCTAGAGTTCCGGAACTTGTCTATATTCATTTCAACAATAAACAACCCCTATTTTTTCCAGAAATTACGAGCATTTGGGAATAACTTCAATCTTCCATACACTGTGTATGTTACCACGATTTCATTATGCAACTCTGTATCACAAACATTTCATTGCTTGTCTGGACAGGATGTGAAGTGGTTGCAGACAATAACAAGCTTACCAATATTAGTGAAAGGGGTCATGACTGCGGAGGACAGTAAGCTCTTCGTTTCAATCTTACCTTCATTTGTGGAGTATGAATGCAAGAATCCCGATGATTAAATACACATTGTCCTTGTCACAACAATGCAGCAAGGTTGGCGATAGAAAATGGAGCAGCAGGAATCATTGTGTCGAATCATGGTGCTCGCCAACTTGATTATACTCCAGCAACAATCAGTTGTCTTGAGGAGGTATGTAGGGTTCATTTTCAATGATAAAGGTATAATATAGCAGGCCGTGTTTCCTTCATATATATATGCACAAGATGAAGAATGCCATTTACAGGTTGTCAAAGCTGCAAAGGGCCAAATTCCTGTATTTCTGGATGGCGGTGTCCGTCGTGGAACTGATGTCTTCAAGGCATTGGCCTTAGGAGCATCTGGCGTGTTTGTAAGGATCTTTCCATGCCTACATTTTTTATGATAACTTATCATGCATGGTTATCTGATCATCAGATGTAAGAGATCATATGTGCATTGGAGTAAAAAGGTGAATTATGCATTGTTGGTTCGATGATTAGTGCTTGTGATTAAGTAGGATAAGCAAGTAGTTGCTAGTATAAATCTATATATGCACACTGATAATTTCGACGTAGCGATATAGCTGTCAATATAAGTACATAAAAGTGTAAGGTTCCATGGATTCACCTCTTAAAAAGACACTTTCTTTCAGACCTCTGTTGATATCAGTATAAGATCTTTGATATATTCTTATACTACTGAAACAGATTGGGAGACCAGTACTGTACGCCTTGGCTGCAGACGGTGAAGCTGGAGTCAGGAAGGTGCTTCAGATGCTCCATGATGAGCTCGAGCTGACCATGGCACTGTCTGGATGCTGTTCTCTCAAGGACATCACACGCAACCATGTCATCGCGGAAGGTGAAGCACAATGTGCTCTATCTAAGCTGTAGGTTCGATTCCCTGCCAGATATTGTAACTATGATCTGCCATGAATAAGGTAGGCATGCGCATGTAGCGACAACTGCTTAGTGTTTGATCCTTTGGGCTGTTCTCCAGTTCAGTTCTCTGGTTTCTTGGCATGAGAGACGTTGTTGGCAATTTGGAATAATGTATTTCATATATAAAAACTAGTTCTGATTCAAGTGCTTCAGTTGTGATATATGTGTGAAGATCTCAAGTGAGAAGGAAAAAAACAGTCATGATTAATAGGTTTATGTGCGATAAATATGATGTAGTTCAATATGATATAGTTCAATATGTGCGATAAATATGTGCGTACATGTTAGCCAGACATAGGTTTTCCAACATGACTACCAATTAGGGTATGCAACCAGATGTGGATATGTTTGTATCCATCTGCCATTGTGTTTTTAAGTAGATATGGATATATATCATTGATTGGTGATACATACAAGGATGCGGGTTATAATTTTTTGTGGATGTACGTACCATTGTTTTTGAAACCGAACTAGAGACTGAACCAGAAATCTCATCAAAAAGGTCCAATCGGGTTGGATTATGGAATCAAACCGGTTCAACCGAAAGATGATGTCATTATTTTTTTAAACCGAATTAAATCGAATCAGTAAGGGGAAAATGGTTGAACCATGTAACTAAAAAGGAATGAATTAAAATATGTACAAAAATATACACTCACAAACTTTGAAAATAAATATAAAATAAACCAACAATGTAAATATCTGATTTTATATATATAATATTGGATTTTTATTAGTTGTACACTTGTACTCCTCTGAGATATTGCAATATCAGTTATATCCCTTCCTTTTTTGGAACATCAGTTGTGCCCTCGACTTCTTGTTATTTTATCACTTGTGCCCCTTGGATTAGTTGCCTTCTATCCCAATGCAAATGGACGTTAACTTTGAGGAGACAAGGGGAATTAAATTTAAAAAGGATTGAATGGTCTTTTACCAACTTCTTCCCCTCCTCCTCACCCTCCTCCTCTTCCTCCGCCCTAGCCTGCTCCTCTTCCTTCCCCTCCTCCCCAGCCTCCTCTGCCCCCAGCCTCCACTCCTTCCTCTACCCCCAACCCCCTACTCTCCTCCACTCTTCCTCCTTCGCCCCAACCTCCTCCTCCTCCCCCCTTCTCCCTAGCCTCCTCGGCAACCAGTTGCCTCCTCCTCCTCTTCCCCCTCCTCTCCTCCGCCCTAGCCTTAACCTAGTCCTCCTCTCCTCTTCCCTGGCCTCATCCTCCTCCACCCCCTCCAGCTTCTCCTCCTCCTCTTCCGCCACCTCCCCCCCATCCTCCTTCGCCCCCAGCCTCCCCCCCCCAACCTCCTCCTCCCCGCATTGGTTCCACATAGGGAGGACGGTAGCAACAGGCTGAGGGAGTTGAGCGTCGAGCATGCAGATACACTGGCGGCAATGGAGCTCAAGAAGCGAATGAGGGCCCTCTTAGAAAAGATCCTCCGAGAGAGGGCTCCAAACCACCACACGATGGGCGCGGTGCAGTTGCGACGGTTCATGGGACTAGCAGAATTGTTGAGTGAAAGCATCGTCAAGCACAAGCAGATGCTCACGGAGGAGGCATCGAAGGCGCGATTCGCAGCAGGCATGATGATGATGCTGGTGCCGCCTTTATTGCTTGCGAGCGGCCACTTCGCTATCAAGGAGGAGCAGTAGTAGCTTGTATTTGACGGCTACTCCCATCTTCCTCCGCTCCCTCCTCCAGCTTCTCCTCCTCCTCCTCTTCCACTCCTCCCTAGTGCCCAGGCCTCATCCTCCCCCTCCTTTCCTCCGCCCCGACCTCTTCCTCCTCCGCCCCCTTCTCCAGCTTCCCCTCCTCCTCCACCCCCTCCCCAAGAGCCCCTCCTCCTCCTCCTCCGTCCTCTCCTCCTCTCCCTCCTCATGCATAGAAGAAGCCATTGGACTCGCGAAGCGCCACCTCCCTAGTGGATGTTCCGTACATCGACAAGGACGATGAAGGAGGAGAGGCCATAGGCCACGTGCGGTGGAGAAGGATGATCGGAGGAGGATGGGGGATGTATTTGGACATTTATGCCCCTCTTAATCTAACCGTGATTTGAAAATTTGTTGTTAAGTTTAACATATTGACGACTAAAGTAACGAAGGGGTACAAGTGTTAGAACGATAAGAAATCAGGAGCACAACTGATATTCCAAAAAAGGGAGGGCACAACTGATATTACAATATCTCAAAGGGACGCAACTGATAAAAACTCTAAAATATTTTCTTGAATATGCAATATTAAATTATATTTGAACTAAATACTCTAGAATAAGAATATGTTAATTATATTTATTATCCAACCCCTTAAAAAGTTGAGGTGGAGTAGTTGGTTGGTACTCTATGGTGCGTAACTAGAAGTCATGAGTTCAGCACTTATCATAACCATTATTATTTTTAAAAAAATAAATTTGAATTGTGATTTAGTGGTTCAATTTTGATTGAACGGGGTTGAATTGGGTTGTAAATAGTCGATTGGACTGGTGGTTGAACAATTTTCACCAATTTGACCCGAATCATCAAGATCGATTAACCAAACTGGTCTGGTTTCAATAACATTGGTACATACCTCTTGTTGGGAACAGATTTCCTATATAGATCGAACCATGAAAAATAACAAAGTTGTTAAGTGGACATTGCATAATATATCAACTACAACCACTCATAAAAAGTAGCCACAGAAAATCAATTACATGTGAAGGAGAATTTTAAAGTTGAAAACAATTAAGATGAGGAAACTATTCATTTTTTCACAATCCAAAATCAAAAACTATAATCAAATTAGTCTCTCGTGAGGGGATTATACAAAGCTCAATTGACCCTCTATAAGATGCTACAAATAACTAAACAACAGATAATAACAGAGAGGAGAAATTTCACCAAGAGGATAATTGTGTTATCATATTGTATGGGTGTATGCTAGAGAATAACAATTTCAAATATTTCTCATTCAGAACTCCATCACAATATTCATAGATCTTCTTCCCCCCCACCCCCCCCCCCCTCTATCTCTTTGATTTATTTCTTGTGCCATGTATTGATATGTACCCTATTCCTTCTATTTATAGTATGTTTTTTCGAGAGCTTTGTGCATCATAAAAATCCTCTCAAGTTAGTCAATGAGGAGAATCTCATCAATCTGGAAAAAATCATGAGAATCTCATCAATCAAGAAAGAATTAAGAATATCATCAATCTATCTATCAAATCAAGGTTTCATAAGATCCATCAACCAATCTTCTATTTTGTGATTGCTAATCATATATTATTTTTTCAATTCAAATCTCAATTAGGATAATAGTTGGTCCAAATTGGGATAAGTTCTCATATGAAGGGATATATTTTTTTGATGAATACATGTATCTACATTGCTATATATATATATATATATGTGTGTGTGTGTATATTATATACATAAATCAATGTGGGTATATACATATATCTAAATATATTACAGAGAGTTATGCTTAATATATTGCATTATGGGGTCATTTTTAAGTTACCAATGAAAATTGAGAAATAGATCAAAGCAAAATTAAAAAATTAGAATAATCAGGCTAATGGAAATCCTAGAAAATTATGTTCATTGAAGTATCCTCAATCCAAATACGAAACTTCTAAAAATAATGCTTAAATTCACAAAATACATGTCAAAAATAAGAAGGAAAATATATTTTGAAATTTTGCAAAAAATAGATTATTTTTTACAAATTTAGGTAATTTTCTAAAGTTTTTAGGGCTTTGCAAACAAGTATAAAGTATGCATAGATTATTGAAAGATTTTTATTTAACTTTGAAAAATTACGTTAAGATTGACTTGAAATTAAATCAATTTTCTAAATATGTATCCTATTAATCATATATTGGGTGTGGCAACTCATTGTTCCAGAGGTGGACGAGATTGGGATTGTACACTACATGTTTGTTTTTAAGAAAGTCATTAGGGAGGACTTCCTTCGGACCAGCGGTAAGACATTGCCTCACCAACTAGCTAATCAGACGCGCAGACCTCCTGCGTATCCCTCCCCATTGGCTCCCATATTTCTGGGCCAAAAACATCTCTAATCGAACTGGACCATAGGAACCTATCCCGATTTCTCTTTTGCTAGGCCCATAACTAAAAAACCAACTTTCTGATAGTTTATTCGAATATGAAATCTGACTTACAGCATTCCGCTTTTTTTAACGCTTCGAGACATTTCGAAATCGCCCGGGAAGAAAGAAGAATGAATCTTGAGGAGGTCTCGCACCCATCCTGCGAGACTCCGAGAGTCCCTAATATATAGTCAAAAGCCTAGCTAGTACTGGGCCCAGGCAGGAAGGAGAGTACATAATTGCGTCATCAAATGCGAAGAGGAGCTTCGGTAATAAATAAGATGAAGCGAGCAAGAACTAACTAATATATATTCTAATTCGCTTTTTAGCTATAAGTCGCGAGGCGGCAGACTAGGGCATGCTTTCTGTCTTCCCAGAGCACTTCCCCGCTTAGGGCTCGGTCTCCATGCTTTCCTATCAAACTCAAGAAACATGTGATCAAGGGTGGGTGTGGAATTGGTTGGTGAACAATATCTCTCTATCTTTCTCTTTATTCAGGTTCAATTTCTCATAAAAATCATCTCCATATTTATCAATATTTATCCTCTCATGATAGCATGACAAATTTTCATAAAAAATCCTTGATTCTTTCGATAAACAAGCTTCGATTTGTAAGTAAATCGGATTTTTATTTATAAAGCGATCCAACATGGGGGACAAAATGAGATTCTTATAAAAACCATTTGACTTCATCACAGTGAGTCGAATGCATACATATTTGATTACTCATATCTACTTCTCTTTTACAAAAATTAACCTCAACATTATCTCTAGAATCCACAATCATATTAGACCACGCTAGGTCATTGCATGATGTTTCACTTTCAAAAGTCTCGTCTTAAACACGGAGACAAATATCGGTTCTTTGGACAGTGGAAACTTTAAAAAGGATATTTACACCCATAACCCTGAATAATTTCGTAATTACCCCAGAAACCTTCTATAATCACGAACTATACCGAGGATCTTGAATAGTGCTTAACTCTTACACCTATAACCTTGTGTTAACTTCCATTTAATTTCCTGTTAGCTATAACGGTATCTGTCAAGTATTGCAAGCCCTCCCCCTTCTCCTGCCTGCAAGTTGTTGCCTACAAGCCCAAGTCGCCTCGTCGCCGTGCAAGCCCGCTGCAAGCCCAGGTCTCCCCCGATCTCATCCTTCGCCTCCCCTCGCCCGGCAAGCTCAGGTCCCCCACCCCTGCCCCCCAGCCTCCACCTGTAAGCCCAGGTCGCAACCCCCAAACCTTCGCCTCCGCCACCCACCTCCCCCCCACCCCCTGCTAGCCCAACGTCCACCAATCGTCGAAGCCCCTCCCTCCTCCCCCTTCATGTGCAAGCCTGCCGCAACTGTCAGCAAGCCCCCCTTCCATCCTCAAGAAAAATTCATTTTCTTTTTTCTGAGTTAATCATAGCCATCAGATCTGAGTTTGGTTAGATTAACTCACTCATATGGTTGAGTTAATGAACCAAACTAAAACGGAGCATTATTTAGGATTCTGAGTGTAATTCGTGATTATAGAGGGGTTTCGGCGTAATTCTGAAATTGAAATTACTCAGGATTATAAGTGTAAATATCCAAAAATAAAACCATGCAAAAAAATATGACTCTTTTAAAAGATTAAACTAAAGGTGCATTATAATGTCCTTATCTATTCATCAATTATCAACCCTTGTGTATACTGATTTGGTTTTGGATATTATCAAAACCTTGCATCCGAATACATAATTCATGTCGAGTGAACATAAATTCAATAACCCAATGTGATTTATAAAGAATGCGGCTAGGCCGAGGCCCACGCGCTCAATCCACTCACATGCCAATCTTGAGCTAAAAAAATCGATGTATGGGCCCAACTTACTCTTCGGCTCGCTTGTTAAATGGATGAGCCATGGTCACGAGCCACAATCCATTCCCTCAACGCATAAAATGGAAATACGTATATAATATACCATACATAAATTTAATATAACATATTTTAACTTCCTCTTTTTGCATCTAAGGTTCGTTTGGTTATCAGATTATCTCGAGGTAACCCGATTTACCTCCTCTATTCTCGGGTTAGAATTCCATCGGAAATCAACGTGACATCACATCACACTCCTTATTCCAACCCTCTCCAAACCTTATAATTATCCAAACAACTATTATTCACAAGAGGTTACTCTTCCAACCCACCCATCTCAGTAACCAAAACATACCCTTAAGGGCGTGTTTGGTTGCCGGGTTACCCGGGCGTAAATTAGAGGAGGGTAACCCGTTTTTGTGTTTGGATAGAGGGTTTTGGGTTGAGAGGGTTTGTTGCGATGTGATTGTATTGAAGTTTGGAAAAGTGAATAGTTATTGTGATGCGACTGTATTGAAGTTTGAAAAACTAGGTAGGAGTTGAGTAGTTTATATTTTTTAGATGATATGATGGTATTTTTTTAAATAGATAAAAGGAAAATGATTTATTTAATGTATTAAAAAATGATAGGAAGAGTGGGCCCCATATGAGAGAAAAGGGGACGTTTGTGGGGGTAAACCTCCAACGGAGGTTAACCCCCTAACCAAACATGCTCTTAGGCTCCGTTTGGTTGCAAGGTTGGGCAGGGTTAAGTTGGCCCAACCCGGAGTACTCCTCCTTCAAACATCCCAATCCTCCTCACAGTTTACTATTCACATGGGTATCCCAACCCAATCCAGCCCTGCAACCAAACGAACACAGGGTTCGTTTGGTTGCAGGGTTGGGCAGGGTTGGGTTGGGGTACTATTCACAAGGGTACCCCCTCCTCACAGTTTACTATTCACCCAGCCCAACCCAACCCAACCCCTGCCCAACCCTGCAACCAAACAAACCCTTTAGTGTTACATTACATCTAACGACTTATACGTCAAATAACACAAAGAATCATTACATATTATTTACAAAGTTCAAAGGTTGGTAGAAGAATTTATTATATCTATCAAATAATATAAAAATTCAAGGGAAAAAAATAGAAGTTGGCCAAAGGGTTGAGCATAGCCATGAAGTATAACACTTGATACGACCGGACTCATCGTCAAGTGATTTTGGAACCTTGACTCGGTGAGTTCGGCCGATAACCGAGCTCGACTGGTCTCAATAACAAGTTGGTATACACACGAGCCACACTCAGCAAGATTGAAACCAAGGGCACATACCAAAAACATGGCTAAACCCTAGCTAGCTTCCTACCCGCCAACCTTCATCCTCGCACAATGCCTCCACCTCCTCTCCTCCTCCGCCACCTCCTCCGCCCCCACCTCCTCCGTCCGGCCCCTCTCCTCGCCGTCCGATCCTTCTCCGCCGCCCCCGCCCCCGTATCCGCCCTCGCCCAATCCCTCTCCTCTGCCCTCCACGACCTCCGCTCCTCCGCCGACCCCCTCCCCGAGCGCCTCTCCCTCCTCTTCCCCTCCCTCCGCCCCTCCACCTCCCTCCTCTCCGACGTCCTCCGCCTCTCGCCACCGCCCCCCTCTGCCCTCCCTCTCTTCCGCTGGCTCGTCCTCCGCCGCCGTTTCCACCCCTCCGACCAGTCCCTCTCCCTCCTCGTTGCCTTCCTCGGCCGCCACCACCTCTTCCCCTCCCTCCACCTCGCGCTCCTCGAGTTCCGCCGCGCCATCGGCACCCTCACCCTCCACGAAACCCTCGATCGCCTCGTCCGCGCCGGCCGCGCCACCGACGCCGCCCAATTCTTCCGCCTTATGCGCCAACGCTACGGCGTCCGTCAGGACAGCGCGTCGCTTGCGGCCGTCGTCTCCGCGCTCGCCTCGCACGGGCACGGCCGCATCGCTGAGGAATTGGTCAGGGAGTGGAGCGACCGCATCTTTCCCGACGACAACATCCGTCATCTCGTCGTCACCGCGTGGTGTGTCGGTGGGCGCCCTGATGAAGCAATCCGGTTGATATCGGAGATGCGGCGGGGCGGGTTCGAGCCCCGTGCCCCAACGTACAATGCGCTGTTGGACTCCGTGTGCCGGCTTGCCCGGAAGAAGGACCCGCTGACCATGAAGGACGAGGCCGAGAAGGTGCTTGTGGAGATGGAGGTGTGTGGTGTGCCGCGTGATGTCGGGACGTTCCGCGTGCTGGTCGTGAATTTGTGCAAGATCAGGAAGACCGAGGATGCGATGAAGGTATTCGACCGGATGGGAGATTGCGGTTGCGTACCGGATGCTGAGATCTACCTGACGCTGATCAGGAGCTTGTACCAGGCCGCGAGGTTATCGGAGGGGGAGGGGATGATCGCGCGGATGTGGTCGGCCGGGTTCAAGAAGGAGCTTGACGTGAAGGAGTGCTACGGATTCTTGAAGATACTGTGCGGGATCGAGAGGATGGAGCATGCGCTGAAGGTGTTCAGGATGCTGAAGAGGTATGCGTTCAAGCCCGGGGTTCAGACGTACGAGCTGTTGATGGAGAGGCTCTGCGCTCACAACCACGTGGAGCAGGCGAATGCACTTTTCAGGCAGGCGACGGCGATGGGCTTGCCGATGAGCAAGAAGGAGTATAAGGTGGATCCGAAGTATGCAAAGAAGCCTGAGAAGGAGAAGGGGACTGAGAAGAAGAAGAGGCTGACGATGCCGGAAAAGATACTGATGAGAAGGAGAAGGTTGAAGAAGCTGAGGTTGAGTTTTGTGAAGAAGCCTAGGAAAAGGAGAGCTTATTGAGTGGTAACTATATCTTGACCTCTTTTCTTTGTAGCTAGCCATGGCTGTTTTTTCTCGTTATACGGATTTATTATGCACTAATCCATCCCTGTTATCTTGCTTCAGCTAAGTGATAATAGTTATATCCCTTTTTCAGTTATGGTTCAAAAATCTATTGCTTTTTGGTATTTGCTCTAATTTTTGAGACATTGAAATTGTTTTATTTATGTCAACCTCTACCTTCAAAATAGATTGAACGTTTGTCTTTTAATTCATTTATTCTGAAGTTTATATTTATTGCTTTTAAGGCGATTATCATCAGTACCGAAGCGAATGGAATTTGTTTTGGAACATATAAATTGATGAGATGATAAAAACATAAGATGTGATTAATTGTTTGTAAATAAGGTTGGCTACATGTGAAATCCTTGATGCTGTAACCATTATCACTTCTACATGTGTATTTATGCTTATGGCCACTAGGGTTTGTTTCTGTTCCAACGTCGTAATCTTTAGTTATACACCCCTTGCTTTTTTAACTGGGAAATCTCCCAATACTAGGTTGGTCCTTGAGAAAATCATTCATGTAATCCTTGTTTCACCATCACTAGTCCCATCACCATTTCTTTCCACCTCACTCTCACAAAAAGCCTCTTCATTGGCATCAATAAGATATTTACCTTACCAAGTTTTTTATTTTAAAAGGTAATTTCTTATGTTCCGAATTAAAAAGCTATTTAAATACTTCAACATATTGACATTGTTCTTAGGGAAGCAAGACCATATGTGGAAAATGTGGGTACAGTCGATTATCATTTTTGGTGTAATTAGGAAGAATTAGATGCAACTTGTCATCTTGAAATTCTATTGATCATCGTTGTTCATCTCATCCAGAGATCATCATTTGTTCCCTAATGTCAGTCCATAGGCGTGGGTAGTTAAAAGAAGAGCTTTGCAAGAGAGGACATAGAAGACCAAAAAAATGCATTCAGATTAGAGTATAACTTAAAATAGAAATATTTGGAGGCAACCAATCCATGTAGAGAACTCACTTAAAAGTGGGAAGACATTGGTACTCGTCGTAAATTAATGACCTCCTGGGTTTGTCTAAGGGTCTTCATTTTAGAAGAAGACAGCATATCAAGTTGATCTTTCATTTTATTTTCTAGTTATGATGCTTCTATCTTTTACGAAATATACATGTAAACAACAAAGCCTTTTTCCCGCTTTATGTAGGGTCGGCCACATGGATTCTTTAATTTTTATTGATTTAGAGAAGGTTTATGACTCAGTCCCACGTGAGATCTTGTGGAGAGTTTTGGAGAGAGACAATTTCCTATTCTACGTTAACCTTATAAATGGATATGTATGATGTGCTTCATCCTGTATAAGGATCTAGTATGTGAAGACTGGCAATTTTAATACTATTATTTAGCATTACATTTTTCTGTCTAGCTTGTTTCATCTTTGTTATATTATTTTGCCTTGACATGTCTTTATGCTAATTATTCAGTGGCATAAAATAATCATGCATAATAACTGCTTAGGATCTCATATGCTACTAGGTGTTGAGATAAACATATCTGTTTTTTCATCTAAATAATGCTGCCACTTAAATGAAATTTGGAAGTTTCCAAATTTTATCGGTGTGGGGGAAAGTGCACTTCGTTCTTAGAAGAAATTGGAATTCAATCTGATAAAGAAATTGGAAGATGGATGGAGGCCTTGGCATACGTGATGTCGATTGCATGAACAGAACGTTGTTGGGTAAAAGGGCTGCCCAGATCTGGGGTCCCTCTTACTCTCTGGTGCTCAGGCTTATACGCAAGATTTATGGTGTCCGGAGCGAGTTGGAGACGGGAAGGTTGTGATGGGAATCTCCTCTTTGGTCCGGGTCCGCATTGTCCTACCGGCTCTCGCGCAATATTTGATTCCAAAGGTGGGGGATGGGGGTCTGTTTCGATTCTGGGGTGACGACTGGATGGGGGAGGGGAAACTATGTGCTAGATTCCCGAGACTATTTGCCCTTGTGGCAACGCGTGATGCTACTCTCGACCAGGTGGGGAGACCGGCACTTGGGCACCTATGTTCGTCAGCGACTTGTCGGAACAGAGGTTAGATGAGTTTCTCAATTTGCAATTGGAGTTGCCATTGGTGGCTGGTACCTTTCCGGAACCTATCCCCGAGCATGCGAACCACTTTGAATGGGGGGGATTCTCAACGAAGAAAGTGTACGAGTTGCTGCGGAGTTCTTCGGAGGTGCATGACGTTGATCTTTTACAAGACTTAAGAGTGGTTTGGGTGGATAAAGATTCATAAGAGGGTCAAGATTTTTGTGTGGTTCTTGAGGAGGGATCGCATTTGTGACGAGGTCTGGTGGGCTCGTATTTTTGGCGTCTAGGACTTGATGTGCGGCAGATGTCAGAGTCAGCAGGAGGACGCAGACCACATCTTTTTCAAGTGTCAGAGCTCGCTGTGGTTTGACGTAATCTGAACTTGTCGTGGCTACGGTACAATGAGTCGGCGACCTTTTGGAGTTCGATCCGGAGGGTGGGGCATGGCTCCACTGATGACGTCTCGCAAGCCTTCGCGACGCTGTGGGAAATCTGGCAGAGTCGAAATGACAAAATTTTTAAAAATCAAAGATTCTACTCGGAAAATGGTTATATCCACTATAAAGCCCTTCACAATTTCTAGGCCTCTCTATAATGTAACTGTTTCGTCTCCTTTTTTATATTAAAGCGGTAGGTCCCAACTTGGGAGTCTACCCCTGTTGGTTTTAAAAAAATGTTACCTAGAGAAAAATAATGAACTAATCCTTTGCTCATTCGCTGCGACTCCACCTAGGTATGTCAGGAAAGCTCGAGCTCGATGAGATCAACTCGGGCTCGGCTCGTTAAGGGCTCACGAGCCGGACTCGAAACCTTAACGAGCCTGAGCCCGAGTTGGGTTTTATGGCTCGTTAGCTTATCGAGTCGAGTCTGAGTTGGGCGTTGTTCAACTCGGAAACTGGACTCGATAACTCGTTTCCCCTTTTACTAAAAAGTTGAAAACATATATACCGAAACTTCCACATTGAGTTTGATATAAAATAGAGGTTAACATTTTGCTTGCCCAAAAAGCTACAGAAAAGAGTATAAAAAATCAACGTTACATATGGTATTTGCATAATTTAATGTATAAAATGGAACAATGACTCATGAGCCTGCTCATTTTGAGGCTCGTGAGCCAACTCAGAAACTCATGACTCGATGAGAGGCTCGTGAGCCAGCTCATTTTGAGGCTCGTGAGCCAATTTAGAAACTCGTGGCTCGATAAGAGGCTCGTGAGTCAGCTCGAACTTGACGAGTTCGAGTTCGAGTTGGTGATCCAGGGCTCGACCCTTATCGAGCCCAGTTCGAGCCTTGGGTTTCTTATCAAGTTCGAGTCTGAGTTGAGGCCAACTCGGCTCGTTGAACTCGATAGACACCCCTAGCTCTACCACTGCGTGATGGCCTCTCATGTATACGTGCTTCCTGCACCATTAAGCATATGTTTCAACCACTTGTCTAATCACGACCTCACTTTGCTTTTGTTCTTGTGGTCCTCCATCCAATATTTCGAGAGCCACCTGCCTTAGGTATGAAGACTGATAAAATATTGGGCTTTTATTGCCAACAATCACATTCACTTTCTGATTCAACTTCGAGAGTCTGTGAAGCGTGTCCTTGAAAATTTGCGACATGCTAGCGATGTGTCAGTATTGTCAAGTTGACGACATTGACAAGGGACTGTATCTTTTCTAGGATATCAGTGGCAAGTCGGTGATATCATTGATATCATCGTCTATAGACGAGATATCAATGATTTGCGAAACAATGAAAATTCCTCCTTTTTTAAATATATTTCGCTCGATATGGGTGATATTTGTCACATGTTTCTCCCATTTTGCATAATAAACATTTGCAAAGGCCGTCTATACGAGTAATATTGATCTTGGCCGCCCAATGAGCACTTTATATCTGAGTCCATGGGCATGGATATCATTGATATTTGATGCGAATTATCCTTGGATTGACTTTCTTGATTATGTGGTTGACCATGAATTTAGGTAGTATATATGATGGGCTATAAAGCCATGTACTACTATATGACATGGTAAAATTATGTGGAATATAGAGACTCAATCAGAAGACATGATAATACACAGAGCAAACGGATCCAGTTGGACGCTCTTGATTGTCAGGAGTGTTGAATACATATTATGTGGTATTATTGTATTTGTATACGCTATGAATTTTGAGTTTTGCATATTATTTTAACTTATCTATGGGCTCTTCATGGCTAAACTTCTAATCATGTCTTACATAGTACTATATTAGTCTGTGCATCGATTATGATGCAGATACTACTAGATAAGGTATATTCAGACCTATATTATTGACCAAATAAGGTCGTTTGAAGAACATTAGAAACCTTAATTATATGAAAACATCAAATTTAAAGCCATTTCAATGATTTTGGCGATATCGATGACATGCCTCTTTTTGGGGTTTGCGAAATGACACAGATATCGACTTTCAAGGTCACGCCGAGAAAGTAAAGAGTCTTTTTTCCTTGATTGGCTTTTTTCGAGTGTGCATATGCAGTGCAATCAAACACGTCTTTGGTTTCATATAGTCAGTCCAGTGTTCACCAAAGCGGTTTGTGCGGCCATGTATGCCTAAGCGGTCTCTTCAGCGAACCGCATTCCTGAAGCGCACCACGATGTGGCCTATGTGCATATGCGGGCTGTGTGACCGCATATTCGGCCCATGCGAGCCACTTTGGGTTTCCTCGGTAATCAAACATGGATCTTCAAGATCTGGATCTGATATCTAAGAAAGGTATATCGAATAGCGCCTCCCAAAACCCCTCTGTCCCCTGATACTCGATCACCCAAACCCAAAACCCTTCACTCCAGGCTCCAGCCACTGCCGCAAGCATTGCCCGACACTCCTCCGCCTCCAACCAATGCTGTGAAGCCACTTCATGGTGCCTCCCCTCTGCTGCGAAGCTCCTCCGTCACTGTGAACTCCTTCACCTCTGTTAACCCTGATTCTCAGATTTTATTTTTTTTTTGTAAATCTATGTCTCCTGGCCTGCTCTGGAGGTTTTGCACGATTCCTACTCCTTGATCGTTGTTCTCCTTGGCTGAACTTTTAATATTTGAGTCATTTTTTCATTTTTTTTGTGAAACGATCAGGTTGATGGAGGTTCTGCACGATAGGTTTTGTTTTTAAAGTTCTGTTTTTTAAAGTTCAAGTATAAGAATCTTGCTTCATTGATTTTTAAGTTTCTGTTTTTTTAATCCGAGTATAAGAACCCTCCCTGTAACTATGCTAAGTTGTGAGTATATTTTGATACTTGAATCACATGTTCATAGATTTTATGAATAAAAATAATAACCTCCTGATCTTCCTGTTCAAAGTTTAATAGTGTATCAGATTTTTCATGTAGATGAGCAGACGTGCTTGTAGTTTGAATACTTTAAAGTTTAATAGTGTAACTTGCATCAACTTTGTAATATACATATTATTATTTGGACATATTTTCTGCGTGGTTGCTGACTGCCAGTATTTTGTGCCAAATGGGTCAAAAACCCAATTGCATGTTCCGTCAGTTGTATCCATCATAAAACCCACCAGGCTTGTAAATCTTCTCTCATTCGCCTGACTAAATCGTCTCTCCATGAAATAATTGACTCACGTATCCTATAAGCTGATCAAGTCTTCAATCATCATGGTCACTTTCTCAAGCGTCCATAAGAATGTATGTTTGATTCACTTGTGCTCAAAAGTTCTTATGTTAGGGTATTCTAGAAATTATTAAAATTAAGGGATTTTATCACTTGTGCCCCTCCGAGATATCGCAATTTCAGTTATGCCCCTATCTTTTTAGTAATATCAGTTGTGCCCCTCAAAACTTTCTCCGTCATCAGTTGTGCCCTTCCGTCAGGTTGACCGTCAATGAATTGACTTAACCATGGTTTTTTCAAACCTTGGTGTGGTTAAGAGGGGTATTATGGTCAAAATAAAATCAAATGAGAAGGAGGGTTGGGGAGGAGGTGCGGGGCTGTGGAGGAGGTGCGGGCTGGCGGCAAGGGTTGGGGGAAGTGCGTGGCTGCGGGAGGTCAGGGGGTTGACGATGGTTGCGCGGTTGCGCTGTGCAGAGCAGGGGAGGTGGCGGTGCGGGGCAGGGGGGAGGGGGAGCAGGGGGGCGCGCGTGTGGGGGAGGGGGAGTAGGGGGCGGCACCGGCGAGGTGAGGAGGTGCGGGGGGGAGGTCAGGGCAGGGGGCGGAGGGGCGGTCTGGGCGGAGGGAGGCGAGGGCAGGGGGCGGGGGGAGGTCTGGGCGAAGGGAGGCGAGGGCAGGGGGCGGGGGGAGGTCTGAGCGGAGGGAGGCGAGGGCACAGGGGGCGGAGGGGCGGTTGGGGCGGAGGGAGGTGAGGGCAGGGGGCGGGGGGAGGTCTGGGCGGAGGGAGGCGAGGGTGGAGGGAGGTCTGGGCGGAGGGAGGCGAGGGCAGGGGGGCGGGGGAGGTTTGGGCGGAGGGAGGCGAGGGCGAAGGGGCGAGGGCACAGGGGGCGGAGGGGCGGTCGAGGCGGCCTGGAGGCTTGGGGCGGAGGGGCCGTAGGGGATGGGGGAGGTCGAGGCTGCCTCGAGGCTGGGGCGGAGGGGCGGCGCCAGGGAGGGGAGGGGAGCTCGGGGCGGAGCTGGGCGGCACGTGGCAGGGGCGGGGGCGGAGAGGGAGGAGGAGGAGGAAGAAGAGGATGGGCAAGAGGAGGAAGAAGAAGAGGATGAGGAAGAAGGTTAAAATGACCTCCTAACCTTTTTTTTAAAGTAATTCCGCCTATGTCCTCAAAGTTAACGGCCGTTTGCACTGTGGATGGACGGTCACTAACCCGAGGGGCACAAGTGATAAATTAGCAAGTTTTGAGGGGCACAACTGATATTACCAAAAAGATAGGGGCATAACTGAAATTGCGATATCTTGGAGGGGCACAAGTGATAAAATCCCTAAAATTAAATTCACAACCTTCAGTCACAAAAAAACGATGCAACATGCCAAATCAAAACTCAATCTAAATTAAAATCTGGAATCACAGACACTTTGGCTAAAAACAAGGGAACATGGCTGCTCATGTGAACCCCAATAACACACCCAATAACAAAGTATATAATCTCAATAGGCATCTTGTGCTTGTTTATGATTTGAGTTGCACCTCCAAAAATAAATGAGGTAATCTTCCAATCACGGGAGTTTCCAATCAAAGCTATGTATTTATGAACATTGGAGAAATATATACTGCTGCCCCATCAAAAACAATCTTCTGGCCTCAATGCCAGATTGGACGCTCATACTCGCAGTAGATGCCTATTCCAGATCATGTTTCCTTGACATTGTCCATTATAGGTAGCATTCATAGCTTAGTCAATAGCGTCTTCTTCTTGAACTTCCTCTTGTTAAAAAAGGAACATTGTCTGCAGAGGGTCTAGAGAGAGCAAGAACCTCAGGTGCGAACCTCGAACATATATAGGAGTAGTGCAGTTGTTGATTTACCCTAGACTTGCTAGTGTCTTGGACATGGAGCAAGCAGGAAAAGATAGGGCATTTAAGAACATGCAATCCCATTCTTGATTGGCTAATTTTGACACAGAAAGTGGACAGTCTAAAAACAAATTCCTTGGTGCTGAAATAGAAATGCTAGAATATCTTGGTTTGTTTGCGTCTCGCTTTATGCTTGTAAAAAGAATGCCATTCAGAAGGCTTCTCTGTGCAGATATAGTTTAATGAACCTCCTAGCTAAATTTAGCATCTATAACTAGTAGAATATGCTGAAAATGAGATGCCGAGGAGAATGTCTCAGATGAATCAACTTATGGGTCTGAGTATACATCTTTGCCACCTTGTGGATTTTGAAAATCTCCATTCAAGTTGATATATTTAACAGCGAACTCTATTACATTGCACCATCTCATCACCATTGAGTATCCATGCCCCTCTTTAATGTAGCAAGGAGATATCTTTCTAGACACTTTTTAGAAGAAAGTTATGTCGATTCTTTAATATTTATCATGCAATGAAGAACAAGAATGCACTGGCAGACATATACATCAAGGTGATTACATCAAGGTGATTGAGAGGTGCCGCATTAGGCATGACTTGTTTACATGAATGGAATAGCTTGCTATGCTTTAGAAAAATCAAAAAATGACAAAAACATCAAAATGTGCGTTTTTTTGTGGAACTTTTATAAAAAAAAACGGAATGAGTAGATGGCTAGATGAGCTTGTGGATATCTGAGTTTTTGTTCTAGTTCATGGTAATCAAGTGGTGGTTAGGATGGTTGTGAATTAGAGGGTGATTTTACTGTGGATTATAATGGAGACTTTGGCGGTGAGGTGGTTGTGTCAATGCAAGTGATGGAACTGGTGGTGTTCGAGATGGCCGCTGATGCTGGTGGTGGTAAAACTGTAGACGAGCCTTGGAGTATCACTGAAATACACACTTGACTGCTGGGGATCCAGGCTTAATATGAATTAAAAGGTCGACGACACACACATCTTGAATGATCGTTAAAGCTTGTGTTCGTTGCTGCTGCATGTGCTTCAAAATTGTGTTTTTTCCTGTTATTCTAGACCCTATCATTTCTCCTCGTATTCCTCGTATCTTTTCCAAAATTTAACATTTGTTGCTCCCTTTTTCTCGTATTCTTCAGTTCTTCAAATCATGTGCTTGTTGTCATCGTGCTAAACCTGTGTGTGCGTGTGTGCGCGTGTGTGCGTGTGAACCGAAAGATTCAAATATTTTTTATGCTGGTCGTCGATTACCTAACGCAGCCTCTACAAGAGTGGGGTTTGAACCTTGGTCTTTTGTGTGGTAGACACACTGTACTACCACTAGACCATTAAGTGGGTGACATTGCATGAGGCAGATGTTTGTATCATCACATTTTTCGTAGAATATATGATTCCTTTTGTATCGATTGTATTTTTTTGTAGAATCCATGGCTCCTTTAAAATTCATCAACCATTTGTAAAATTTATATGTTTTTTTGTAGAATAATTCATATTAGCAATTAATGCATGGTTATTTGTAGCGATTTTATGGTTCTTTGTATATTAAAATTTGTATGGTTCTTTTTAAAAACACGGTAGTCATTCATGCTTAATCGATGAGTAAAATACAAATCAAATATGTATAATACATATCCAAAATTTATAATGTACATCTAAAATGTGTAATACACATCAAATATAGATATATAAAAAATTATAATGTTCATCCACAACTAGTTGATATGTAAAAATACATATCGAATATGTATAATACACATCAAAATTATATAATACACATCGATATTGTATAAAACTATGAATCGTTCTTCATCCAAGAGTGGGTGTTGCAGCACAAGTAAAAATCCATAAGCAGACGAAATCGCCTCTCCATCTTCCAAAAATGCAATGGCTCCAGATTCATCATCTCTTCCGATCGCTCTTGATGATATCGACAATGAAGGCGGAAACAAAGGTGGCGAAGAACCTCCTGCCGGCCATGTCGACGGTGAAGACATAGACGAATGTGGCGAAGAGGATGACGAAGCTCCATGTCGAGGATGACGGATAGGAGCGATGGTGGAGATGGAGACAAGAGACACGCGACACCCGACGGAGGCGGAGACGGATACGAGAGACGGAGGAGATATTTTAGGCGTTCGTGCATATTTTGAAATGAATGGAAAGATTAGGAGAGAGATTAATGAGATAAAATTAATTGTTACATACTTTATTTAGATAATGAATAATGACCAAAATGGATTTTTGATTAATTAAATAATAATGTGTGTGGTGGAATGGGGGGGGAGGTGGGGGAGGTATCTTTTAATTTATATATTTAATTCAATATTCCAGCCTGCAGTATGTTATAACGTTTCTGGTTATGAATGTTGCACGGTTTTTGTGTGGTAGTATATTATTGTAAATTGTTGATGGTAAATCTGACATAATTTCATTTTTTTTCTTGTTATTTTGGGGTCTTTTTATCCTGTATTCTTTCAACTTAAGTCACGAAACTGAAGTGGCAGATATACAAAACCTTAACCTGTGCAAAAACCCAACATCAGACAAAATAACTCAACTGAAAGTTGTTTTCTAAGATGAGTAGAAGATACATAACAAAAGGGAATCAAAAACAAAAACCAGAGCAACATGCATCACTAGTCGCACGAGTTGACTGACAGTCCAAAAAGTTCTCATATGTCATTGGAATCCAAATTTATTGGACCCACAATCCATGGCTAATTTATCATGGGAAGTAGATTTTGATGTTGTTCTACTTTGCTGATTGTATTGCAGGCTATTAAACTATACGGATTCTTCGGCAATAATTTATGCGTGAGGAATCAGCATGATCTCTGGGGTTTCCGTCGGAATCTGCTGGTACTGAATCCCTTGGATTGATTCCATGAGCCGCTCGACTGTGTAGATCGTGGACATTTTTTGTTGATGAACTGCTTCCTCCTGTCAGCCGCCATCTGATATAATATCCTACAGGCCAGATGCTGCAGAAGCTGTATGTTACATTTTTTTCTTATTATCTTGGATGCATTATGCAAGATATTTTTATCTCCATTTTATGAATCCATGGTAGGATTTCTGATTCCTGCTTCCTGACGGTCTCTCAAAGATGCCAACTTATGAATGCAGCTCAAAAACTGTTTACCTTGGGTGGTACCATTATTCTCATAGTTGGTTGCTCTCATGTTTTCTTCTTCCTGCTTGTTTCCCATTATTTGATTATGTCTTAAGTGCTTCATCGTCCTTGCTCGTCACAGCCGGCAATGCCTAAGCTGTATCCGATCAAATCCTCCAATGTGTTGCACATGCCACCCGGTGTGCAGGGCCACACACCACTTGGTGTGGAGGGACGCACTGTGTGTGAGTGATTTTGTGCGATTTAATAATAAGTTGTTAGTGTTTTAACCTTATTATCAACCTAACTACAAGTTAATGTGATATACTTGGCCATATTAATTAGAAATTAATGAGATAATAAATTATCACAGAAATGTTAGTGTTTGTCATATCTTATATCCACACTATATGAAATAGTCTATCTTGTATCTATACTCTATGAAGAGGATGTCTATATGCATGGAGACATAAATAGACACACAATGAAGAATATTCAAGTAAACTAATCCTAATTGGTAATTAAGCACAATTATACCTAATGTTATTCACAAGTTATACCTAATGTTATTTAAGCACAATTATACACTATCATGGCATGATATTCTTATTTCATAATAGTTTTAGTCACTATAAATAATCAACAAGGTATACTAACAAGTATAAAAGTGACAAGGGTATTCCTATGCTTTATATACTACCAAGTTTAATCATGTTGTTGGTTGTGGCATTTCATCAAACACCTACCACGCATATGAATTTCCATATAAATGAGACAACCATCGTCAAATATAACAAAGAAGATATTAAACAAGTCTTATCCTAAATATAGATAGCATATTCAATCACTTGAATGTATAATAGTAGATAATATAACGACAATTTGAAAACCTAAAACTATCCAGACAAGAGTGATATGCAATGAGATGTTAAAAAATGAAAGAAATGATGAAGTAATATACTGAAGGGAAGACGCGTATGTAGTTGAAATACACAAAGGATGGTCACCAGTGGTTAGAAGGGTCGTGTAGGGATCATCGGAGGTGTGTTTTGGGGGGAGAAAGCATATGGAATGACGAAGGAGAGGTTGGGTGACGTTCTGTTTAAGGTTTTGGGCGAACACATTTATGTGCTCGCCCATGTCTCTGCATGTGCTCGCCCAAATATTGATACACGCTTGCATGAGCCATGCATAAAATTTCAAGTGGGCGTGCACAACGAAGCGAGCACATGTGCAATACAAGTGCTCACCCATATTTTCATACGCGCGCCACGCGGTCGCACCTCATAATTCAAACCGGCGAGAAGCATAGGCGATAACATGTGGTCCTCCTGTGCTCGCCCAGGGCAAGCAAGGACATGCATACTAATCGTGTCTTTTTTGTAGTGCTAATTTATTCTGACATTAACTCAATCCACAAAAATCCAAAAAAATGGCATTTGAGTCCATCACATCATTCCACATCTTGATTGATTTTTGCATGCACTATTCATCTACAGAAAATCAAATAAAAATCACATAACTAAAAAATGTTATTTTATATTTATCACCAAAAAATATTCATATCTTGCAGAGTTGGTTTCATTCACATTTGAGTCCTTCGTAGACATTGTCGAAAGCATTTAAACGAATATTTCCCATGTTGGGCATTTTTACATTCTAGTCCATTTACTATTTTTAATCTAATTATTTGCATTGGTCTAAGTATGGTCTTGGTCAAAACCTATGTGCGGCCACAACCTCCACCCACCTAACCCTTGCCCTCACACGTGTATTGCACGTGACCTCTCTCCCAATCGTTGGATCGAACACCGATCCAACGACACCTGTAACTTCACCTTCTTCCTCTGATCTCTACTACTCCACCGTACGATGCCCGTCGATCTCCATCGCCAACCACCATTTCCTTGAAACCACCCATCTCCTATAACCACATTCATCCACTGTTGATTGATCTCAGATCTATTGATCCAACTAGCTCTACTTCGTCAACCCCAATCACTCCTAACCAGCAGTCCTCCTTCACCCACCTAATCCCTTATCCTCTTCACCCAACATTCGACCGCCTGGAGCACTATCCTATCTAACCACCCCCACCATTATCCTCTCTATAGAACCTCACGACCCTAACCTCCATCGTATGAACCCAAAACCTTATGCCTGTGTCCCTTCAAACCATCACAGTTCCTAGTCCCTCAACTCCTCCCTATTTAAGCATGTCTCCGGCAACCTCACAATCATTTGTCGTTATCTTCTTCATATGAATGAGAGAGGGAGCTCGAGCTCCAGGTCGGTGACAGCAGCCTGGGCTCAAGGCTACGATCTTATTTGTGGCACAATCGACAAGATTCTTCTCGTGTTACTGGTCCTCTTCTAGGATAGCAAAGTCTCGAGGTCTCACCCGACCTCTATAGGCGAAGATCAAAGGGGCATGTCCTGAAACCCATCCATCTACAGGCAAAACTACCAATCTTCTCCAACCTTCTTCATCATCATCACCTTCTTCTTCACATTTCACATCCCGCATCTCGAATCTTCTTTACCACACAAACCCTCCGATCGATGACATCTTCATCTCCAATCCCCTCCATCTTCTTCTTTTATTCTCCTGCAACTCTTCCACCACTCGAGCTCCAATCCACCACCTCACTTGGAGCACCGCCCCAACCCTCTTGTCCAAGCAACAGGCCACCATAGTCAAGCATCAAGGGAGAAGACACTCCCCAAGACCGAGCTACAACCAACCTTTGATCAAGAACTTGACACATTCTAGCTGCTCGTTTCCGTCCAAATATCCGCCATCGGATCGATCTTCATCGAATGCACCAGATTATTCCCAAACCGTGGTTAAAGCCTCATGCCCTAGTGTCACCCCAAAGCAGCAAACAACACCACGTGGAGGCCAAGACCTAAGCCACCCGAACCCGAGCCTAGCGAGCTACGTGCATCTGGAAATCTTGTGTTCGTGTTCCTCCGCTTACAAGGAATTGCAGACAAGACCCAGCCATGTGCCGCGCATGACCTTGGGAAAATTGTGAACAACCCTCTTTGCTTCCTGGAAATGACAAACATACCCCTACATAGGGGGTAATTTATAAGGAGGCCCAAGCGAATTTGGAAAATTTTAGAACTGCCCTGCAAATGTCTAAATTGATAACATTTTTATTTATTTTATTTACATTTTGGTCACTAGACTTCATTTATTCATAACTTGCATATCCATTGTCGGATTTTTACATTCTCTATGGATTTTTACATTCTCTATGTCGATTTGATCCTCATTTAATTCTTGATCATATTGAACAACTAATTTCACAATTAGAGACTTTATTTGATTTGAATAAATAGATGAGTTTATTTCTTGATATTAAGCACATATAATTCTCTATGATGATTTTTACTACTCAGTTAATAATAAAATTATGGAAGTGCATTGGGATTTATTTTGATCTTAATTGAATATTCATCCTATGAAATTCATTGGACTGATTGGCTTACCTTGATTGATTGCTCCTGATTTGCATTATCTTCTATATTGCATCATTCATCATCATTTAAAATTCATAAAAAATGTATTAATATATTTATTGCTTCCATATAGCATAGCATTATTTCATGCATTAAAATATTTACAAAATTCATGCATCATATCTCTTTTTTTAATTAATTACATCTCTTTGTTTAAAAACCCATAAACATTAGACAAATAAAGAACACTCTTAAAAAATGGTCATCTCTTTAAAAACCTATTTTTTGGATTATTTGGAGATTTATTCTTAACCATCTCATTACCTCCCCGAGTTTGACCTTGGGACTCACTCACTAGAGTAAAATAAATAATCAATCATATCCAGATTTAATTATCTATATTATTTCTTGATGCGATCGTTTTTGATAGACTTAGAATTACCCGACTACGACAATTAAAACAACAAATTAAAGAGGAAGATTCGGGGACTCTTTAATATGTGCCTATTTTATGACAGTTTACGACATAGGTCTTTGCTATCTCGATCTCGTTATATCAACTCTTTAACTTAACTCACCTAACACCTCTGAATCTCTATTCTTATGCAGAGGATCTAGAGGATGTCAGCCTTTAGAGTAAGGATTTCCATCCATGTCTCAATCTAGAGATCTCTTCTTTATAATCACTTGACGATGCGGCTTAGTCCTCATTTAACACTTTAGATATTCAACCTAGCACCAGCTCCTATGATCTAACAATTGGATCAATAGCTCTATGATCTCAAGATGGTCAAGGTACATAACTCTATTTATACACAGGGACCAAATAAGTGCATGCATATTATAATTTCAGAAAAAGGAGTGAATAAATTTATAACTTTTATTGATAAATAATTTACAACAATATTAATTATAGAAATGATTCGACAAGGACTCACATGTCTAACACCATGTCCCTTCTACCTTGACTACCCCAGTGAATGGGTTCCTCTTCTTGTTCGCTACATGTACGTCCTACCCCACATAGCGACCACCCCACTACTCTCATCCCTCCCATCATCATTAGCATCCCCATGTTGCTTCTTCCTTTTTCACGTAAAGCATCACCCATATCGATTATTTGCACATGTCTAGTACCCTCCCTCGCAAGTTGCTTATTTCTATTGTACACATATAGTGTCTCAAGAGCCTCACTTTACCTTAGAATAGTTAACACATATGATCTCCCTTCAATTGAAGGAAAAAGTTGCTTTCATCGGGAACTTTTCGCATTAGACTACTCATCGCTTCAAACTTTGAATGCAGGTAACTTCAATCATGTTTGAAAAGCACTCGAAGAATATTTCAAATTTTCAAATAGCTTGCTCGAAAAATATGACATTTTTTATGGTTGTATTCAAAATCAAGCTTTTGAGAGATTACCATCTGTGATGCCCCATTCACATGGTCGGCTTCAGTAAACCCTTCATCATGTGCCCATTTGGACGATTTTCGATAATTTTCGATATAGTGGATCTTCCCTCTAAGAAGAAGTACTAGTCTACTCCATTCCATTGCTTGATGCAATATTATCAAGAATAACAACGAGTGGATTAATAGAAAGTTTCTCCAAAGAGTGTCTTCCACCAACAACTACCAATATCCAATTTGCTTATGATGTTCTTATTCAAATCACTGCAGATAGAAAACCCTAGTGGCTTGAGTAATCAGAGCAAATTCCTTCAGGAGGGGGGTGGTCTCATTAGAACTCTCGTCTCACTCCAGGCATTTCCTAGTATGTCGATCGATTTGCAAAGGCTTTAAAGACCTGCATGCGATTGACTCTACATCGATCAGGTCAAGCAAGCTCACTTACTTTGGGCTTGACTATATGGAGTGAGACCCTTCTCTTAGATCTCAGTTTCTTGAGCTATGGAGATTAACAAGTAGAAAATTCTATTTTGTTAAGTAGGGGCTTATTGACTTGGGATGAATGGTTTTATTGGTTAAAATCTCTTACCATTAGAAACACTATTGGTCTTACTTATTGATTATAGTTCTTTAAAGATTGTGTGACAAAAATAAAAGATTCTATTATTGAGGAGGAGGTAGATCTAGGGATGGGTATTTGGTTGGTCGGCCCGGCCCAGCCTGAAGTTCAGCCCAAAAAGCCTGGCTCAGCCCAAGCCTAATAGAGGATTGGGCCGGGCCTGAGCCTAAAATGTCAGCCTAAAAGTACTTTGGGTCGGGCTCGGACTTGTCTCGGCCCAACTCGTTCGTGGACCCGAGGAATGGCTCGAAGTTGGCCCGAGGGTAAAGCTCAAGACCCGGCTCGAACATAGGCATGGGCCTTAGACAAGAAGTTTTGCCTACTAAGGTATATTGTATACGATTGTTGACGCACCGATATTGCTACCGTTTAGCCGTTGTTTTCTCATTGGAATATTACTACTGTTTAGCCATTATTATAGATTCAAGATATGTGCAAATTAGTTGTTCTGTAGACATCTTAGATTCTTACGCATGATTTAATAGCTACTTTAATGTGGACATTCTTATTCTTGTAACTTCTTTTTTTGCGCTTGATTTAGGGATGCGTAATCCTTCTCTTGAATATATAGCATGATCCATTATTTCCATATTCTCGTGTTGCGGTTTTCATGATCAGAAAACGAACCAAGGTTTGGGCCGGCCGGACCCAAAGGAAATGGGCCGAGCTTGAGCCGAACAACACCAAAATTTACGGGCCTAAGCCCGGCCCAAGACCCGAAATATTTAGATAGGCTTGGACTTGAACCCTTCAGGGCCCGGCCCAACCCGACCCGTTCCCATCCCTAGATAGATCGTTAATGTGTACCAAGTTGCGTAGATCTTCCACGAAAGCTTTAAACAAAAAAACTTGTGGTAAATTATGTTTGGTCCTCGAGTTTCTTATTTTTTTATGACTTTATTCCATGGGAAAATTATAACCCAAGATCTTATAATTAAGTTTAGTATCTCTTGGTTAATATATGTTTCTTGTGTAAAAAGAACTCATGGAACCGGTTCACATTCATTCCAAGATTGTGATGGCACAAACAAATATTTCTCTTGTGATTTCTTGAGCAACTCCCCAAACTTGAGAGAGTTTTTCTTCTTAAATTTGATGGGTTCCAACAATGAATATTATTGATAATTGCGAAGCAAGAATGCATCGATCTGGTGGTTGATTTTGGAAGGTTCAACGTGGAGAAACATTCAAGGGCATCTCATTTTCATGCGAAAAAATCGTTTGCAAATATACCTATTATCCGTGCAGTTAGAGCTGAAGCGAAAAATCGCGGAGACTTCTAATATGATGATACATTCTTACTATCTAACACTTGAAAGTTGAAAGACGTTTTTCAGCTTCGTAGCATGCCTGGCATTGGAAGCCTACCCTAAGGGTGCGTTTGATACGCGGGTTAAGACGGGTTAAACTGGTAGAGGGTAACCCGTTTTTGAGTTTTGTTGTTTCGATAAAGGGTTAAACTGTAGATGTGTTAGAAGTGGATTTGATGTGATATGATTGTATTGGAATTTGAAAAAGTGAGTAGTTATTGTGATGTGATTGTATTGAAGTTTGAAAAAGTGAGCATAAGTAGAGTAGTTTATAATTTTTATATGATATGATGGTATAATATATTATTTGTTGATAGGACTGATGATGTAAAATTGATCTATTAATTTTTTAAAAAAGGAATAAAGTGGGGCCCACATGAGAGAGAGGGAGGGTGGGTTAAGGGGGGTAAACTCCCCATACCCCACCAACCGAACACTACCTAAGGGTGCGTTCGGTTCGGGAATAAACAGGAATAATGATGGGGAATAAGGAGAATAATGGTCTATTCTTTGTTCGGCTGGAGGATATGAATAAGGAGAATAAGGTGAAATAAAGGTAGGTAAGGTGGGATAAAGATAAGAATAAGAGTGAAATAAGATGGAATAATGGGGAATAGTCATACCATTGTGAACCTTGTCGGGAGGAGAATTGACCCCTTATTCCAAGGCCTATTCTCCAACCAAACAGAGTCTAAGTCGAGACGGGATGCTTCACATTCTTCGGGCACTTCAATTTTGTGGACGTGACTAATTAAAACATGGCCTCTAATGGGGAATCGAAGCAATGTTCAATGGGTGAAGTAGAAGGTGATTTGTGGAATTATGATCAAATCAATGCTCATCTCTAAAAGTGGTAATTGTTTTGAATAATATTCTTGAATCCATTAAGACTTGAATATGCTTTGTTGTGAGCTTCAAATTTAGTATTAGAATAAAATTTTAAACTCATTTTCTCACTGCAACAAAATTGAGCTATAGTGAAAGTTTTTTCGAAATCCGTCACTAAATTAACTGTTGTTAGAGATATAAGGATGATATTAATCGATGCAAAATGGTTTTTCGTACTCGAAATTAGCAACGAATATCACATATGTCGTTACATCATTGGCAACGGTCCACATAATGATGCTTATTCGTAGCTATTTTTCGAACTTCTAATTAATCATCGCTAAATTTTGAACTGAAAAATTAGCGACGATTAGTTGATATTTTGAAAAATAGCAACGGATAAGCGTCGCTATATGGACCGTTGCTAATGATATAACGACGTATATGATATTCGTTGCTAATTTCGAGTACGAAAACTCATTTCACAACGAATAATATCATCGTTATATATTTAACAATGGCTAATTTAGTGAGGGATTTTGAAAGAATCGTCACTACACGTTAATTTTGTTGCAGTATCTATTTGGAATAAAAATTCTGGATATTCAAAATGGGTTAATTTTATTGAATTTTTTTAAAGAAAAAAAAAGCTTTCCTTGTGTATGCTGTGAATGTGTGTGCTCGAAAACTTCACCATTACATTTTTCGAAAGTGTAAAAATAAATTTATACAAACTTCAAAGAAGACGTAACCCATATAACCTCCAAAGTATATCTGACACCTAATTTTTGACATAGGTTTATGTAAATGAGGAACATTCAACCTATATATATTTTTATAACATCAATGCTATGATGTAGTATGGACTTTTAAAGCTTCGGTAATTCTAGTAAGCTATAGTTGATGGTTGTAATCTATAGTTGCCTCGATGTTTATGATCTCGTTGTTATATAAAGCTTGTTTTTAACATCATATATTTTAGAGTAAATTACAAAAAACGTCCATGAACTATGCACCTGATTTCAATATCGTAGTTGAACTTTGAAAAGTAACAATGTGATACTCGAACTTTCAAATTTGTCTCAATGTGGTCCCTGTCTATTGAAATTTAAAGTTAAAATGATGAAATAATAAACTACATTTCTATTGTGAAGGACCACATTAAGACAAATTTGAAAGTTCGAGTACCACATTGTTACTTTCTGAAGTGGCGTGACATTGAAATCAAGTATATAGTTTTAGGGACTTTTTTGTAATTTACTCTATATTTTAAGAGATTATTCGTTATCGAATCGTAAAATATTCGCAGTTTTAAGATATAAATTTCAGTCCATAAATTCGTCTAAAATCCATATTTGAATTTAACGAAGCACATTCTTGACTCTTGATGAACATCCTTATCAACTAAGCCTCGTTCTTAATAAATTGCTTCTTTATACAATCCAAAATCTTTTCTTGGACCTTTGATGGAGGTCGAGATTGATTTCATAAGATCTCGAAGTGCGTCATTTGTGACCGTACTAACAAAAAATAAATTTTTATTTCATTTTTTATTTTAACAAAATTTGAAATAATAAAAAAAGAATTAACAACGAGCGAGATATTTGTTATATGAATGGGTAAATACTCTTTTTCCATTATGAATAACAATTGTATGTCTGATCATTGTTGGTACAATGGCTAATGCTCTCGATCAATTTGCCATTATTTCTTTTTCCTCCTTCATATTTCTTCATATTTAGTTGTTCGATTTTTTCTAATAAATTTCCTATTTAGCATATAGCCATTCCATTGGATGGTATTTTTTAGCCATTTTTGCTCATATGCTCTTCTAAATTTTCACGGTGACGATTACACCTTTATTTTTTACAATGACACTTGTGTCCATATATTCCTACAAAATTAACAGTATTGTCCTTCCACTAATGTAATACATAGCGGCATAAGTGTAATTACAGAAGGGTGCTATTATTTTCCTCGAGTACAGGGGCACAAGTGCAAAAGAAGTAGAAGTATAAGAGTGACATCGAGAAGTTGGGAGGGTACAAGTATAAAATCCCTATTATTTAATGCAAACCTGATCCCTTCTTAATGTCATCCATCAATGTCTTGCATGCAGAGAAATGAAATGGTCGTGAATATTAAACAATGGATGTAAATGCTAAACGTGTCACGTAAATAAAATTGAACGTGCCACCTAAATGACCTTAAAAATTTAAAATAACTACGATTTTTAAGATATGCCCCCATGATGCGTCTACTAGGACTTAGTTTATTTAATACTTAGTAATTAAATTGTAATAAGTAGTTAGGAAAAATCAATAATTGAAAAAATAGACCTGAATAAAAATCTGAGATTCCGATTTGAGATATGAATGTCGATTTGAAAAAAAAACTATTATAAATCCGTGCACGTGAATGGTTTGTGAATATATTGAATAATTATCACTCGCGTGCATTTTAATAATTTGTGAATGTTAAAATATTATATGGAAGAGGACAACTAAATCCGTTCATGTCCAATTTTTCAAATATCAATTTCCCTACCCGTTTATTTAATCACTAACAACAACAATAAAATCTTCTACCACAGTTAAGTAGGGTCAATTATATGGATTCTTTGCTTCCATTCAGATCTATCTTGGGACAATATCGAGCATATAACTAAAAAATAAGATTCCTTTGTGTAATCTCATTCCAACACTTCTTGGATCGTCCTCGCCCTCTCTTAGCCGGTTCAACATCCCAAAACTCACATCTCCTAATCGATGCATCAACTGACCTCCATTGCAAATGTCAAACCACCTTAAATGATTTTTTCTCATTTTATCCTTGATCGGAGCTACAACAACTTCCCTTTTGATTGCATCATTCTGAATCCTATCTTTACTTGTGTGTGTCCACACATCCACCTTAGCATTTTTGTTTATGCTAATATCATTCTCTACACATGTGTATGGTTCACTTGTCAACGTTCATATTCATAGAGCATAACATGTCTTACGGATGCTTTATAGAGCTTTCCTTTGATTTTTAAAGAAATAATCTTATCGCAGAGAACAACAGAAGCTCCTCTCCACTTTAGCCAGACTGCATTTATTTTATTAGTAACATCTCCATCAATTTCTCCATCATGTTGTAAAATAGATCATAGGTATCTAAAAAAATATCTCTTCTGAATGTATCATCACTAATCTTCATCTCGATTCCTTCATCATTGCTTCTATCAAAAATACACTCCATATATTTAGTCTTAACCCTACTAATACGAGATTCTTTAGTCTCCAATGGATATCTTTAGACCTCAAGCTTCTCATTTACTCTATTTCTAGTCTCATCAATCAACAATATCATCAGCAAATAGCATAATCATGATTGCGACTTGTCAACTCGTCCATAATCAAAGTAAAAAAGAAAATGGATTCAAAGTTGAACATTGATGTAAATCAATGTTGATGTCAAAATAGTCAGTCTTCCCAGACTGGATCCCTGCACACGATAAAGTCCCATCATGCATATCCTTTATGAGGTTATTATATAGGGCGTGTACTTGTCTCTTCTCTAAAACTCTCCATAATATCTCAGTGGGACAGAATCATAAGCCTTCTCCAAATCAATAAAAATCATATGAAGATTTTTTTAGCTCCACAAATCTTCATTGTTTTCCTCATAAAATGGATTGCTTCAATATTTGAGCGACCTGGCATGAATCCGAATTGATTTTCTTTTACTTTGAAAAATTACCTCAACCTTCTTTAGATCACACATTCTCAAATTTTCATAGTGTGACTCGTCAGCTTTATTCATCTATAATTTAAATAATTTTGAATGTCATCTTTATTCTTATAAGAGGCACCACAATACTTCTCCTTCAATCTTCAGGCATTTTCTTGCTTTTCCCAATAACATTGAATAAATTTACAAGCCAAGTCAAACCATGCTCACCTAAAACTCTCCAAACTTTTATAGGAATATCATCCAGTCCTACACCTTTCCCATGTCTCATAACCTTCAAAGCCTCATCTAATTCTTTCTTTGTATTCGCCTATAGCTTGTACGATTCAATAACTTACACTACTAGCTAAATCATCCAAAGTGATCTCTCTATTTCCTCCCCCGATGAAAAGATTTTGGAAATACTGCTTCCATCCGATCTCTATATCATTCTGAGTAACAAGCACATGATATTCCTCCTTAATGCATCTCACTTGATAAAGGTCTTTGGTATTTCTTTCTCTTGCTTTTTCCAACCTGAATAAATCCTTCTGGACCTCCTTAGAATTGAGATTTTGGTACAAAACTTCGTAAGCTTTTAACTTAGCTTCGGTTATAACCTTCTTTACTTCACTCTTCACTATTTTGTAGTTTGTGGCAGTTTCCTCTGTTTTATCCTTATACATAGCTTTAAAGCATCCTCATTTAATTTTGAGCTTCTCTTGCACCCCTTCACTCCACCACCAAGCCTCCTTTTGGCATGGAGCTCATCCCTTTGACTCGTCTAACATCTCTTTGGCCACCCTACGGATACAAGATGCTACCACCTCTCACATCTTGTTTGCACTTCCTCTACAATCCCAAGATAAGTGTTTTAAAACTTCTCCCTACAGCTTGATTGCTTCAGTTGAATATTATACCATCTAGTTCTATTGTTCTCATAAACCCTTATTTTCTGTACAAGCCCTTTTATTTGCACATCATTGACTAACAAGCGATGGTGGGTTGTCAAACTCTATCCCGAGATTAATTTGCAGTCTTTGCAATACAACCAATTTCTTTTCCTCAACGCAAAATAATCTATTTGTGTTCTAATCGAGCTACTCTTATAAGTAATTAAATACTCCTCTATCTTCTTGAAGGGAATTTTTGCTATGAAAAATCATAAATCATTACAAAATCCAAAATTACTTTTCCCTCTTCATTTTTATCCCTGAAGCCATGGTCTCCATGAACACTAGCATTTCCCACATGTCTATTAAGATCTCCACTCAGGTAAATCATCTCTCTTTGTGGGATTCCTTGTAAAATCTTATCTAGATACTCTCAAAAAGCTTGTTTAATCCTTTCATCTAAATCAATTAGCAGTGCATAAACTGACATGATATTCAAAATTTCTTTTTCAAGCACTAATTTTAGTAAAATATCGCATCCCCGAATCTTTGCACCTCAACCAAACAATCCTTCAAATCCTTATGAACAACCACTCCAACCCGTTTCTACCCTTATATTTACATCAATACCAAAGTTTAAAGCATGTCTTCTCGATCCCCCTTGCTTCCTCACCAACCCGTTTTGTCTCTTGGAAACATAGTATGTGAACCTTCCTTCTTTCCATCATATCTACGATCTCCATTAATTTCCAGATCAAAGTACCAATATTCAAACTACCTATCTGCAGCTTTCTTTGCGGCCTCTTTTGGACTAAGTTCTTTAATCGTATGCATCCATCATGCGAGAACCCTTGTACATTTTGGACTACATCCGGGTGACGATGTGGCGAAACTAGCTTATTTACTTGCATGCGTTCCTCATACGAGAACACTTGTAAAGTTTGAACTACATCTGGGCAGTGATGTAGTAGCCCTTGCCAAGTTTTCATTACATTCGGACAATGCAACACGTCCTAAGTAAGGAACATCCCAAAAAATCTAAATATTTGCTTAATTCCATATTGAAAAGATTCTATTATTACGAGACAGCTTCTTAAATAGTATTTAAAACTTAGGAAGTTGTATCTAACTGTTTTACAATGGTTATCGGTACCTAATGCAACCCACCTTACTTTACCCGAGCTTGGGGATCAGCCATGGTCGAGTTTGTTTATTTAATCACTAATTAATTAAATTTATTTAAGCAAAAAGTCACATTTATTTACTATATATTAACTAGGAAGTCTTGTCCTCCACCTATTAATTTTTGGCATCCTAATTCCAATTTTACCGTTAGCAATATACCACCTGACTCTAACCGATGTTCCACTTTTTCCCTCGAATGCCAAAAGAATGACCCAACTCACCCCACCCTTCTCCCCTTGGCCTCTATCATTGATGTCACCCTCTAGCTACCGTCCGAAACCCTGGCTCTTACGCTGTCGCCTCTCTGCCCCTCCCCTCCAAGATGTTCTCTTCCCTTGGCACCTCCACCATCTTCACCTTGGGATACACTATTCAAAGCCGACGATGAGTCTACACTATGCCACCCCTCAAGTCTTCGCAGATCCTTCCACCCTATCACCCTTGACCATGAGTACATCATGTTATTCCTCACCTACATCCTCGATTCTGAGGACATCATAGATATTTGTTGCATGCAACCCTTGAGATGTTCTCAATGGGGGCGGATGGCTATCGGTATGGGTAACCAAAGTGACAGAGGCGGGCAAGGCAGAGGAGATTGGAGCTCGAACGTACTGTCTAAATGTGAAGGGTGGACCATGTGCCCATCAATAGCAAGCCACCTATACCGCTTCCACAGGTTTGAAGTATATATCAAGAAGTCGATATCCGTTCATGCATTCGCTATTTTCTCGATACGCTACCAGTCATAGATTATCATACACAGTGCGAGAGTTTTTGAAACACACATGTGTGGAATGTTATCCTTTAGGCTCGAGGAAGAGCTCCACTCAAGCACTAGAAGTTGGGGATTAATACCATCTGCTGCAAGTAATTTACAACAGACTCTGTTGCAATGGGTTGGATACGTGACACGCTTAAGAAGGGCATCTAACGGCTGGGGCACTAACTCAAACTGAAACCCCCAAAACCCTCCCTCCTCTCCTCGCCCGACACCTCCCCCTCCCCCCGATGAGATGTGCCCTAGGAACCCCCCCCCGGAGCCTTCCTCGACGCGCCGCTCCTCCCCCATTTCCTCCCTTCTCAGTGCGCACCCTCCGCGATGCGCTCTCTCCTCTCCATATACTCTCCCTCCTCAGTGCACCTCCCTCCTTCCCCCATACCACCTTCGTCAGCATTTTCCAATTTTCTGTTGAGATTTGGAAACAATCTCTTTCTTTGTAGTTGAGTTTTCTTCATTTTCTTGTTGAACTTGTTGGGATTTTAGTGGTTCGAATAATGCTTCCTTACTTTTTTGCATACAACCACATTCTTCGTATCTAGCATAGTGATTCACAACATATTTTAAACAGAAATCCTTTGAAGCAAAGTTGAGATTTACGCAGACTACTTTGTTATGTTAACCGGGGTGTTTTACACTATGGGTTCTATGGTGTGTTTTGTGTGCATCCTTATGTCGTGAGTCAATTAGATATATAAACATATCCGAAAATAAAAACCTCTAAAAGAGTCATATGCAATAGCTCATCAAATACCTGATCTTTATTCCATTAAACATTAACATCATTATCACATTTCAACATTTCTCGTGATACATGCAGTATATCGCAACTATTTTGCCATTATTTGATCACTATTTAGTTTTCATGTGCATTCCTCTTATCTAATCTCCACCATCCTTATGAAGTAAGTTCAACCAAAGAGGACTAGTCAATAATTTATCTCATGAGAATATCATGCTTAACTCTAAACTACATGTAGTTTTTGAGGACTTGGATATTCTTGTGACCATACAACTAAAGTGCTAAGACTTAACTAAGTTCTCATTACTTCCTCGTATCACAATCATAATATTATGTAATCATTTACATAATCATATATCATTTTTTTATTCACCTGGATGTCTCTGCACACAGGTATGTAACAACTAGTGAGAATATCCGTCTTTTTCTTGGAAGGGTAGTGCATCTCAACTTGATCTAGTAGCATTGAGGTCTAAAGACAGGATGTTGTAGGGTTGCAATAATGCTTCAAAAGAGGGATAATCTACTAGCTCAAGAGGAAAAACTTCTTATGTACATGCTGTACATTTATATATTTGAAAAAAAATATAGAATCTGCAAAATTGGACATGCCTTATGGAAAAGTAAAATGCATGTTGGATAGTATATACAAGTATAAAAAAAGGAGCTTCAAAATAATTTTTTGCAAGCTTTCAGCGGATGACTTGGTTACACTGGTCATGCATCCAAGGATATGTAGCTACATTGATTACCATTCATTCTTTTCTTCATCTCCTCTTCTTGAGCTGGTTGTACTTGAACTTGAATATCCCCGCTCCTCGAGGAAAGAGTTGCTAGACCGAGGGACTAGAGTTACCTTATCGAGAGAGGTTGTTTCTTTGCTACTTTTGAGATGGGGAGCTATATTCACTTACATCGTACAAGTAAAGATTCATAGTCATAAGAATTTATGTGTGTAAACTTGTTCTGACCTAATTGTTGAGGCGAACTGAATAGGAGTCTTATGGAACTTGAAGGATGTTAGGTTTTAAATCCATTTCTCATTAAGGTTCTGCCACACTAATAATCCAAAGGTCTGACAGAGCTCGATACTACACCTTTATGGAGATAAGTTTAATACTCAATATTGTCCTAATTTCTTTATTTTTCCTTCCTTTTTTTATTTACTCATTTTTTCAAATAAGTGTTTGCTAAGGGAGTAGCAAAGGAAAAGCATAGGGGGATGAAGAATATGCATTTCATCATCTTTATTCATTTATTTTAGCTTAAAATTCCTTATAAAATACCTATATATATTGATAAATATATATTCTTACTAACCTGCATCTGTGTGTAAATAATGTATATTTATTATTATTACCTAAAATAAATAAAGAAAGAAAGAAAGAAAAAATAAAGAAAATAAAAATACTGTATATATGTAATAGATACATGTTGTCCCAAACTCCGAGAGAATGTCAAGACTTAACGTGATTGGTCTGGAATAAAGTAGGGGAGGATAGGGTCTTTAATCAGAAAATCAAAAAAATACTTTGTAAATATTGTTCGTTTATTATATGTATATTTGTATAAAATTTACACTATTTTATTTGTCCATAAATTGACCTCAAAGTAAATAATTTTCTTAATGGAAGTTGTAAATAAAAATATTTTCTAAATAGTAAAAATAAATGCAAAAATAATATAATGTACATAATAAAAGTTACGACATTCAGAAAAAAGTAGTAAAGCGATAATTGAAAAACTAATTCCGGCTCTATGTGAACTCGAATTGAATCAAACTCGCTTCCATCGTATTTTAAATTAAATTATCTTTAAAATGGCAGTAGTTTCATAATTTTTGGAGTTACGATTTGAAAGACGGTTGTCTGGTATGGTTTTCGTAATTTTATCATTTATTTATTGTATATATTTATACATATTTATTGTAAATATTTTTTATTATTTAAAGTAAAAATAAAATAATTTTTTTAAAACATAAAATAAATTAATTTCCTTATTTAACTATGTATGTAATGTACAATATGTATATAGTATATGTATATAGTTGATTTACTTAATAACCACCACAACAAATTAAATGATTGACATTTATTATTTAATTTTATAAAGCGACAAAAATAATTTAGTTAATTGATTATTTATGTAATTAGTTTTATCCACCACTAACTTCCTTCCATATTTTTTCTCTCCATTCAAATTTTAAAATTCAAATTCATATTTTTTATATTTAATTGTCTCCTCCTCCATTCTCATTTGATCAATATTTGGTGAGAGAATCCTAATCTCCAAGAGCATTCATGTCGTTGAAAGGTACCTAGCTTCCGAGTCGTCCGGTGACAGCGAGTGGTCCTCGTCATCTTCCATCCGTACCCACGGTGAGATCCATTTTATTTCTCATTTTTCATCTAGATTAATCGTAGTGTAATTTTTCATTTTAATTTCACGGTCATTTCAATGTTAATTTGTTAATCATAATTAATCGTTAATCTTTCATCATCACGATTTGATCCGAATCTGCTTCGGTCTTCCAGCTCATTTTCTCGATGTCATCGCTTCACGTTCTATCTCATGCAACCACACACCTCTGACCGCATGGTAGTCTGATATCCGGATCCATCTGTCCACCTTGTCGGATCTGCTTTTCCATTCACATTTTCTGTCCAATAATTTTTGACCGAGTCGACGTGCTCGAGTCGGTGTTGTTTTGATTTTATTGCATGAACAATGATTAAAAAAGTTTACAGTTGTTGTTTGTTAAAAAAAAGAAAAAACTGCTTACAAAAAAGAAAAAAATATATTTACAAAAAAAGGGAAAAAAAAGAAATAAAGAAAATTGGGCTGCAGAACACCGCAGCATGGAGACCACCCTCGCGCTCCTTGCTCGCCCTCAACGCTGCCAACTACCCACAGCAGCCCAATCACCCACAGGCGACCTCGTCGTCAGCCCTTCGCACCTATGTTTGGCCAGACCTCGCCACCGCACGCTCGCCGCCCATCGACAGCCCCCGTGCCTGGAGCCCCTCCCCTCCCGTGCGAAGAGCTCCACAGTCGTGCCACCGCAACAGTCGACTGTCGCTTGCAAGCTCGCCGTTGGTGGACAAGGGCATCTTCGCCCGCTGATTGCCCTCTGCTGCTCACCCGTGCCATCTCCAGAAGCTACCTCCGCCTATCGAAACCACCCGTCACGAGATTAATCGCCGCCCTCCACGAGTTCCACCGCCATCATGCGCCTCCTGCGCCAGCTGCTCGACCGCCGTCCTTTGTTTGTGAACGAGAACGAGAGGGGTGGTGTCCCCCACGTGGAATGAAAGCAGAACAAAGAAGAGGCCCCCATGCTTTCAACCCTAAGGAATTTAATATTTGGACAAATTACATTCAAATCTCGGGAAGTTCTCGAAATTACAAATCAGTCCTGCCTCCAGAGCAAGTCACGTGATTTGCACGTTTACCTGGGGTAAATTGTGATTTATTCCCATTATTTATTTCTTATTAATTTTTCATGTAAAACAATAAATATTTACATTTCAGTACATGTCATACTTTAAAATTGCATGCTCTTATCATTGAAATAAATATTTTTTATCAATAAATTCTGCAAAAATCATGTTATGTGCCTAATTTGTGTCTCTTCCTAATGTAATTTTTTCATTATATTTTATTATCATTTGATATTTAAAAAAACCCAGAAATTCTGCCTAACAACAAGTTAAGACGGAAATGATGGCCCACATTCTTGAAGAGAAACCGGCGATGATGTGCCAGACATGGATGAGTAACTACTTCAGTAGCGTGGCTTAACCGATGGATGCGACAAAATTCGACGCATGAGGAAATTACTGCCTAAGCGGAAATTTTATCATTATTTCCCTTTTTCTTTTTTTCCTTAAAGTATAATATTAACATAATCAAATAGTAGTTACTTGTTACTAAAATAAATAGTTATTCTTTGTTATTTTGAGGTGGTTGAGCTACTGATAGTTATGTTGCGGTGTGATCGGACGAGGACCCATGGGCGTAGAAGCTACTATCTAGTGGATGCATTCCTCATCTTCAAGGGCTCGCACAGACATGAGGATGCCGATGAACGTTTATGGTACACATGCCTTAGAGATGTAAGCTTCCACAACTTGCATATATTTATTTTTCAAATAGTACGTAATATATAATGAATTATCTTTTTTGTAGAGACCATGCGGATATAAAGTCAAGACATCAACGTTGCGGCCGACGCTCAAGTCCATGGCTGTAGAGAAGGTGTTTATGGCTGACATAATAAACGTGATGTAATTTTCTAAAGAATTTCATGGTGAGAAACTGGAGGAAACTGGACTGCAACTTTGGGAGAAGGAGAGGCTAATTGTGCACTTGATAGTCGGATTAACTTCGATGCATGACATTGTCGATGACCCTATGTGTGATAAGCATGTGGTGATGTAGTCCATTATATATATTGAACACTGTAATGTCTATGTGGATTTGAATTTATAATAAAATGGTTTCAGTTTTTCGATTTGTATACGAGGCTGAGGTATAAGGCGGTTACTGTTACAAATCTTATCTGACGGCTGGGAGTGGGCGAAAGATGAATGGCGGAGATGGAGGCAGATTAGAGCAGATCTGACGGTCAAGAGTGGTGACGGGTGGCGGAAGGAGGAGCGACCGCGTGGCGGCTCCAGAGAGCACCACGTGGCTGCTCCAGAAAATTCAGAAATATAAATACAAAGAAAAATAGAAAAGAAATAGTTAGAGGCAAAATTAGAAAAAGTAAAAACATGAAAGTTGCTCCTTTCGACGAGATCTACAAGTTTCATGTCGAACAAAAAGCCAAAAGAGGTCATTTGTATAAAAAGTATTTTTTGGGGGTATTTTTAAGGGGGTAAAACACCGAATTTTATCTTTTGATTTGTTTTGTATTTTTAATCTTTTTAAGGGTTAGTGATGTTATGGACAATTGATGTACCTAATTTTTAGGGATTTTTGATGAGAAAATAAATACAAAGAAAATAAAGATAATTAAATACAATTATTTAAGGGTTAACTATACACAATAAAAGATAGATAATAATAAAGAATTGATAGAGATTATTGGATTGATTAAGACAAGGGTTTAATATGTGGATTTTAGCATGATGAATACGAGATTCATCCACCCACGTAGCAGCCAATCGTCGCTTGTGAGCCCGCTGCTAGCCTTCGCTCACTGATTGCCCTCCACTGCTCACCCGCACCATCTCTAGGAGTCACCTTCACTGATCGAAACTGCCCGTCACGAGATCCATCGTCATCCTTCACGAGCTCCACCGCCGTCATGCGCCTCCCGTGCTAGTCGCTCGACCGCTACCAGTTGTTTGTGAACGAGAACGAGAGTGGTGGCACCCCCTACGTGGAACGAAAGCAGAACGAAGAAGAGGCCCCCATGCTTTCAACCCTAAGGAATTTAATATTTAGGCAAATTACATTCAAGCCTTGGGAAGTTCTCGAAATTACAAATCAGCCCCTGCCTCCAGAGCAAGTCACGTGCCTTACACGTTTACCGTGGGTAAATTGCGATTTCTTCATGTTATTTTCTTGTTATTTTTATGCAAAAACAATAAATATTTATATTTCAGTCCATGTATTTCCAGACTTTGTAATTGCATGCTCTATCATTGAAATAAATATTTTTGTTAGTCAATAAATTCTGCAAAAATCATGTTATGTTGCAGATTTGTGTCTCTTCCTAGTATAGTTTTTTCATTGCATTTTATTATCATTTGATATTATTAAAAAAATCAAAAACTCGGAAATTCTGCACAACAGTAAGTTAAGACAGAAATGATGGCCCTCATTCTTGAAGAGAGATCGACGATGATGTGCCAGACATGGATGAGCAACTACTTCAGTAGCATGGCTTAACCGATGGATGCAACATCATTCGACGCATGAGGAAACTGCTTTCTAAGTGGAAATTTTATCATGATTTCCCTTTTTCTTTTTTCCTTAAAGTATATATTAACATAACCAAATGGTAGTTACTTGTTACTAAAATAAATAGTTATTCTTGATTATTTTGGGGTAGCTGAGCTACTGATAGTTATGTAGTCGTGTGATCAGATGAGGACCCATGGGCATAGAAGCTACTATCTGTTAGACATGTGAGCCCTGGGCGAACCATTCTTACAATAAGTGTTATTGTAAAATATATGTTTATCAATAAAAGTTATTGATGTTTCACTCCCTTTCTGAAATTAAATGAATGAATGCACTATAAGGTCCCTCTGTACAATTAGGGTTATGTACCATGGCCATCTTGATGATCATATAGCCGTTGATTCATTAAATGAATCATAGAGGCTGGTGTTTGGATGAATATCTAAGGAGTTAGATAGAGGACTCATCAAGCACCGTCAAATGATTATTAAGAGATGATCTCCAGCCTGAGTAGGAGATGGCAATCCTTTCTCACATTGGTTGATATCTGACCGACCTCTCGATGCATGTCCTCTGCATGGGAATAGTGATTCGGAGGTGTCAGATTAGTTAGGTCAATGGGTTGACTTAACGATATCGAGATAACCTAAGACCTATGTTGAATGTTGTCACAGCATAGGCACGCATCCTCTGATCGGAGACAGATGTATTGTTATATGTCTGAGTATGTTCATTTGGCAGACCGATAGGTTGATGGCCTAACCAAGGTCTATACACCAAAGAGCTGGTGTGCATATAAGGGCATATGAGCAACACGATCTCTCAAAGGGATCATACAGGTTCACTTATGAACCGGAAGACATGAGCTCACTCATGAGATATTGGGACCGATCAAATTCCATGCATGGTCATCGTGCTTTGGAAGCATGACATGAATTTGAAGGTATGATATATGCTTTGGGAAAGCATATGATCGATACCAATTCCCAATGACTAAGATTGAGAAACTTAGTGATCAAACCCTAAAGAAGACAGTGTAAAATTGATCTTGATATTCGGGTTACCATGGGTCTTCCAGTATGCAGGATGTACATGTATTGGGAATACCTGAGGGTGATGTGATCATAAACGATTGTATATCCATGACGCTTCCATTCCGAGGGAGTGATGAAATAAGTCTAGATTTTAGCGACTCCTTTCAGTAGAGAAGCAATCTGATCTTAGTCCAAGTGTTGGACATTGATCTAAATGAGATCCAAATCCAATGAGAAGATTAGATTTGCTGTCTTGATTTAATCAAGCATCTGTGGGAGGTTCGTAAGATCTGGATTTGAGATAAGATCTCAATATCCAAGTCACTATACGTGGAACAATACAATCGCCATGTCCTTATATCCAAGTATCTACGGAGAAAGACATTATTCTTGAAGGGGTTCAAGAATAATTCATTTGATGAATTTCATATCCAAGCAAGAAGAACTTGATGATTAAATTAGATTTAATTATCAAGCATAATATGAATGTGATTCATATTGTGAAAATAATTATCCAAGATAATTAAATAGGATTTAGTTATCAAGGATTAGAGAATGTGGATAATGATATCCATAATATTTGTGTGTTATAAATATGATTTATAATATACATATATTGAAGAGAGAGAATTCTTGTAAATAGCATTTGTTAATTATTAATGTAGATTGGATTCACATTAATTAATTAATTGGAAATGTAATTTACAAATTAGTTTGGGTTGTGAATATAATTCACATATTTTCAATGGCATGACTGAAATATTCACAAATTAATTTGAAATTAATTTGATGGATAATTTTGTGATAATGGTTGTTACAAAATTAAATTAAGAAATAATAAATAAAATAAAAAAAGGGAGATAAAAATCACCGCAAAATAGGTGGTGTCACCTATAGGTGACGCCCCCTAAATTTGTGGGTGATTTAGTTATCACTTTTTTATTTTTTATGTTATTATCTCTTGATGATTAATTTATGTTAAATTAAATTGTGTTGATAATATTGCAACATACATTTAATTTAAATATAAATTAATGTTGTTGGTTTTAACCAACAACAATATTAGCCATTGATTATTACATAGAATCCCATGGTCGTTGGATCTATGTGTCCCATGGATTGAGATCCATAGAATCCTAAACTAATATAAAAGGAGGGTTAGCAAAGCCTTTCAAGGTACATATTTTAGAGTTGTAGAAGCCTACTACTCTCTCTCTCTCTCATTCTCGCCTACCATCTCTCTCTCAATTTCAAGTGGCCGTCCATCTTGAATATTGAGGAGGAGAGTATCTCGCCTTCACCTTCGACGACTCGAGGATCTCCTTCTTCTTTGGGGCTGCTTGCTTCAAAGGAAGACAATGGATTTCGTTTGACGAAATCAGGGGATTCATTGCTTGGATCTTCATCGAGGATTACGGGAGGAACGCGACTCATCATCGTGCCCGCAAGTGCGTTCTTCGTGGATCGGACTTAAGACAGGAGGATCTTTTGTTTGGGATCTTACGATTACGCCTACGCTCCAAGAGGTATTCCTTATGCTTGTGGTTTTGATGAAACGATCCGAGAAGTGTTCTCATGATCATGTGGTTTCATCTTTAGTTTTGAAAATTTTTAATTTCCGCCGCATCTAGCGACTAGTGCGACTAGTTGCTCCGATTGCATACGATGCGATCGACACGCTTCCGTGATGCGCCTAAGGATTCTCAATATCCTTCACTATCTAATGGATGCATTCCTCATCTCCAAGGACTCGCGCAGACAGGAGGATGCTGAGGATCTTCAATGGTGCACATGCCCCAGAGATGTAAGCTTGCACAATTTGCATACATTTATTTTTCAAATAGCACGCAGTATCCAATGAATTATCTTTTTTATAGAGACCATGCGGATATAAAGTCAAGGCGTCAACTTTGCGGCCAACGCTCAAGTCCTTGGTTGTAGAGAAGGTGTTTATGGCAGACATAATAAACGTGATGGAATTTTCTAAAGAATTCATGACGGGAAGCTGGAGGAATCTGGACTGCAGCTTTGGGAGAAGGAGAGACTGATTGTGCACTTGACAATCAAATTAACTTTGATGCATGACATTGTCGACGACCCTATGTGTGATAAGCATGTGGTGATGTAGTCCATTATATATATTGAACACTGTAAAGTCTATGTGGAATTTGAATTTATAATAAAATGGTTTCAATTTTCCGATTTGTATATGAGGCTGAGGTATAATGTGGTTACTGTTACATGGTCCAGACCCATGATAAGTACAAGTAATAGCTTTAACTAACTTACAAACATTATTCATTATCCCACATCTGTCAATCGAATAGAGAATACACTTACCTATCATTATTCCTCTTTATTCCTATCTTTCCAACCGAATAGAGAATAGACCCTTATTCTCCCGATTTCTCATCCTTATTCCTGCTTATTCTCGAATTGAATGTCCCCTAAAAAATAAGAAAAAATAAGGTTGTGGTATCCAAGTTTTCTCTTACCATGGGGTAGTCCGATTAAACCCCTGCCCCCCTCACACACAAATGTATGTATGTATTTTCACTAATCATCATTAAATTGTGAACTAAAATATTACCAACAATTAATTAAAATTCTAAAAATAGCAATAGATAAGCATTGTTATATGGACAGTCGCTAATGATATAGTGGTAGATACAATATTCGTCACTAATTTCAAGTATAAAAAATAATTTTGCAATGAATAATAGCATCGTCATATATTTAACAATGTCTGATTTAGTGACGAATTTAAAAAAACATCAATATAGTCCAATTTGTTATAGTTGTATGTATGTATTTATTCAAAGACGGTATAGAGGGAGCTGGAGTGTTATTCTTTCATTTTACGTAGATGACACTCTACTCGCGGATAATGACATAGTTTGCTCAATGAAATAAAAAATTTGTCAGCTCTTCTAAATTATTGTTGATAAATGAACTGATCTTTTACAAAAAATGCTGAGAAAAAAATTCGCATTAATAATGCACATATCTATAACAACTCATATTATTTTGGCACAAACATATTAACACTACATCAAAACTGACACAAGACAATGAATAATTCAACATTTATTGCCACATTATCTGTAGTTAAATATATGGTAACAAATAGTATTCTTACTTTCTTCTTTAAGTTCACAAAGGTTATTGTATTTGTTGTTACAAAGGTTATTGTATATGTTGTTATATTTCTAGCAACGAGCCATATATCAACAACTGTTTATAACCGGTTTCTTCTAACTATTATTAACTTTAGCAATGATTTGTATAAATTTTAATGAATAATTCAATAGATAAATTATTATTATATTAGCAATGAATATGACTTTCATTGTTAACTACAAGATAAAAAATAATTTTATAATGAATAATATTAGTTGTTATACATTTTGACATAGGTCAAATTTAAGCGATATCTACGGCTATCATTGTTCTGTAAAATGCCAAAAATAAATTGTTACACTTGTATTCTTCCGGATTTTTCCAGTAACACATGCTTATGTTTTGAAAATTACACTGTACCCTTAGGGCATGTTCGTTTGGAGAATAGGCCCTGGAATAAGGGGCCTATTCTCCTTCCGACACGGTTTCCCGTGGTACGATTATTCCTCCTTATTCCATCTTATTTCACTCTTATTCCTATTTTTATCCCATCTTACCTACCTTTATTTCACATTATTCTCCTTATTCCTATCCTCCAGCCGAACAAAGAATAGACCCTTATTCTCCTTATTCCTGCTTATTCCGGAACCGAACGAGCCCTTATATTCTTACATAATTCATACACAATTCACTTTAGTACTCTTTTGTCATTACACTTGTGTCAATATATTAAGCTATCGGAAGACTAGTGTTGATTTGGCAAAAATAAATGGAAAAAATATTAGGGAACATAACCGTTATCGAAAAAAATAATAATCTCACAAGCGGTGAAGTCCAAAAAAAATTAATAGCATTTCCTTAATGTGATATAAATGCATACAAAACAAAGCAAGTTCTCAGATCAAACTGCATGGCGTTGCAGTATATGTGGCCACGTGAAATCAAATTAAAACGTGCGCGAAAACCCATCGCGTCCAATCGCGTAGAATCCAGACCACGCGGACCCAATTCCCCCGCCGTGCCCCGCGCCGGTTTTTTCTCTATATATATCCAATCAAGTCCAATTCCAACTCCAAACACCATCAACATCTCCACTCGAATCCCCCACACAACGATCATCATGGGAAGAGCTAGCTGCTGCGACTCCGATCTCTGCCTCCACCCCGCCGGATCGTGCCCGTGGTCGATGACCTCGCTCACGCTGTCCGTGGCCCAAGGCACTCCGGTGCGTGCCTCTAAGTCGGAAGAGCGTGCGGCGAACACCGTCGCGATCGGAAACCCGCTGAAGCGATCGCTCCAGCAGTTCTTCCAAAGGCGGAAGCTGCGCATCATCGACGGCAAGGTCCCTTGCAAGCTGCGAAGGCTGGCGCTGATCGAGGGAAATGGCGAGGTTGAGGAGCTGTCTACCATCTTGAGCTTGTGATCCGCCTCGTAGGTTGCGGTATTGGTGTGTTGCTCGCTCCTAGCCCCTTGTTAGTTTGATTGATTATGCGCTTACCGAGTGTTCATGGTTTGTCGTCGAGGGATCAGCGACGAATTTTGTGTAGTAGACTCTTGGTTTGTTGCGGATCAGATGTTCTAGGGTTTCTAGCTAACTCGTGTGCGAATTCTGACTGTAGAAGATGAAGTGTGAAAGTATGCTATAAGCAGTGATGATTTTTACTTGACAGCTTGAACAAAAGTATTTCAAGTACTCTTCAAACCGGTCTAATTGGATTCGAGCCGTTGAGTTTGGCTTTCCTTAGTAATGACTCATACTTAGATTGGGATATCCGAATCAGATATATATATATATATATATATATATATATATATATAGAAGATCATATTTTTCTAGAAATTAGGATCGAATATTCGGTGTATTAAGGTATAATTAAAACGTTGGTTCTATTATTATTTTATATCTCATTTATATGGAATTAATTTCTTAGTAAAAAAATGGTGTAAGTCGTAATAATTAATATGTCAGGCGATATTTAATGTCTCTGTGGGTCTTTGTTCTCTACGGGCCATGCACATTACATGAGAATATTAATTACGACCACGTGCAACCACTTGTACTAGACGCCAATCAATACGTACTACATAGTTTCAAATTGCAACGATATAATAAATCTAAAAAAAAGGTGAATAGTATTTTCGATATTCTATATGCTCATCGAATATTTAGTTGATTTTTATAAGTATATTTCATCGTGATTATAAATGGAATAAAGAAGAAAAATAATAGGATAATTCGTTGTTATTGACTCTCTTAGGGATCCTCAACTACCATATAAGTCCCAATGAAGTCATGATGATGCCCGGATCGAACACAAGTATAGTATGCAGTTTCTTGTAGGCCTTCGGCCTTCCTCACTGAAAAATGACCATCGCACCCGCGCCAATGGTCCCTTCCACCTTCATTCTCCGCAATGCAAGAGGCGGTCTCATTGAGATCCAGAAGCTCCACCACCCGCTGATATGAGAGTTTAGAATGAAAATTTGGAGCAAGACCAAGTCCTGTAGGACAAAGCCTCCATCGCCAGTAAGTTTATATATGTCACCAATGCAAAACGTTGTGGAAATCGATCAAGGTCCCCATGTCCATATCAATCATCCTGTCAAAAATGTAAGGATCAACCATCACCCAACATGGGCATCATTGAGGTAGCAACATGTGGCAGAGTCGAAAAATCCCTTTCCAGAAGTTCGAAGGTGTGCCCACGTCGTGGTTGCCATTAAAGGCCCACCAAGACTCCGTATATCTTCCTCAGAATCAGACAGACTAAGTCAGAGTCACTACCTCAAATTCGGGTGATCCATTTCGCAAGCAATGCCCTATTCATGACATCCAAACTACACACGCTCAAGCCCACATCCTCCTCAGAGAGCACCACTGTCTTCCAACTTACCAGCGCAAGACCCTGGTCAGAACATGAATTCAACCATAAAATACACCTCAGTAGGGTCTCGAGTCTATGATGCACTCCTATAGGGAGCAATTTAGAAGAAAGAAAGAAGGTCGGTATCACAGACAAGACTGCCTTCAAAAGAACAAGACGCTTGTCCTACGACAAGCAGGGCCCTCCAACCAGCCAGCTTGTGCTCCATCCGATCCACCACGGGTAGCCAATATACCTGGCGTAGAGATACACCAGCCAAGGGCATTCCCCATGCAATTGATCGGGATGTTCCTCGAGGTGATCTTAATAGATCTCAACAAGCCTCAGCCTCTTCCTGCTTTATGCCAAAATGGATAAAAGTCAACTTGTCCCCATTGATCCTGAGCCTCCCAAAAAGATCAAGCACAACATCAATCCCAACAACTTCACGTTCCCTACCCTATACAAAGAACATGGTGTCATATGCATATTGCAAAATAAGAATTGAAAAGTTGTTAAGGTGATAGACCCTGTTAAATCCACCACCCTCCCACGAGACACCATTCTGGATAGAACATCCACCACTAGTAAAAAAGCGGAGACAACGACACCTAAATGAGGTTCCAGCTCACGCTATCATATGCCTCAGCAAAACCCACCTTTCATAAAAGACCCTTCACCTTCCTTCTTTTCTAGTCCGCAAGAATCTCAGATACCAAGACCACCTCATCCAACAATTATCTCCTGGGAGCAAAAGTTGTCTAAGATGTTGGCACAAGTGATCCAAGCACCTAGAGTAAATGGTTAGCCGCCACTTTTGCCACAATGAGGTAGATTGCATCAGACAAGGCAATCAGACGAAAATCCTCAAAATGTCTATCCTTCTTAAGCAGTATAAAGATCAAGGAGTGATTCAATTGCTCGAAGCCATGATTCTCTCATTGCAGCTCCTCCACAACTACTAAAATGTCCTCCTCAACAAGCCCCCAGAACTCTCTGAAGAATAAAATGGGGAACCCGTCTAGTCCAAGTGAACCATCAACATTGAGAACAAAGATTGTCGATTGAACCTCTGAGATCGAAAAGCGTCACACCAACTCAAAAGCTTGATCCTCCAAAAGCATGGACACATCTCTGCTGATCCATCTTGCCCCCTCTGAACGAACTCCCAACTCAATTTATGAAAATGTTCCCACCACTGCTTCTTCGATCTCCCTCTCACCCTCAACACGGATGCCCCAACCTTAACAGAACTAACAAAGTTACATCTCCTTCTGTCATTTGTCGTTACATGGAGAAAGTGGGTAATGGCATCTCCTTCCTTCAACCATGTCTGCCATGAGCACCGCCTCCACTCCACCTCCAGCTTCTTTTCCTCCTCTGCAAGGATCTTGCTCTGCTCAACCCTTACCCATTTCTCAAACTCCTCCGGCTTCCTTACATATCAAGCAAGCCCATCCCGGTGACCTCCCTCTGAGCGATTGTCCCCCTCTCCTCTCTCTGCTTCCGGAGGTCCCTCTTGAAAGTCACCAACATTAAGGTGATAAGATGTGTCGTTGTGTCTCTAGAAGCCGAGCCAAATGAGGGAGCACTCCTCCAACATTATGCAACCCAATCCCAGAAACCTCCTCCATTAACCATGAGCGCTCGAACTAGAAAATGCTACCCAAATGACATGACTATCCTAACTCCCAACATAAGGGTGTGTGTTCCGAGTGTGAATCAGAGCACGCTACCCAAACGACATGACGGATGCTAATAGGAATTGTCTCAAGGAACTCCACTAAGATAAGGAATCTATCAATTCTGGATCATGACGTCGAATTCTGCCAAGTATACGTTGAGTTATGAGCATCCAATACCTCGAGAGTGGTGGCATCCACAAAATCCAAGAAAACTAACGAACCAATATCTCGCCCACGCCTCTCATGTTGAAGATATGACGACAGAAGCGTGGCATCGAAGTCATCGCCGATCAAACATGGATGCTCCAAAAAAACTACCCCTCGCCGCACGCAACTGGTCTAAAAGTGGTGATCCAGAGGTCGCACCAGAGGGACCTGAGCTAGAGAATTTAGGCTAAATTGCAAAAGGAGGGGGTTTGCTTGTACGGCTAGAAGAATAACCGTGGACATTTCACATTTACAAAAATATCCCTTAGAATTCAGTTTATTTAATGTCCATAAAGACCCAAGGAAGGGTATTTTCTAAACACATGAAAGCTTATAGCACTAGAATAAAATTGGCCTATGGCATTCGTTTGTCATATCTTTTGATGTAAAATATATAATAACGAATATTATTTGTTGTAAAATTATATTTGCTTCTTGCAACTCGCAATAAATACCATATTTATTGTTATTGGTTAATATAACGATGAGTATTCATTAAAAATGTGTCATGTACTAATCATTGCAAATCTTGCAATGATAAAAATGTTTACCAATCATTGCAAATCTAACAATGATCATGAGATGAAGTCATCGAATAATAATTGTAATATGATTCATTATCCGTAATGTAGAACGAATACAATATTTGTTGCAAATTTAAAGTGTAGCAATGTATAATATTCATTGTTATACATTTAAGGAATTTTGACACCATGATCCTTGTAAACTTCACCAATTACACCACAACCCCTGTAGACTTCATGTTTGCTCCATGATCCTTGTAATCTTTCTTTATTTTATAATGCATGCCCATGCTATCAAAGTTCGTCGGTCAAATCTTTAAGTTTGACTACAAGGATCAAAAAGCAAGAAAACTTGTATAAACATATTTTTAATTTTTCCACATCACTTTCTCCTTCCTTCTCTTCTATCCCCTTCTTCTCTCTCCCACCTCCGACTCTCGGCAACCTACTCTTCTAACACCCTTAGTCACCTCCAACTCTCCTCCTTGTCCTCCGCCCTACTCCACCGATGGTGAGATCCTAGTCATTCTCTGCCACCTCCATATCCCCTCATCCAATGATGTTGGCATGGTCAAGGGAGAAGAGTTTCAATGGTTGTGGTAGGGTGAAGTAGGGGCGGAGGGTTTCGGTGGTGATGCAGCAAGGCAGGGGAAGGGTAGAGTGGGGAGCTACTTCGATGGAATTGTTGGGGGAGGAGAGCTTCTCTAGCTATGTGGCAATGACAATGGTACGACGAGGGAGGGGAGCTTCGACAATGGTGATGGCACGACGATGGTATAAAAGAGAGTAGTGATGGAGAGGTCGTAGGGATGGTTTATCCCAATCTATGTAAATGGGTTACCGCTTTTTCATGGTGAAAGGGAGAAGAAGAGGAAGAGGAAAGAAGAGAAGGAAGGAGAGTCGTAGGGGGGAAATATGACATATTTCCATAAGTTTTTCTTTTGCAATTTCACCTAACTTGGTTGTCCTTACAAGTCAAACTTAAAGATCTTAATATATATATATTTTATATATATATATATATATATATACGTATATGGTTAAAATGGGGCTGCTCCCAGGGAGTAGCCAACTTGGCTACTCCCACCCATATTTTCCCCTCATTTTTTTTTATTTTTTTGAAAAATAAAAATTTGTATATTCATCACTATATCCCTCTCACATTCTATTAAAATTTCGTCAGAAACAGAGACTCCTAAGCCCTCCATCCAGTCGTCATTTTTTTAACGGTCGCAGGATTTTTTAAATCGACCATATTTGGATGGAGGTCGTAGAGTCTCTGTTTCTGACGAAATTTTAATAGAATGTGAGAGGGATATAATTATGAATATACAAATTTTTATTTTTCAAAAAAAATAAAAAAATGAGGGAAAAATAGGGGTGGGAGTAGCCAAGTTGGCTACTCCCTGGGGGCAGCCCCATTTACCTCTACATATATATATACACGTATATATATGAGGTAAATGGGGCTGCCCCAGGGAGTAGCCAACTTGGCTACTCCCACCCCTATTTTCCCTCATTTTTTTATTTTTTTGAAAATAAAAATTTGTATATTCATCATTATATCCCTCTCACATTCTATTAAAATTTCGTCAGAAACAGAGACTCCTAAGCCCTCCATCCAGACGTCATTTTTTTAACGGTCGCAAGATTTTTTAAATCGACCATGTTTGGATGGAGGCCGTAGGAGTCTCTGTTTCTGACGAAATTTTAATAGAATGTGAGAGGGGTATAATGATGAATATACAAATTTTTATTTTCCAAAAAAATAAAAAATGACGGAAAAATATGGGTGGGAGTAGCCAAGTTGGCTACTCCCTGGGGGCAACCCCATTTACCTCTCTCTCTCTCTCTCTCTCTCTCTCTCTCTATATATATATATATATATAGGGGACCTTTCAAATAGGACTTGGTCCTTCCATCCTTAAGGAAGGCCAACGATCATAGCCGTTAGATTCAAATCTAACGGCGTGATCAAATTATTTGTCCAAAAGGGCATTTTGGTCATCAATTTTTGCATTAATTATGCACATCAATTAATATTCCGAAATACTAAATTTAACTAGTTTTATTTTTGATATTTTTCGCAATACCATATTTAAAAAATGTCCAGTTTTGTGCTAGGCGACATTACGCGGGGCAATGTTTGTATCCTTACACGTTTTTTTGTAGAATTCAAGGTTCCTTTTGTAACGACTGTATGTTTTTTGTAGAATCCGTTGTTCATTCAAAAAGTCGACAGTTATTTGTAAATTTTGCATTGTTCTTTGTAGAATATAATTCATATTAACAATTAATATATGTTTCTTTGTAACGATTGTATGCTTCTTTGATAATAAAATTTGTATAGTTCTTTATAAAAATTGCGGTAGTCATTCACGCTTAATAAATGTGAATATACAAATCAAATTTGTATAAAACACGTCCAAAATGTATAATGCACATCAATATATACAAGATTTATAAAAAAAAATATAATTTTCATTCGAAACCAATTGTTTTGTAAAAATACATAACAAATATGTATAATACATTTCAAAATTGTATAATACACATTAATATTGTATAGTACACATGAATATTGTATCAAACTGGGAATCGTTCTTCATCCAGGACTGGTTGCAACATCGTGTATACGCATCGCCATTCGATCTATGTATTATTGTCGTCATTTGCATGAAGATCTTCTCGAAAAGTCGCATCATCATTCCCTGGCAACTTCATGTGCCATCAACTACACGTTCCCGTTGCCGCCTGCATTACGATTTAGACATGTTGTCGTCGATCTAGACGTCGCTATAGATCCACTTCCGTCTTGCCATGAAACTGCGCATGGCACTAGAACATGGATCACCTGATCACGTGAATTTGAGAAACATTGTTGAGATTGTCTACACAACTTAACGTGAATGCCAAACGAACAACAGAGAATATAAGTAAAAATGAAAGCTAACGAAAATGGTCTCCTGCAAAGAAAAAACGGACAGAAATGAAAAGAATCAATTTTAATGGGAATATTTCTCTCATAAAATAATGATAAAGCAAGAACAATCAGAAAATAAAACAAATCCACCTTGCAGATAAGTCGAATCGTGAGGCGGAAGCCACCTATTGTTGTATCTCACAGAGGAGACCATTGAATTGAACACAACAAGCAGTTGTTGCTGCTGCGGCACAATCCGGTGACTATCGGAATCAACATCCACGGGAAACCCTCAACATGCCAAAATAATTAAAGTTTCTAATTTTGAATATACAATTAAGTGTCATATTAATTGAGGAGATAATTGTGGTTGTTAGATACTATATTTAGATAATGTATAAAGACCGAAATGGGTTTTTGTTTAATTTATAAATAATATTAGCATAGCATTAATAACAATCACAAGTTTAAAAACGGAGGGTTGTTATTGCAGGCCTTCCATAAGGATGGAAGGACCATGTCCCATTTGAAAGATATCATATATATATATATATATATATATATATATATGGGCTGCCCCCTAGGGAGAGCTAACTTGGCTCCCCCGCCCCATTTTCACCATTTTTTATTTTTTATTTTTGAAAATTTCTTCCATGAATATTCATCACTATATCCCTATATTATGCTATTAAAATTTCGTGCGAAACAGAGACTCCTACGGCCTCCATCCAGACAGTCATTTTTTAACGATAACAGGATTTTTTAAATCAACCCCGTTTGGATGAAGGTCGTAGGAGTCTCTGTTTTGCACGAAATTTTAATAGCATAATATATGGATTTAATAATGAATTTACATGGTTTTAGATTTCAAAAAAAAATAAAAAAATTATGTCAAAAAAGGGTGGGGGGAGCTAAGTTAGCTCCCCCTAGGGGGCATACACATTTTTCCCATATATATATATATATATAGAGAGAGAGAGAGAGAGAGAGAGAGAATTTACATGGATTGTGGAGTAGATATTAAGTTTAGAGGTGTTGTTATTTAAGTGGCAAGTCACATTTAACTACGGAAGATATGAAAATGAATATTAGATTATCGATTACCATAGTCTCTTGTGTATCTGTTGTAGTGTTAGAAGTGTATTTCTGTGGATCTACACAGGAGCTTATATGTAATATTCCCACATTTACATCGATGTTTATGCAAAAACACCTCAAAAATGGATTGCTACTAAATATGTATATGTCTCAAAACCCACGCAAGAATGTTGAGATTCTCGTCAAACATCGCATGTTTTAGTGTGCTTAATTGTTTACGCATGTTAGGCCCCTTCCCTTTCAAATAAGAAGATATTGCATATATGCTATAGACATATAGGGCCACTTGATACTACACCTTTATTGACCTCCCAAAAACGGCTGTGGAAAAAGATCCTTAAATGGACGAATGAATTATGTTTCTATGGCTTTCTAGAGTGAAGCTTAATTAATTCGTGCTTAATTTTGGTAATAGCATATGCAATTTTAGTATTCGAACATATCTATTTGTTGAAATTCTCTATCAGCTTCTAGACTAAGGAGAGAAGAAGTTAGACGTTGATGTCAATCTGGATCTACACGGAACTTAATCGGAGCCCGAGTCATATACGGATTCAATATTATACCATTTATTTGTTAGATCCGTTTGGAACTTATGTTGTCGTCATTTGTTGTGGTATGGGGAAAACCTATCAAAGAATTCCTAACGAAAGGATCAAGAATAGAATGTGGGTTATGACATTCTATTTTTAGAATGTTAGAATGTGACAAAATGAGTAAATTGGGTCTTCAACATTAAAAAATTAAGATAAAAAAGATATTAATCGTATCCGTTGAATTAATTATGGATGGTTGAGATGGTGGGCTTTCCTTGCACCCAAGAAAAGTTCACCTTATTGGGATTAAATCTTGTGTGTGTGGATGTGAGAGCCAAAGACTATGAGAGCATGAGAGTAGTGAGTCTGAACCATTAGATTGCGTTCATCTCTCTCCTCCTCCAATCAACCAGTGTCTGATGAGCAGAATTTAATGGTTCAGACTCACTACTCTCACGCTCTCACAATTTTTTGCTCATATAGGATCAACCCTATATGTATATATGTATGTATGCATGCATACATGCATGCATGTATGTATCATTATGTATATATATAAATGGGGTTGCCCCCTAGGCGGAGCTAACTTAGCTCCCTCGTCCCATTTTCCCCCATATTTTTTTTGAAAAATACTTCTATGGATTTTATTATTATATCTTTGTATTATGTCATTCAAATTTCATGTGGAACATAGATACCTACGGCCTCCATCCATACGTAGTCGCGTTCAACAATTCTGTGACCGTTAAAAAATGATTGTCTAGATGAATGTCATCGAAGTCTATGTTTCTCACAAAACTCGAATGGCATGATATAGGGATATAGTGATGTATTTCCACGGATTTACTTTTCAAAAAATAGAGGAAAAAGTGCGTAGGGGATCCAAGTTAGTTCCCCAAGGGGATAGTCCCATTTTCCCCATATATACATATAGGGCCTGTTTGGTTGCAGGGTTGGGCAGGGTTGGCCCAACCCTGGTTACTATTCACAAGGGTACTTTCTCCTCACAGATTACTATTCACCCACCCCAACCCAGCCTAACCCAACCCAGTCCAACCCAGCAACCAAACAGGTAGGGTTTAATGGGTTTGTCCCCTTGGGGCAGCCAACATGGATGTCCTGCCTCATTTTTGACGTTTTTTTACTTTTTAAAAAATATCATATATATATTCATCTATATCCCTTCTATATGTCAATCAAATTTCATTAGAGACCCATATGCCCTCCATCTAGAACAGTTCGATTACAACAATGTTTAGACCATTAAAATTACATAATCTAAATAGAGTACATAGGAACATAGATGAATATACATGGTGATATTTTTCAAAAAATAAAAAAAATACGGAAAAATAAGGTTGAGGCTTCTATTTTTTCCATATATATGCGTCATTTTTAAGCATTTTTTCCTTTTTTTTGAAAAATAGCGTCATGTATTTCATCAATATATCTCTGTAATGTACCATTCAAATTTCATCAGAAACAAAGACTCATATGCGTTCTATCTAGAACACGTCGATTACAGTAATTCTAAGATCGCTAAAATTACATGTTCTAGATGGAGGGCATATGAGTCTCTATTGTGACGAAATTTGAATGACATATTAGAGGGTTATAGTGATGAAAATACATGGCGTATTTAAAAAGACAAAAATTTCACTGAAAAATAACGTGGGGGCAGCCCTATTGGACCCTATCTCACCGAAAAATAGCACTTGAATTGAAGTAACACCTTTCCTTGATTATGGAAAGGTGTCATCTTAGGCTCCTTGATGATGAGTGTCGAGTGAGATTGAAACCACTAAGTGATTTTCGTGTCAACTAACATTCATAATATGTAGGTGGATTAAATTAGTGCTAATAAAATACACGTCATTGATCATTCTATATTTAAATATATGTCGAATGATGTATAGAATTTTCCAGAAATATCTGATAGAATAAAGGTTCGCATTTTGAAATAACTATTATCAATTTACAAAGATTGAGATATTTTACAATTCTGTGTTATAAATTACAAAAGCATAACCACTGTCCTACACAAAAAAGTCCAAATCCGACAAAAATTCCTAAATTTTGTGTACATGTGTTTCCTAAAATATAAGATGTTTTGATTATATGCTAATTAATTGTGTACACGTGAAAAATATTCCTAAAATGATGGAATTTTTGTTACAATTTTATTTTCTATTATATTAGATGGGGTAAAATGCAAACACGTTAAACATGTTACATGTCAAATGCATATTAATTTTAGGGGTATTAACTGCAACATTTTCTAGTGAATTTGTGATAGTTGTAATCTGCAATATTTTTTATAAATTCCGTAGTCTTTTTGTAAACCACATTTAATTTATTTTGAAAAATTTTGTAGTCTCTTTTGAGAACTTATGTGGGAGTAACGTTTATAAATTGTGACATTGTTTTTGCAGACTTTGTGATCTCTATTGTAAAATACATGAGATTTTTTAAAATAGATTGCTTATTATTAATGTATAAATTATTTTATATGTCCATCCAACGTGTCTCTCCTATTGTGGATCCATCGAAATTTATCATCCATTGTAAAGTTTTTGTACATTTTGTAAAATCCATACTCTCATTGTAACAATTATATGATAATCTGTATGATAAAAAATCAATCATTAGTTTATCATTTATTACAAAAAAGCTAACATGTAAAAAAACATGCAGAAGTGTAAAAATGAATCAAAATGTAAATTATATAATCAATTATATAAATTAATAGATCAAAACGTAAAATATAACCATCATATTTTGGTATTTACATCCAATTAAACCTGTAAACTTCATCCCTTTTGTATTTAATCCACAATCGATGGAATTTCATATAATTTGATTTTTACAAAATATATCATCTTTTGGGCGAAAATATAACCAGACACATACCTTTCTATAATAAAATTCATTTATTGACACTAGCAACATGAGACATATTCAATCTTACATATCAAAAAATTCCATGACAACTAGAGTACAATAGCCTGAATCGAAGAATCACATGCTTTTTGCACTTTTAACGAAACTCTAACAACTGTAACTTGATAATACTGAAACCACCCATTATTCTCGTTAGACATCTAAAACCTTCGACTTTATCAAACAAAAGAAAGTAAAAAATATATGTGTGTAGCTGTACTGATGGGAAGAAAAAAGGACGGCATCAACAATGACCTATCAACGACAACAAAATGGAGGAGAATCATATTATTTACAGTTCATTACCTTTCTCATGAAGCATCGTATATAATATTGGAGATATCTTGGGGTTAAAAAAAGAAGAAGAGAGATGAGGCAAACCTGGCAGTGCGACTCGTCTTGCACCCGCTTGTCACCATGCATTGCAGGCCTCGTCTTCCGTTGAGCTCAAGATCGGGGAATTGTCCTTTCCTCTGTAGAAGCTCTTTTCTCGTCTTTTTCCCTCTCGTTCGAATGAGATGCTAATTTTAGATAATAATTATTCATAATCAACATTTAATAATATAATCAGGATTGAAATGGAAGAAAGATATTAGTTTCTAAAAATAGCGAATCAGATCCAGTTTTAATAGTGGTTTTCATATAGAATGGTAGTTTTGTCGAGAACTGTTGATCAATATCGGATGGTTGATAGGGGATGTCGCACCATATGTATGGTGATGTATCACATCAATTAAGTTTTTCCTATATATATATAGGAAAAATGGGGTTGCTCCGATAAGGAAGCTAACTTGGCTCCCCACGCCCCATTTTTCCATTATTTTTTTATTTTTTTTGAAAATTTATCCTGTGGAATTTCATCATTGTATCCCTGTATTATATCGTTCAAATTTCGTGAGAAACAGAGACTCCTACGGCCTCCATCTAGATAGTCATTTTTTTAATGGTTGTTAAACTATTGAAATTGACCTCATCTCGATGGAGGCCAAAGAAGTCTCTTTTTCATACAAAAATTCGAATGAGATAATATAAGGATATATTGACGAATTTTAATGGAAGAAATTTTCGAAATAATAATAAAAATATGGAGAAAATATGGCGGGGGAGCTAAGTTAGCTCTCACAGGGGCATTACACCCCATTTTCCCCATATTTTTTATTATTTTAAAAATTATTTCCATGGATTTTCATTATTATATCCCTATATTATATCATTCAAATTTTGTATGAAACAGAAACTCTCCATCCATACGAGGTCGATTTCGATAATTCTGTGATCGTTAAAAAATGATTGTAATGATAGAGGCCTTAAGAGTCTCTATTTCTCATGAAACTTGAATGACATAATATAGGGATATAGTGACAAAGTTTCATAGATTCATTTTTCAAAAAATAAAAAAATAGAAAAATGAGATGAGGTGAGCCAAATTAGCCCCCCCAAGGGATAAGGACAACCACATCCTCCCCCCCACATTAGGTGGGAGATTTTCTGAAATTGTAAATGCCATTGTGAATTTAGTAAAAAATCTGCAACAGTTTTGTAAAAGTATAAACTGCACATTGTAAAAAAATGAATTTTCTAAAAGATAGCATCCAAATTCTAATTATCATTTCCATCTAATATAATAATATTTTCATAATTTGATTTCATTTGTGTTAATATCTATTGTTATATGTAGAAACAAGAAATTATAAAATATATTGAAAAGATGCCAAAATTGAGGGTGACTCACCATATATATAGTGAGATCCTGCCTCATTTGAAGTTTCTCATATATATATATATATATATATATATATATATATATATATATATATATATATATATCTGTGTGTGTGTATGTATGTATGTATGTATTATGTATATGTGTATGTATGTATGGGTAAAATGGGGTTGCAGTAGGGAGCTAACTTGGCTTCCTCATCCCATTTTTCCTTATTTTTACTATTTTTATAAAAATTCTTCCGTGGATTTTCATCATTACATCCTTATATTATGTCATTCAAATTTCATGTGAAATAGAGACTCATATGACCTCCATCCATAAAAGATCGATTCCAACAATTTGGTGATCGTTAAAAAATGATTATCCAGATGGAGGCCGTAGGAGTCTCTGTTTCTCACGAAACTTGAATGACATAATATAAGGATATAGTGATGAATTTCTATAGATTCATTCTTGAAAAAATAAAAAATGGGGAAAATGGAGCCGGGGAAGCCAAGTCAGCTCCCCCAAGGGCAGCCCCATTCTTCCTTATATATATAGACCCCGGATGCCGTAGGAGTCTCTATTTCGTACGGAATTTGAAGATATAATAATGAAATCCATGAAAGTATTTTCTAAAAAAATAAAAATTATGGGGAAAATGGAGCACGGTAACCATGTTAGCTCTCCCCATGGGGCATCCCCATTTGAATTATATATATATAGGGAACCTTTCAAATGAGGTGGTGTCTGATGAGCGCGAAATCCACCTCTTTAATAATCGTGAATTGTAGTATAGGAAGTGAATTTCGGTCGTCAAAATACCACAATCTTTGAATGTTATGGAATATTTTTACTTGGTAAGTTATCCAAGGTCGAACACAGGGAACAGTGATTTTTAGTTGCGTGGTTTTTAAATCAAATTAAATAATTAATTAATGCTCGGTTAATTTCTGTGTTGAGCAAAATATACAATGCAATGCAATGATGAAACGTGCAATATGAAGAAAAATGAAACAGAGAGAATGAAGCACCGGATCTGTGATTTAGTGATGTTTAATCCAAATAAGATTAATTAATATCCATGAAATGAAATCACAGATCAAATAATATCAAATCCAGTAAGATGTATCAAAACAATCCCTGATGCACGTCTAGATATCAGATTTATCTCCAAAAGACTTCAAATTGTATTCTCAAGAAATGTTTGCAGTCCACCAGTCAATAAACCTATAAATCTCCTTAATTTAACCCCTGCAGCAATTAAGTCCTCAAATCTGAGATCAAGTTCATCGTTGTAATTAATCAAAGCCCTGCAACATAAATCGTGAATATCTTTATAAGGCACAAATATATCAAACTCAGCATGCACAATCAACAGATATCCACGAATAATAATTGACAATAAACAACCTCAAAACTATTCACAAGCTACGCTAAATGGTAGAGCATGAAACTAGCTTCAAAATGACATATTGTGCGCTAAAATCAGAGTCCGTATGAGAAAGATATGATAAAATGAAGTTTCAGGTGCCAAAATGTAAATAAAATAAAGTCTTTCTATCAAAATAGTCCCCGGAGGGGCTTATCTGTCATTTCTGGAAGTCGGAGGGGCTCTTCTGCATTTTTCCCACTAACATGGGTATGGTTGCAATATCAGAAACCCGCAGGGGCTTCTATGTAATTTTTCCAGCTGCGCACGTGCAAGGAGCTTCGGTGACGTAGCAGAGGCTCAGGGACGGGTGTGTGAATAACGATGAATGGGGGAAGCTGATCTGCAATTTTCCCGACAAGCACGTGCTCCTCACGTGCTTTGCCAAGCGTGGGTCCAGTAGGCGGCTTCTGCGGAGGAGCAACAGGACACCGGCAAGGCGCGAGTAGGGAAGGCGACTGAGATCGATGGTTGGTGAAGGCGGTGTAAGGCAGCGCGGTGAAGTGATGAGGCAGAGATGGATTAGTTAAGCGGAGTTGCGGCTGGTTGGAGGTCGAGTATGGCAGTGGCTACTCCCTTAGTTTCTTTTCTTCTGTTAGGAGTTGGAAAAATCATCTCGAGTGCATCTTCAATCCCTGCATATAATTTAATAGAATCAAATTTTGTAGGAAACCTGAGATTTATATTGTAGATTATCAGATAGAAACACTTGGGATGAGAATCTATCCAGAAAATTAACAGTTGCTTTCAATCTATAAGGTCTGCACATCCTCTACAGTTTTCAAATTGAACTTCAACACAATTGAGTAAGCACTCTGTAATGCATCCTTAGTTCAGATGATGCGTACATTTATAAGCTACAGGCTTTTAAATTGGCAACGGATAAACACATGCCCAGGAGATGCTACAACCACTTACAATATTTAAATCAAATAGATCTCAACATTCTCAGCTATGAATAAATTAATAGAGTAATAGACTCAATCCGGGATATTAAATTCGGGTTCTTTGTGTCCAATCCATCGGCAAGAAACTTGTTCTCCAGAGATCAAAAGAACAGATTGTTGTATTTAAATACGAAAGGATGATTCTCATTTATATAGATCACACACACATTAGAGGTGACTGCTAAAACCATAATTCCAACGGTTGAACTTATCTGATTGCACCATTTGTTCAGCAAGAAACTCACCACAGATCATATATCTGATAATAAGTTAAACAATATCAGAAAATAAGGTATGTACCTTAGAGAATGGAACAATATCCAGATAAGACCTCAATTACTTTTGCTATTGTATCACCAATTCTTACGGTACATGTCCAACTCAGAGGGGTGACGTTGAACTATCTGATTTTGTGCGGATCTGCAAGAAAAGTTATGGATGGATCTCGGATGCAGTGATCTTCAACATTGCATAGATGGGATCCTTCTCCAACGAGGCTAAGCTGATGTGTAAGTTCTTAGAAGGGGCCTGTAAAACACTAAAAATCTGGTGCGAGCTATTCTGGTTCGGACTTGGTGTTACAACAAGGAAACGAAGAGGATGGAGCTCCTTAAGATGTGAAGGATTAGGAGCAAAGCCTCAGCTCCGATGAGCTGAGGAGGAAAGGTTGTGTGGGGTAGAAACGAAGCGAGGGGATTGAGAGGTGAAGGTGGAATGGTCGAGTGGTCCAGTAAGTAGAGAAATAAAAGGGCAGCAGTACAAAGAAAAAAAGAAATAGGGATAAGGAGGAAGTAATGGGATTTACCTGGGAAAGGAAAATGGGTGAAGTGCCTGGGAAATGAGGAGCAGGGGCTCACTCCAGATGTTCTTGCTCGAGCCGCTCAGCGAGGCGGCGAGCTCAGCAACTCGATAAGGCTGCAACAGAGCTTGGAGCTCTGGATCACGCCGCGAGAAGTAGCACGAAGCCGCTGTCACCGGCCGCGCAAGGGGAAGGGCGGATGGATATGGCGGTCGTGGCGGAGAGGGCTTTATAGGCCGCCCTCGTAACGGCCAGCGGAGAGGAGGAGGCGGCGGTTACGAGGGAGGATGGGTAACGGCGGAGGTGGGCGGGGCGGGCGTTTGAGGGAGAAACGGCTGATTTGGGAAGAAGGTGGGGTCACATGCTGGGCACGTGACCCGGGGTGGCCTGGCAGAGAGAGAGTGAGGCGGGGTGCCACGTGGCACGCCCTGGAGCTGCCACGTGGCACCAAAAAAATTTCAGAATTTTAAAGGGGAAAACGAGATAGAAGATGACCTCGGATCGAAAAGTTTTCTTCACGAAAGTTGTTCGTCTCGACGAGATCTACAACTTTCATGAAGGGCCCAGGAGTAAAAGAGGTCACCTCTGAGAAGTGGTATTTATGGTGGCTTTCCTTGTGTACGAAAAACCGCATTTTTTAGATTTGTAATTTTCTTGGTGGTTTTAGAGGGGATAAAAATTCTAGAAAAAATACGATAAATAAGAAGAAAATTATTTACACATTAATCTAATTTTTTTGGATTTTTAAAGGATAAGAAATTAGGAAAATAAATTAGAAGTTAGAAACGCACAACTTTTGTACAGACCAACAACGGACACTCGGACTTGGTCAGTTTCTTTGATCTCAGTTTAGATCTGGATTTGAATTTTTGCATTTCTTATTAAAACTTTCAACAAAGGACACAAATGTAGAAGAAATAAAATTAAAAGAGTTAATTAAGCACATAAAATCTCAGGTCAAAATTAGCAAGAAGTTAAAATGCGCAAAAGAGGCCCAAAACCCAACTTTCACATTTGAGCTCAGAATTTTATGAAATTGGTCTTGTTTTGAAGGTATTTGAAAATGGAGTACTTTAAAAGTGAGTAGACCAAAATCGGACACTGTATGTGGGAGATATGCTCATTTTAGTTCGTCAGATGTGAATTTTGACTTTGGGATTATTTGACACTTATTGGAGTCAGTAAATTTTTTTGTATTTTTTATTTAATAAGGTTAGTAATATCTACACAATGGAGGTGGTTTGGGGTCAATCGGAGTTAGGATGAATTAACTAAAAATGTGAGAAGTTAGCGGCTTTTTGGGCTAATTTACACTGGGAATTTTAAATGCAATTATGCATGATGAAATGCAGGTATTATTTATACATGCATGATGGCTAATAATGCTCTATTAATGAATAATTACAGGTGGATGATGGGGGACAGAGCCTAAATGACCAATTTTAGCATGATGAATACGAGATTCATCAGTGTCTCACCGATATTGTGATGAGTCATCAATCATTTTGTCAGATCTCAATCTGATGGTTGCATCAAAAAGCTCATCTAAATGGATATTTTCTTCAATTTAGGAAACTTTTCAAATGAGATGGGGTCTCACCAATATTGTGACGAGTCATCAATCATTTTCGTCAAATCTCTATCTGACGGTTGCATCAAAAAGCTCATCCAAATGGACATTTTCTTCTCTCAATTCATTAAATTCGAGTTTCATTTATTAGTTTCAAATTACCGTTCTAAGCTTTTTATATTTCGTTTTTTATTAATGGTTTTATTGCTTAATTTCCAATTTTACTTCAAACGATCTAGATTCAACCATAGCTTTGTAAAGTCCATCGACTTTTTTTTATAAATTACATTTTCCTCTTGTAATTTTGTTAATAAGTTGTTTGCATTCTGAGGCAATGGTTTCCAGGAAAATGAAAAATACATTCTTTTGTAAAAATGTTTCGTATTTTGTAAAGTTCATGCTCTTCTATAAAATATTTTCGTATAAATCCATATACATTTTTTCGGGGTTCTTATTTGTAAATGATTATGTTCCTTTTATAAAAATTGCACGAATCTTTATAATTGTTTCATGCTCCTTCGTAAAACCCACGCAGAGCTCTGCAAAATAAGAAAATAACAATGAGATTTTGTAAAAAATGAATCACTATGTAATTCCGAAGGTCAATTCTGGAAATTATTATACCACAATGCGGATCTATCTATTAACTCACAAGTGTGGTCCTCCACCTTAGGCTTCATGATTCTCTCCACCTTCACCTCCAAACGCAGTCACCCACCCCCCTCCATTTGCACGCACGCATTGCCACTACCAGGTTCCGTCGCCACCTCCATGCACCTGACCTCCATGGTCGATCACCGCCTCCTACACGACCTTCCGAATATGCACTCTCCTTTATCTTCCGTATCCTCCTCCTCTGGGTTGCCTCCTTAATGGCTTCCTCCTCTGATCGAGAAGCTTTGTGTGGAGGAGGATGTTGGCATCGCTGTCGACAAATCAATAGGGGGTCGCCATCTGTGAATCAAGAGAAAGGAGGCATCGACATCGACAAATCCATAGATATAAGAGGTACACCACTGTTGACAAATCGTGAGAGAGAGGGGAGAGGGAGCGTCGTCGATCAATAGAGAGAGAGAGAGAGATTAGGTCAAATAATTGCCACATTCTTTATTTAGAATGTGACGAAATGACCAAAATAGGTTTTTAACCATTAAATTAATGTAATTAATGCATCACCATATCCGATCGTGGGATCAAAATAGAAGGGCGAGATTAAAGGCTCACCACAATATTGGCGAGACCCCGCCTCATTTGAAGTTTTTCATGTGTGTGTGCGCGCATATACATACATATATGGGGCTAGGGAAGCCGCACCTGGGGATATAGCCAACTAGCTACACTTGGTCATTTTTTTCTTTGATTTTTTGTGTTTTTGAAATGAAACATTGGGAATTTAAATCACCATATATTAACATGATCTCATGTCGAATTCAACTAAATTCGATACTTCTATCATCTCCATCAAGACTATCACATTTTAACAGTATCTAAATTGCTGAAATTGACCCTATCTAGACGAGCATGTTATGAGTGTTTGTTTTGCATGAAATTTGAAACACATATTCCACTCAATAAATTAAGTAAATCCCCATAGGTTTCGTTCAAAAAATAAAAGACTAACAAGAAAAATGATGAGTGTATTTAGTTGGTTGCACCCCGCCGGTATAGCTTCTCTTTTCCCTATATGTGTGTATACGTCTATATACATATGTATATATGTGTATATGTATATAGATGGAGAGAGAGAGGACCCTTCCAATGAGGTGTGCATTTCTTGGGTTAATAAAAAGCCCATCACGAGAGCTGTGAGATTTCAATTGACGGTTCTTTATTCAAAGGGATATTTTAATCATTGAGTTTTCTCTTTGAATTTGAATTTCATTTTATCTTTTTATTTTATCTTTTTTAGCCTCCCCGATTTAGCAATTTTTATTCCTATTTATTCAATGAGGTTTTGTCAACAAAGGAACATTTTTGCGCTATGCGGAATGGAAAACTTCTTTTGTCAAATTTGCATCCACATTGTAATATTATATCTTGTATTGTAAAATAAGGTCACAGTTCATACTATAATTATTGTTGTAATTACAAACTTGGTCATGCCTTTTGTAAAAAGCAACCTCAGATTTGTATAAAGCGTCCTGCTATTTATAAATTAGATATGAGATTGTAAAAATCGAATTGAGTTTTGCCAAAACAATATGAAGTTGTTAGAAAATGATAAAAGAGATGATAAATAATAAATGATATTATAAATGTATTTTGAGATTTGTAAAAAAAGAACTCATATTGTAAAATAGATGAAAATGAAAAAACAAGCTAAGATCAGAAAAAATGTATTGTGATTTGTAGCAAAAAGAACTAATATTGTAAAAAAGAATCGAGATTGTAAAAATCAAATGTAAAATCAGTGAATGGATTAGGAAAAATTAATGGATCAATTTGTAAAAATCAGCCCATCAATTGTAAAAATATAGCATCTATTTGTAAAATCTAATAATCAATTTGTGGAACAAATGAAATGATTGAATAATCAATAAATCAAAATAAAAATAAAATAATGCATGATGACATCAACCTAGGAGGATTGATGCCAACACATTCTTCCAAGGTGTGCACCCTCCTCGTGTGCAGCCTCGAGCGTCGATGCCTTCCCCCTCCCTGTGCATCGTCACCCACCCCCACCCATAGCACTATCGCTCTCCCCCGCATCGTATGTGGCCTCTAATTATGTGCCCTTGAGCATTGTTGTCGTCGATGTACTGCCCCTTCCCATCCACCATTGCCTCCCCATCCCCATGCACAACCTCGAGTGTCATTGCCCTCCCCTCCCCGTACGCGGCCTCAAGCATCGTCTCTCTCTCTCTCCCTCCTCGTGTGTCGTGTCCTCAAGCATTGTCGTCACCACCATCACTAGATTTGAGAGGAGAAAATCCTAACAAAGATCCTCTCAAAGAAGAATCCAAAAATATAATGTGGGTTGTCCCCTTCTATTTTTTTAATGAGAAAAATGACTAAAATATTTTTCAACATTAAAATTTAATATAAAAAGATAATAATCAGATCCGTTGTATTAGACACATACAGATGACATGGTGGAGTTTGTTTCACCATGGTATGAGTGGTTCAACCAAACAACATATCATTTACATTCCTACTGGTCTCCCCGTCGACTAACTTAGATTCAACTACCTTTTCTATCTTAAACATATAAAGTTTCTGACTCAATGGAGAAATCAAGCAAACAATACAAGTCTCTTAAAATAGTAGTAGGAATGAGCATTCGATTGAATCCTTGTGGGCTATGGAGGACCTGGATACGAGTCCATATAACTTATTGTTCATTTGGTCAAGCTAAGGTCCTAATTTTTTTTATCAAACTCTAAGTCAAGCTTAAGAAAGATCAACAAAAATTGGGTCGGATTCAAGGTAGGCCAGTCGATCTTATTCATACACCTCAAACTATAACACTCGGGAGTCCTGTTAATTCTTCCTTCATTGTTGATGCCATCAACATGCCATCTTTTAATCTATTTTATGGATGATATTGAGACTCATGCATTCCTCTCTACCGAGAAGGTCGTGGATATCGCAATAGAATTCCAAGATATCCTTGATGGCGAGATTTTTGCTGAGTTGCCTGATGAATGTATCTATGGCCACCTGTCATTGGCAGAGCAAGAGGCCATCATTGAAATATTTTTGTGAACAAGATTCGATCATCGAAGAATTATGTGCAACACTGCTTTTAGGGCCTACAGTGCCAATGATGGACACACTACAGATGAAAGATCCAATACCATCACCCTGCACAGTAGTTGAAGTCACCATCGAGCTCAACCAAGCCCCACCTAAGCTCAAGCCACTTCCGGCAAATATGAAGTATGCCTTCTTTATGGGTGTACCGAACATGTTCTCCGTAATCATCAATTCACAACTAACCAGGGAACAAGAATCTCGTCTACTTGAGGTTCTAGAGAGAAACTGCAAGGCCATATGCTGGAAAATTTCAGGTCTTTATGGGATAAACCCCTCAATGTGCTCGCATCACATATACCTTGAAGAAGACAACAAACTTTCATGCAAATTCCAATGCATATTAAATCCAAACCTTCAGGAGGTTGTGATAAATGAGATCACAAAATGGTGTGAGGCGGGATTCATATATGACATCTTCGACTCAAAGTGTTTGAGTCCCCTGCATGTTGTGCCAAAGAAGTCAGGATCACCCTGATCAAGAATGACAAAGGAGAAGAGATCGCAACCAAAGTTCCAACATCCTGGCACGTATGTATGGATTACCGAAAACTGAATTTTACGACCAAGAAGGACCATTTCCGCTTTCCTTCATAGACCAGACAGTCGAAAGACTGACCGCGAAGGAATACTTCTGTTTCTTGGATGGATACTCTGGTTATAATCAAGTCACCATAGCCCTTGAAGATTAAGAGAAAATAACCTTCACCTATCCATTCGAGACATATGCCTTCCGCACAATGCCGTTCGATTTATGCAATGCTTCAGTGATATTCTAGCGATGTATGTAGGCGGTATTCACATATATGGTTGGAAGTTTTCTTGAGGTCTTTATGGATGATTTCTCAGTCTACAGAGATAGCTTTGATCAATGTTTATCATATTTAGACCAGGTCCTGAATAGATGTTGTGAAGTGATCTCGTGCTCTCGTAGGAGAAGAACCATTTTATGATGACCAAAGTTTATGCTTGGCCATGTCATCTCGAAGCGTGGCATGGAGGATTATCTTGCGAAGGTGGAAGTGATTTCTAAGCTAGAGCGACCTATAAATTTGAAGCAGGTCAGATCATTCTTAGAGAACATCGGTTTCTACCGATGATTCATCAAGGATTTCGTCAAAATTGCCCAACCCCTGACCGAGCTTCCAGGCAAGGAGGCAAACTTTATTGTAGATGACAGAGTCCTCCGGGCCTTTTCTCAGTTAAAAGAAACAATCACTCAGGCCCATGTCTTTCAACCACCAGACTAGTCTCTACCACTTGAGATCATGACAGATGCTTCTGTTATGCTATTGGGATGGATTTAGGACAAAGGAGAGATTATATTCCATTTTCCATTCACTATACTAGTAGAACTCTAGATAAAGTTCCAAAAAACCACACTTTCACTGAAAAGGAGTTGCTGGCAGTGGTATTTGCCCTGGAGAAATTCAGATCCCATTTGCTTGGATCCAAAGTTGTGTATACAGCCCACTCGACCATCATGTGTCTACAAGCCAAGAAGGATGCTAAACCAAGACTCATCAGATGGATTCTTATGCTCCAGGAATTTGACCTTGAAATTCGTGATAAACATGGAGTCAAAAATGTGATGGCCGATCACTTGTCAAGATTACTGGAGCCAGACACTCTTGAGCAGATCCTATTGCCTATAACAGAAACTTTTCCAGATGAAGCCATCTTGTCAGTTACCTCGCTCCCCTGGTTCGCCGATATTGTGAACTATCTTGTATTTAAGAAAAATTCACAAGATTGTTCTAAGCTGAAGAGGGACAATTTCTTGTCAGAAATCCATTTCTATCAGTGAGATGATCCATTTCTCTTTTGTGAGGGGGCAAATTGCATCTGGGGAAGATGCATTCCTCAAGAGGTAGTTCACAATATCCTCGAGCATTGCCACTCCAGAGAATCAGGAGGACACCACTCTGAAAGAAGAACGACAATGAAAGTTTTACAATGCAGCCTTTGGTGGCCAACTTTATTTAAGGATACAGAAGACTTTGTCAAGCATTGCACTGACTTCCAGATATTGAGCAGTACTGTTGGAATGAGAGATAAAATACCTCTAAAGTATATTTAGATTTCAGATGTGTTTGACGTGTGGGGAATTGACTTCATGAGCCCGTTCCCTTAAAGCCGTGGATTTGAGTATATTCTGCTCGCTGTCAATTATGTAAGTTGTTGGGTGGAGGCTATCCCAACTTGAGTCATCGATAGTCGCACTGCCTACCGGTTCCTAAGGGAAAACATCGTCGCACGGTTTGGGATCCCTAAAATTCTCATATCAGATGGTAGTAGTCGTTTCATCAACAGAGAGGTGAAAAAACCGACACAAGAATTCTGCATTGAACATTATGTCGCCTCTCTGTGCCACCCGCAGTCCAATGGCCTGACTGAATGTTCGAACAGAGAGATAAAACAATTTTGCAGAAGCTCGTACGCCCCGACAAGAAGAATCGGTCGTAGTTAATGGATTCAGTACTTTGAGCCTATCTAACCGCATACAAATCACCGTTGGGAATGTCTCCCTACCGCTTAGTGTACGTCAATCCATGTTATTTACCTGTAGAACTCATTCACAAATCTTTGTGGGCAATCAATATCTATAATTTGGATTCCAAGAAGGCCAGAAAGAACATAAAGTTTGATTTGAATCGGCTCCTTGAATTATGTGAGTATTGATGAACCTGTGATTCATTACTCTAAAAGTTGAAAATAGAGATTTGTTCCCGAGTAATTAGATGCATATTTCCATTTATTGTGCATTATTCACATTCATGCATTTAGACTTAATGTTCGCATTTTAGTATGTATATTTACATTAAATAAGGAACCAAATTTCACTTGCACATATTCACATGTATATTAGCTAAATTCTTCTATTTGTATCTATTTTATACTAACCCCAAATTCAATAAAATCAGCTCTACAATGTATATATACTAATAAATGAAAAATATCAAGAAATACCAACTTGTAAAATTGACCAATAAAACATGAACCCTAGTATGAGACTAAGCACCTTAAAACGTGAATATCTCTCTCATATAGTCTCATATGGACCCTTACTCACTTTTGAATTAATATACATTCAATTACCTTAAAACAAGACCAAATTCAAAAGAATCAGAGTTCGCATGTGAAACTTGGGTTTTGGGCCTCTATTGTATACTATACATATTGACCAAACTACCCTTTATTTTATCTTTTTATTTTCTTAATTATTAAAATGTAAAACATTAGATTAAGTTCTAAATATTCGTTTCATATTTTTTTCCAATTTTATTTTGATTTTTTCTCTTATTTAAAAATGAAAAAAAAATCTGTAAAAGATGAAAATACGGTATTTTATACCTATAAGGTGCCCTCAAAAATACTTTTTATACATATGACTTCTTTTGATTTTTGGTCCTTCACGAAAGATTTAGATTTCATCGAGACGAGTAACTTTTTTCTGAGCACTTTTTGATTTGACCTTTTTGTTATTTCTTTTGATTTTTTTACATTTAATTTTTGCTTTTTCTATGTGTGATGCATGGCAGCTCCTGGAGCCACCACGTGTCACCCCATTCTATATTATTTTCATATTTTATTTTTCATATTTTATTTTTCATATTTTATTTTTCATATTTTATTATTTAAAATTTTATAATTATATAAATTATTATATTTTTATTTTTTTTAATTTTTATATTTTTCTCTATTTTTATTTTCTTTTCATTATTTTTAGCAGCCTACTTTTTTTTTATATTTTTCCCCTTTTGCATCTTCTCTACTCAACTTCCTACCCAAAACACCAACTGCATATTCTCCCATCATCTTCCCCCACTCCTCCAACTTCCACCTCGCATCTTTTCTAACTTCCCCTCATCTTCCTCCTCCTTTTATTTCCCTCATCCTCTTCATTTTTTCTTCATCCGCCACTCTATGAGAGAGAAGTTCTAGCCTCATCGAAGTTGCGAGGTGACAACCGACCCAACGCTTATCCCTGTCTCCACTAAATCCGTCTCATAAAAATGAAAAAAAATGTTCGAAAAATTAGACTTTACATACATAATGTACTATTATAATTTAAGTTTTTTTACATCAGTAATGTTACGTAGTTTGCATTTCAAGTGACACATATAATAATTACTTAGATTTAGATAGTTTATATGATGCTAAAAAATTTATCTAACCCTACAAATCATATAAAAAGTTTTAAAAATAATAATTTAAAACTGGTGCATGGGTCTGCCGGACATGGACCCTAATCGGGAGATTTTAAAACTTGGGCCGGTTTGATCTAAATAGCCCGGCCTGACCAAGTCCATTCCGAAGCAGCTAAAGTGGTCCAGATATCCAAAGCAAATGCTTCCGTTTACTGGAGCCACGAAACCGGTTATTTATTTCGGAACATATATAGCCGTCGACAGAGTTCCCCTCCCCACCACCGACGGGCCACGGCTGAGCTCCTCCCCCATCCCCGGCCCCGCCCTGCCGTTCCATTCTCCGCCGCAGATCTCACTCCTCCAGAGATCTTCGGCCGTCTGATTCGCAGCTTCCGATCGCTCTCTCCAGATTTCTATCTCTCGGTATCAGATCTCACCCTCCCCTTTCGAATTTCGCCCCCTTTTTGATTGTCGATGCTCAGATGAACTAGGGTTTTCCGGCGTGAACGTGGCCCGATCGCGCTCCTCTAGATTCGATACGCGGAAGTATCCGTGGTCTCAGAACGATCTAATCGAATGTGGCACTCGTTTTTTATATCGTCAGCTGTCTGTTTCAGTGATTGGAAGACATTCGAAGCGTTCTGGTTGAAACATAGGAGATAGATCTCGATTGGAATTTAGAAAAGCGAGATTGTATCTTATTGGACAGTCGAATCCTGGGGTTTGGAGGAGTGCTTCCCTGAAGCGGTTCGTTGCTATAATATGCTAATTTTCTGAGAGGATATCGAGTATACATGATGCCGGTAAGGAGAGCAAAAATCACACATTATCTATTTCTTCTGTCGCGAAGGTGCTGGTTGAACTCATTTCTGCCTGTAATGGGGACTTAATGTCCCCCATTCCACCTGTCTTGTTTGCATTTAGATAACAGTGGGCGTTTGCCCCTAAGTGTGAACTAGTCCTAGATGGATTGGCTCCCAAATATTTAGCAGCTATCCCCCTTGATCTCTCAGACTGATTTCTATCATGGCGAAGAACTTCCACAGATACTCTTGATCTCCTGATCTCAACTTACTTCAATTCAAGAAAGTCCCTTTACTAGCATTGCAGGTTGGAGGGATCATCTGTGTTGGATCTGTTTGGAGGCAACAATCAATATGATTGACTCAGTTAACATGTGGAAAGCTGTTATTTTTGGAACAGAAAAAGTTCTAATTGTTATGTGGATGTTTTCCAAAATATTTTGCTCATTACAATTTGTAAATGTCTTCCTGCAGTGTAGAGAAAAGTGGTGTAGTTCAAGCCTCAAGGAACACTGATGAACACTCTAATGTCCACCTATCGCTAAGATTAGGAAGGTTGGTTAATACATGATCATGTCACCAATCTAATGGCTTTCCCAATAAAAGTCGGCAAATTAAGAAGATTAAGAATTTGCATTACCGATATATGTAGTTGGGGCGAATAAGGATTCCACGTCCATGTATTTTTACAAGGGCAGTTTTTCGTTCCAAAGTCACTGCATATTGAGTCCTCAACTCTCCAATGAGAGATTGCGAGGAACCTAGTCACATGCATCATTTAGTCCATTGAAGAGCATCTACTTTCTCCCCAAGATGTACATATTAAAGGATTGAATATGTGATTGAATATGGTAAAGATCTCCATCTTATGATTGTGTGTGCTCAGTAGATTGCCTTCACATTATCAATTTTGGTGCAAAAGTGAATGAAGTGAGAAATGGTTAATGCAAGGATTTCCATTACCCAGGTATATTGAATTGTTAGGAGTATACGAGTAAATGAATGGCCTTGTTACTTGCCCCTAAATATTCACAGAATTTCTCCGAGGGAGATACAACCTTCCTCATAATTTAGGTTTGAGAAAGCTCAATTGGGGGAGTTGGGCTTCCACATTGGCAGAGAGATGGAAAACTTGGCTTGGAAAGGTTCAGTTGCTTTCAAGCTACATTCCAAGTTGGCTGAGCTTAGGATAGAGTTGAAGGTACCATTTAAAAAAAATAGAGTTGAAGGTACACATGATGCATATCAAGCAACACCTTGAGCATAATAAGAGATTTGCATATAGACACTCAGTCGAGGGAAACATGCCCTTTGTGTAGGAGGCTATCGGGCACACGCTAAACTAGTAGAAGACCATTATTGAAGAGTATAAGCTGGAGGTGTAGTGGTGGCATTGGTCAAGACAAACTTGGATTAACGAGGGAGATGCCAACACAATGTTCTTCCACTCGATGGCTATCAAGAGGAAGAGAAGGAATTTCATTCATCTGATCAAAGTCCCTAGGTCTCGGGTAAAAGGGGTTAAAGCTTATTGAGTACTTTAAAGGCTTTAAGCATGTGGAGCTTAAGGGAAGATGGACGAGAAAGGAGACTTGTAGGATCAACCCCGTATCCATGATTTCTCTGATAAAAATATTCAAAGGTTATTGGTTAGTAGATTGTAAATAGGTCCTCTCCATCGCATTGGTTCTTGACCTCTTTTTTCAAAGATTTCAGGGATGTGGCATGTCATGTTGTCATAGAGGTGGTCTAGAAGTTTACGTTTGGAAAATCTGGCTTTAATAGGTAGAAATTAAGCATTAATGCTTTTCATTCCTAAGAAGGAGACTACATTGTCCGTGAGGACTACCAACCCATTTCCCTCTAAAATTTGATTTCTTATGAACAATCTCAGAAGTGTTATGGAACCCCTTTTTGGTTGTTTCAGCTGGCTTTTGTCCAGTTGAGGACTATGGTGGATGTCTCGACTCCAAAGATCATTGCAAACCAGGGATGGAGGGCTATGGATGGTTTGATGTGGAAAGTTAACTTCCCCAAGGTGCATGACAATATTGATTGGAGATTTCAGGTGCTTTATATATATAGGGGGCTTCTCTGACATTTGCATACCTTGATGAAGAGATGTATTGCTATTTGCTATCTTGACATTCTCAGTTCTGATCAATGGTTGTTCGTAGGGATGTTAATTTTAGTCTCACATGGGAGTTCGTCGGGGATTCCTATTGTTGTCTCTTATTTCTATTTGTGATTGATGTTCTTGTTGTTGTTGTGCTACATGTCATGTAAGGGGGTTGCTTGGGGGGGGGGGTATTCGTCCCACTAGGCGTCTATTATGGTGCTTTAGTATGCTGATGGCTTGTTCTTTACAGAGTGGGTGTTTCTAAACCGGACAACTATTGGCTTGGTGGCGCTATTGATAAACATGGAGATGCCATCTTTTGTTTTTTTTGCAATGGATGTGGATGTGATCCTGTGTGTAGGCATGTGTTATTAATGTTCTGATAGTGACATGTTGGTTTGACATGCGGTGGGGGGAGGGAGTGATTGAATAGGTTAAGATCTACTCAGCCACGACTATTTGGTTTGACCATATAGTCAATTCTACTAGTCGACCAATTAATCCACTAGTTGACCGAGTAATGAAGAAACCTTTTATGTTTCAGATTTCAGATTCTTCTAATGTAAATAGAATAAGATGCATAATGTTTGGTTGAAATTCAATCGGCACTTTAATCTTGTTAACTAATGATCATATATATTACAAGAGTATATGTATTAATAATAATTTTCATATTTAAATTAACTTTTAAAATACATAATTGAATAATTTTGAATATCTATGCGAATATTGGTTTTTTGTTATTTAGTGATCGGCCTGGTTGAATGCATAATATTTGACTTTGCAACATTGGACATTGGGCTTGTCTTATAAAATTTTATTTTGTGCCAATCAACGATGCTTGAAATATCGCCCATGGACTCAAAAAATAATTTCTTGATTCTGTCGAGTTGCCTATTCCTTATTGAGACTATTAGTTTTGTGCAAGACATAAATAGACTTCTCAGTGAAAGATCATGGATTGCCCTTGACAACTTGGTTGATGAAGCTGGTAGATCGGAGTCCCCTTTTGGAGGAAATGGGGCGAAAGCAAGGTGACCAGAAGGCTTAGATGCTTATTAAGGGGTGGATGCTTAGTGTTGCTGAAGTTGATATTGTCACTGATTACATTGTTCAATTCATTTTCAATATGTATAAGTCGCCGGTATTTAACTATTGATAGACAGCAGGATTGAATCCCTTATGTGAAGATTCTTTAGGATTACTTTCAAGGAGCACATGGGTGCAGCTTTGGTGGTTTGGAACACTGTCTCGAGGCCTATGGAGGATGGCGATTTGAATGTTGTACGGTTTCAAGAAAGGAAAAAAGCTTTGCTAACAAAGTAGGCAGTAAGGGTGGGAGGGGGAGAGAGAGGGGACTTCTTGTAATGTCCAGTGAGATGGATCGGTAGCGTGCTGGTAGACATAAACGTATAGCCGACGAGTGTAGGATCACCTTTTAGCTTTTGAAGGAAGCTTTGCTCGGTAATCATGCATTATTCTCTTTTTGTGAGCTGTCTTGAGGACACATGGTCTTTTAGGTTCTAGAGAGATGAATGGACAAATGTGAGCTCTTTGTAATAGATTTCCTTGCCATTTTGCCATGGTTGCATATAAGTAGGCAATAATAGCCGACTGTTGAGGAGTGCCATGTGACAGAGGTATACAAACATCAATGTTCTGCCCGAGAATCTCAAAGCTGTGGTTTTCAGATTTTTCTGCTTGTTGGAGGAGCTTGGGTCATAGGTGGGTCTTGCAAAGTGGGTGCATAACCAAATGACATTGGGAGGGTTTCTCTATTCAGAAGTCCTACAAAGCTGGGAGTCATGGGATGCATAAGGGCATGTTTGGTTGGACAGAATCTGTCGATTGCCCTGGAGAGTGCATGCTCTCTTCAGGGTGAAGATTTTTATGTGGCTCCTACAGTGGGAAATGTTGATTACACGGCCTTCAATGCATGCCCTTTTTCTACCACTTGCCTTGTTTACGAGATTGGGGGGATAAGGATGTTGCCCATTTGTTCTTTCAGTATGACTACATTAAGGAGATTTAGCGGTTTGAGGGCATTTCATGGTTGGATGTTTTAGCTTAAGTTTTATAATAGCTCTGGTGGCATGATTTATTTTCAAGTCTCGGGGTTGGCATGAGGGCATTTCAGGAAAAGTAAACCATTCTCAATTTTCTGAATATAAGAGTGAGTATAATATGCCACACTATGTTTGGAGGTTACAATCTCTCCTACTTATGTTCGCAACTTCCTTATTGCGACTTGGTGTAATCATTTTCAGTAACGGTGGTGGTTGCTTACTCGGGTAGCATTTTTTCTCCCAACTCTGGAAGGATGACACAGATGAAATTTAATGATGAGCCAATGTTAATTGAGGATGTTACATATATAAGTGGGGGATATTGTAACATCCCAAATATAATCGTGCATGGAAAATTCACAAAAAGCGGGGGTAGATAATAAGAGTGGGATGTCTGTACCTGACAGCTTGAATTTAAGCATTTTTTATGGTTGTCAACGTGCCCAATTAGGTCCGAATCAAACAAGTTCTCATGATCAAAACTAAATCTCAGGATCAGGTTTCCTCGATAAGTTCGAGTCTAAGCCCAAGATGTTACATTTCCCCCGGGTTGAGAGGTTGGAATGCTTTGATTTCTCACCATGAGAATTTTTATGTTGAGAATGTTCGCACTCGTGCTAAATTTCTGTTAATTACCTGCTCATTGTACTTGTAATCTTTTCATTTCGTGATTAATGAAGTTCTTTTGCGTGAGCACCTTCAGCGGGTAGCTGGCCACCCTTCGTCTTCAAAAAACAGTTCTTGAGTCTCCTATGTTGTAATCACACACATGCCTTTTATTTTGTGATATGTTATCTACCTAACTGCATGATGTCTGCTTCTTACTCTTGCACCTTCTCCAAAATGGAGTGCCCTCTTGATATCGTGGTAGAAAAGAAATGCGGCATTTATATAACGAATAAAATCAATTCACACATTTGAGATGGTTCGAGCATCTTCAGAGATGGTCACAAAAGGTCGACGGATATTTTACCAATTTCATGAAGGAGAAAGTTAATCATCACATCCATACAAGATAGAATGAGAGATCCACATTTAAGGTGGTCTAAGTGTATCCATATATAAGATCAATTGATGCTATGGTGTGATAAGCTAGATGATGAGCCTTGTCGGGATTCAGGAATGTTTTATGGGGGATTCAAACTGCAAAGTTCGATGGAAGGCAAACTCAGCGGGAGTGTATTATATGCACTAGCATATATTTGGGTGGCATGCCATGTAGGGACAGAGAAAAGTGCCTCGGCCTATAACAGTTGTTAGGAGTTTCTGATTCTAATCACACATTTTATAGACAGTACATAAATGGATGTTATTGCTTGAATGGCTATGCTAAAAACTGAGGTCCTGAACATAAGCATTGACACGTTGCCACTTTGCCATGCCAAAAATGGGCATGCCAATGACATGCTGAGAGACATCTAGAAAGCACGGCAATGACTCGAAAGTATGCGTATTTTAATATCAATTCGTTTTTTCACGTGTAATCTGGAAAGAGCGGAAATGACTGCAAGTTTGTCTTAAAGAATGAAGTTTATGATGGTTCCTTAGTAGTTATATAAAATTGATCTATAATTATACTAGGTCGAGGACTGAAGGAATTTATCAGGTTGTCAATCAGTTTGGGATGGGATCCTTATTACCTAACCATGAATTGACTCCTTTAAGATTATGATCAAATCTTAGCTTTTTTTAAATAATCAAGATCGAAATGTTGATAACAAATCAAAATTTTTACTAATTTATATTTCATCAACTCCGTCAATACCCAACATTGACTTAAGCGGAGTGCTATCTTGTTGATCCCAATGAAAACAATGTGGTTAATCCTAAGATCTATAAATTAACAACACCGTAGACAGTATAAATAAGCTAAAAGAGGGAAGTGGAGGATATGGGGATGACAATGCCATCAATTTTTGTGATATAGGAGTGTTGTCAGCGGTATGTTCATGGTACATGCTCTCTGTGTCTTGGCAACATACTTATGACGTTGCCGAAAAGCAATATTCCTGATGCATTGATGTTAGGTGTCACACCCTCAAATTCCGTGATCGAGAATGATCGTGTATGCACGGTAGCTGGATGCTCGAGAATGATCGATGGAGCTGGACTTCAGGAGGAGTTCGAAAATGCGTGGGTATACGAAGGTGATCCACGAGAGTCTGGAGGCTCAACCGTACATTACAAGGGAGAAGCGTCACAGAGGACACTAGCTCGGTAGTAGAGTGTCGTAAAGCTTGTAGCAGTGCGAGCACAATGGAGTACAGACAGCGGTGCAAGACATGACAGGGGATGCACGCAGCGGGTACGTACACGAGCGCAGAAGGGCGGTATGTAGTGAAGCAGTATGCATTGAGGAGCAATGCGATATGGTCACAGAGGCATACGCACGAAGGCGCACGGTATCGGTACTGATGCGTGGCGATCCACAAAGGCATGGAGCGTTGCAGGTGCTGAGTATGAGCATTGTCGAGTATGCTCGGTGGTAATACACGTACGAGAGTGGTCTGGAGGCCATGATAACGAAGTTCTGGAGGACTTCTCCTTAGCATGCAGAACGTTAAGGAAGGGTTTACCGCACGAGGGTCTGGAGGCCGCGGGTTCCCTTTGGAACAAGACCGAGTGTTCGGTGACACTCGGTGAATTACGGCAAAGCTGCACCAGCAAGCGTTTGAGCGCGAATGTGTTGATGACTGGACGGTTGACTGGGTGTCAACCGTATGGGAAAAATGAAAGGACAATAAGGGAATCGAAGAGACGAGCAGACGAAGAGTTGCTGAGGAACGCGAAGGGTTGCCGAAGAACTCGAAAGGTCTCTTGTGTCTTTATGTATCATTATTGTAAATGTAATAATGAGTGTCCCTTGGGTTGCCTTGAGTCTTGTATAAAATGAGAGGTGGTGGCTCATTTGTAAACACACACAAGTGCAGAGTGTCCACTCACTCCAGAGAGAGTTCCCCTTCTAATAAGAGAAGAGCTTTGTGCCCGTGCTTGTGTGATCGTGTGGTTGTGTTCTTGAGCTTTCTTGAGCGAGTTCTTGAGAGTATTCCTGAACGATCCATAGAGTCGAGTTTATGCTTGTGTCTGAGCGTCGGTGCGTTATCAAGAATGGGTATCGAGAAGAGTTGGAGCGCGTCCGTGACCGTTCTACTCGGGAAGGCTGGTTAGTTACGGGTTAGCTAACGCCGTACAGGATCGGTCGAAATCGATAGCGGGATTTTGACCCTGTGACAATTGGTATCAGAGCACGGTTCGTGTGACAATTTGTTGACACGAATTTGTATCAGAGTCAGGAGCAGATCACAGAGCTTGGTCGGTGCCAAGAAAGCGGGCAAAGATAGAGCGACTGTCGGTGCAGTCGACCGTGGGAACAAAGGATACTTGTCGGTGCAAGTATATCTTCAATCAGTAGAGAGAAGATGGTGGGTGTTACCGATCGCGTATCAGCATTGGAGCAGACGATGGCAAAAGTGGAGTTCACTTTTGGGACTCATGCCCATCGCATCGCCGTCTTGGAGGACCGTTCTTAAGAAGGATCAGATGTTGGGGATGAGGCCCAACGACGCTCAGCGGAGCAGATGAAGTCCTTGGAGGACAAGCTAGAGGCGTTCAACACGATGATTGAGTATCTACGTAGTGAGATCTCCCTCATCAAGAAGGTATTGGCGAACATCGGAAGCTCCACGGAGGTGTAGCGACGCAAGGTAGCCGAATCCAAATCCTTCACAGGTACGCAGAGTGACAAGGATTTGGAAAACTTCCTATAGGATATGGAAGTGTATTTCGAGGTGACTAAGACGACGGAAGTCGAGAAAGTGAGTTTGGCATCGATGTACATGTCGAGCGATGTCAAGTTGTGGTGGAGGAGCCGTGCAAAAGATGAGGCAAGACCGAGGATATCCAGATGGGATGATCTAGTCACGGAACTAAAGGAGCAGTTCCTACCGAAGAACACTGCGTGGGTCGCACGGGAGGCTCTTCGACGCCTAAAGCAGACAGGAACTGTTCGTGAGTACATGAAGCAGTTCACGTCCTTGTTGTTGGACATCAAGGGAATGTCCGATGAAGACAAGCTGTTCAACTTCACGATCGGGTTGGAAAGCTGCGCGCAAGCCGAACTGCGGAGGTAGAACGTGAAGGACCTGAATTCAAAAATCGTGGTGGCGGATGCGTAGGTTGATTATGGGTACCAACCAAGTCACAAGGCTGAAGATGAGTTCACCAGCAAGAAGAAGGCGCGGTCGAAGGACAAGGGCAAAGATGTTGCCTATGATCAACCAATGGAGGAACGAGAGTACTCCAAAAAGAGGGAGCAACGCAAGAGTAAGGGGTGCTTCATATGTGATGGTCTGCATCGGGCGCGGGAGTGCCCAAAGAAGGAGAAACTGAACTCTCTTCGTGCGGACGAGGAGGAAGAAGAAGAACGTGAGGTACGCTTGGGAGCAATCGGTGCTATGTGCAAGGTACACCTAACAACACTTCGAGCTGGAGCTTCGAATTCAGTGGAGGGAGGGAACTCCAAAATAAAGAGCTTTAAAGGCGCTAAGGCTCGATCGAAGACGTACAGGAGTGCGCAGGTGCATGCTGAGCACCAACGTGTGTGCAGGAGGCACACGACCAAAGCCACGGATAGGAGAACATCCGTGCACGAGAAGGCAAGGCAGGGCTCTGGAGGGCGATGCAGCATGGACAAGCGGCTACACATCCATGGCGGTGGAGTGGTGACGAACCACACCACCAACGATCTTGTAGGAGGCAAGATACCAAAGACGTTCGGAGCGCAGGGGGTGCTCATTTTCCAAGATGTGGGGACGCCTAAAGGGAATGACCGAGATCGTCAACGAGTTAGCGTGGAGGTGAGTACTCCACATGTGGAGCTGGAGCTGTCACACACCAGCGATGGGGTTGCTGTATCCGTGAAGGATACACCGAAAATGGGAGCTGACGAGAAAGCTCCACTTTTCACGTTAAAGACCAAGTTATGGAGGGACGTAGTTCGTGAGAAGACCAGGTGTAGGAAGGGGGTGGTGCAAGCTTGCACCACCCTTCCAATTGAGCAACATCAGGATATGCGTAGCGGATGGAGGATTGTGACGGGACGCCAACTGAAGAGGGAATGCTCGATTGAGGACAACAATTTCTTCAGGTGGGGGAGGCTTGTCATACCCCCAAATTCCGTGATCGAGAATGATCGTGCAGACACGGTAGCTGCATGCTCGAGAATGATCGATGAAGCTGGACTTCAGGAGGAGTTCGAAAATGCGTGGGTACACGGAGGTTATCCGCGGGAGTCTGGAGGCCCAACCGTACGTTACAATGGAGAAGCGTCACAGAGGACACTGGCTAGGTAGTAGAGTGTCGTAAAGCTTGTAGCAGTGCGAGTACAATGGAGTACAGACAACAGTGCAAGACATGACAGGGGATGCACGCAACGGGTACGTACGCGAGCGCAGAAGGGCGGTATGCAGTGAAGCAGTATGCATTGAGAAGCAATGCGGTACGATCACAGAGGCATACGCACGAAGGCGCACTGTATCGGTAGTGATGCGTGGCTATCCACAAAGGTATGGAGCGTTGTAGGTGTTGAGTACGAACATTGTCGAGCATGCTCGGTAGTACACGTACGAGAGTGGTCTGGAGGCCACGATAGCGAAATTCTGGAGGACTTCCCCTTAGCATGCAGAACGCTAAGGAAGGATTTGCCGCATGAGGGTCTGGAGGCCGTTGGTTCCCTTTGGCACAAGATCGAGTGTTCGGTGGCACTCGGTGAATTACGGCAAAGCTGCATCAGCAAGCGTTGGAGCGCGAGTGTGCTGATGACTGGGCGGTTGACTGGACGTCAATTGTACGGGAAGACGAAAGGACAACAAGGGAGTCGAAGAGACGAGCAGACGAAGAGTTGCTGAGGAATGCGAAGGGTTGCCGAAGAACTCGAAGGGTCTCTTGTGTCTTTATGTATCATTATTGTAAATGTAATAATGAGTGTCCCTTGGGTTGCCTTGAGTCTTGTATAAAAGGAGAGGTGATGACTCATTTGTAAATACACACAAGTGTAGAATGCCCACGCACTCCAGAGAGAGTTCCCCTTCTAATAAGAGAAGAGCTTTGTGCCCGTACTTGTAGGATCATGTGGTTGTGTTCTTGAGCGTTTTTGAGCAAGTTTTTGAGAGTGTTCCTGAACGATCCATTGAGTCGAACTTCTGCTTGTGTCTGAGCGTCGGTGCGTTAGCAAGAAGGGGTATCGAGAAGAGTTGGAGTGCGTCCGTGACATTTCTATTTGGGAAGGTTGGTTAGCTACGGGTTAGCTAACGCCGCACAGGATCGGTCGAAATCGATAGCGGGATTTTGACCCTGTGTCACCAGGCATCTTGAGGGCAAATTGTAAAGCATGTGCATACGTTGTGGATGTTGCGAAGTGAATATTGTCGAGGACATATTTAAACATTTGCAGCGGATTAAAGTTTGTAAACATTCACTAGTTCCATTCCTGTTACTGTTTGTGGTAGTAGACAAGTATTGTTCACTTTAATTATTGACGAGAAAACTATGTCACATGTTGTCTTTTAAAAGGTTTCCTTATTTGTCAAGTGACTTGTGGGTTATGAGATTCTAGAGGAGGATGGTTAAGTATGCATGCAATTACGGTATTTATGAACTTGAACATTGCCACTGGTCAGGGTTTGGTGCATTTTTTTGGGGAGGTTGACCAATTTTTGTATGAAGGATTATCAATACATTGATGCCCATGAAATAATGAAATCATGAAATTTTATCATGTCAGTGTATGTGAAATTATTCTTGCAGGCAAAAATATGAATCGTGCAGATGATAATTGAATGAAAAAACTTATAACTTGTTCCAGTGTTAATAAGTTGAGCCATTGGATTGGAGAAATTTCAAGCCTGTTTATTGTGGTTATACTTGAGTCTTTGGATTTTCACTATTTCAAAAATGTCTGAATTGTTGTTTTGTTTTGCGTGGCATGGAATCCATGCTTTTCTTATGGACTATGGCCTTAAAAATCCCCACGTCTGCAAACAATCATGTTTTCAGCCTCTGCCCTTCATATCTTGAAGGCACCTACTTTTTTTAAAAGGCATTTGTCTTACATTTATAAATTAGGCTCCTTCATTAAAGCTTACAATACTAAGAAATTGCTTGCACCTCTATTTCCTTGTAAGCCAGAATGTAAGAAGTCATCAAAATGATGTCCGCTCAAGATCCATTCTACATTGTCAAGGAGGAAATACAAGAATCTGTAAGTGTATTACTGCTCCTTGGAAGTTCAGTTCTTGTTTCAACATTTTTCACAATATTCATAGTACGGTTGACAGTGCTCTTGTAATTACGTCAAATGTCACATCTGAGAATGTAATCTTCTTTTGCCATCAAGTTTCCTATGGCTATCACTAACTGAGAGTCGGGCTTTTTTATTTAATATGAGCTTTGATTATGTTTGACGTTTCATGTTACATGCTTTTGTTAAAAAATTACCTTAACCAATTTTGCATAGATTATCAATTGTTTTATGAAAATTTAGTATGCCTGGTTCTCTTCAATGTAAACTTTCATAACCCTGGAACCTTAGAAAGTTTTTTGTGAAATTTGATTGGCCAAAACTCCTTTGTATAGCAAATTAGTAAAGAGACGATGACCTATTTGTTGTGAAGGAAATATCGGTGTTGTAAAAATTGGTCGACTAGCCTGATTAGTCGAGTCGGTGGGTGTGGCCGATTGACTATTGACTAATCGATCAATAGTCCGTTGGCCGATTACTCGGCCCTATTAGTCGGTCGACTAGGCTGACAAGTCGGTCGATTTTTGCTTGGAGATGCCATTTTTTATTTTTTAAAAGCAAACTTATTCTGATATACTTAATGTTTTATTTAAACTAATTACTCTATTGGAGTATGCGTCATATGCACAGATGAGTAATTGGATCTCTCTAGGGTCCAACTACCACATCCACAAGTTTAGTTCCACATCTACTGTGAATGGGACTCGATCTTACTAGTGAGGCTATATACTAAGTCCCACACCACCTGTAACAATTGAGAGAGAGAGAGAGAAAGCAAAAAAGAATACTCAGCCTGTGCGAGGATTCTCCTGTAGTTTTATCCTGCTCCTTCGGCAGTAAGGTTCCACGTAAAATCTCGATGTTCTTCCATTGTTTATATTTCTTTATCTTTGATATGCTTCCGCATTCTTGTCTTTTACATGGTATCTGAACGGGTACAATTCCGAGCATTCTTGAAGATTATTCTTGAAGTTTTTTTATGTTCTTGATTGGTTCAAGTTCAAGATCTAGGGTTTCTCTTGAAACCCTAATTCTACATATTTCGAAGATCGTCATCAAAATTCTGAAGATATGTGAAACCCTGATTCCGTCGACATCATCGATTCTTCAACCAACTATTAGAGCGAATCGAGTTCTATGGTTTCTTCCAAAACCCTAATTCTGCACATTCTATGATCATAGAAGGTTTGATTATAGTTCTGAAGATCGATAGAGGTATCAAGAACTAGGATTTTCTGTAACTTTAAGTCCAAGCGGTACATAATCCACAACAAGATTTTTCCATGGATTTCCCCTAATTCCCTACATGGGCTCTCTTCCAGGAACCCATTCAGGAGACAAATGAAGACGAAGAACGGGGGGGGGGGGGGCTTGATTTCCAAGCAATTCCTTTGCAGCAGCGATGACAACCTCGTCGCCTCACCAGGTTCCAATACGTGCATCATCAAACGCACGAGCATCATGTGGTTCCAGGCGGCACACTCTCGCCCTTGATCTCATGTCGCATCAGCCGCAACCACCTCATGGCACGATCGTCCTCTAGGCGATGGCACCCTTTATGGCGATGCCCTCAGTTCTCGTGTAACCTCCCATGCGAGATCTTACTTTTCAGACTGCTTATGCAGACTAATGAAGAAGCCGTAACGAGGGTGATGGGTTCTTCTGAGCTCGATCTCGTGCAGACCTCCCTTATGTGAGGATCCCATGCGCTGCACTCTCGATCTCCAAGCTCTCGAACTCCTCCTCCAAGCGGCGATGCCTTAGAAGAGGCACCACGTCGACTGCGTCGCCCTTCCAAATCTTCTAGTGCGCACAATGGGAGCTTTGTTCCCATGATGGGAACCTAAATAGAAGAGAACTTTTTTTGAGAGTTTTATTTGGACTGAAACATGTGATGTGTCTTTTCTTTTTTTTTTAAGGAGGAAAGGTAGGTTGTGGCTACCTCAATTATGAAAGTTGGGCTACAACATTATCAAAAAAAGGGGAAGTGGAGTATTTTGAGCCTAATTGGGTCGAGAATTTTGATTTGAAATAAAAGGGAGCCGATTAAAAAAGAGAGGAAGAAAATGACTCATTGAAAAAATGGCTTAAAAAGTGGAAAAGCGAGAAAAAAGAGAGTGTTTTATTTGGAAATAAATGATGATTTTGTTTTCCCCAGTTCATTTCTTCTATCAACTTGGTTAATGTCATCTATTTCTGACCAATATGGGAGAAAGGGGACTGTGGGAGTGTTATGTAGATTTCTACAGGATAGGACTCATACTCTCCACTTCAAATTCAGACGTCCAGGATTCATATTCTTCTAGTCTGATGGGCATATGTATGCGATCGTTATTTGAGAGGTCCCCCTTCTTTGATTTGGATTCGAGATTTTCATGTGATCCATAGAGACTCCAGAGTTGCGATCCCATTCTCTGAGCAATTGTAGGCTTAGACTTTTCATGTGGATTCATATGGACTTCAGAGTAGATATCCCATTCTCTGAACCTGTATGGGAGAGATCTAGTTCTCCAATGAGGAGAATTTTTTTAATACTCCATTCTCAGTGTCCGTAGACTTTGACAAGGATGTTTCCATGATTTTCTTTAGTTTGGCCCTTCAGATAAATGGAGCGGTTGCAGGCCAGAGTTCTCCAGGTGGAGACTTATTTCAGTTTCGATGATTCTACATAGTACAGAGCGCACACTCTCCGACGAGGAGACTTATTCCAGTTTCGGTGACTTTGACAGATGCAGTACAAAACACATGTTCTTCAACGAGGAGACCACCCAGTTCATTTCACTTTCCAACCCTTCAGTTGCTAATCACCAGCTCGACATGAGAAGCAACGTCCTAAACAAGCAACCAATAGAGTATGCATTGAGTTGATATTGTCCGTAATATGTTGTATTGTGAGTGAGCGATTTCTTTCTATTTGTCTACGATGAGCATTGCATACTCCAGCTTGAGGGTGAATGTTAAAGTATGCATCATATGCATAGATGGGTAGTTGGATCCCTTCATGGTCTAATTACCACGTTCATATGTTTAATCCCACATCTATCGTGAGGGACTCGATCTTACTGGTAGGGCTATATAAGAAGCCCCACACCACATGTAATAGTTGAGAGAGAAAGCAATAAAGAATACCCGGCTCTTGAGAAGCCTTCTTCGTGTTCATCCCACTCCTTAGAGAGTATGGTTTCATGTAAAATCTTGGTGTTTTTTCACTGTTTACATTTCTTTATCTATGACACGCTTCCGCCTTCTTGTTTTCTACAACTCTTTTATTTCATTATGATAGTATAGAATATGTATCAAAGCTATGTAAATATATATGAATATATGTGCTCACACACAAAATGATTGATATATTAAAAATAATTAAAATATTCGTAACCGACTAAAGCCCGATTTAATTCGATTAATCGCTCGATTGCCGATTAATTCTTAGTCAGTGATCCGATCGATGGAGTATCGATTACTAATTTCTGCAACCTTGGGAAATACTAGAAGGCTTATCTCTTATTTCCAATAGTTTGATACAGTAACACTTCATTGCCTCCACCTAATTTTCTTTGTAGTAGTTCATAATAATTTTTTTCTAGATACATATACGCATTTTCACATCATAGCTAATACTATTTTACATTTCCTTAATTTTTTAGGGGGGTTTCACAAAAGCATACATTATAATGTATCTGTCACATTTACTCGATGCTTTGTGAGGTTATTCTTATAGTAACTCGCAATCTTTTTTCCTTTTATAAAGGCATGTTGTATGTAATGAATTTTGTTAATTGAATTCTCATAATGCACTATGTCTTTCACATTCTCTCACATCTTCCACCTATATCACTTTGAGAAGGAGAGACACAGGTAGAGGAGATAGTGGATAATGAGGTGAAAGTTGGAGGTAAGAGGGAGAACGTCTTTGAGCTATGAAGTCATTAAATTGGATGCTATTTGTGTTAGAAATGCGAGTCCACGACGAGCCATTATGCAGTGAATGTTATTGCAAATCTTATTGTAAATCATTCCCTAATCTGAAATAAAGAATAACTAATTTGCTTAATAGGTCTTTATGTACAATTAGGGTTATGTACCATGGCCATTTTAATGATAATACCACTGTTGATTCAAATGTTAAGTCGTAGAGGCTGGTGCTTGGATGATATCTAAAGAGTTAGATTGGGGACTAATCAAGAACCATGAAATGATTGTTAAGAAATGATCTCCATCCCGAGAAGGAGATGCCAATTCTTCTCTAGAAGCTGATATCTGACCGACCTCTTGATGCATGTCCTCTACATAGGAATAGAGATTCTGAAGTATCATATAAGTTAAGTTAAAGAGTTGACTTGAAGAGATCGAGATAACCAAGACCTATTTGTATACTATCACCCTATAGGTACGCATCCTCTGACGGAGACAGTGGTGCTACTATATGTCTATGTACATTTGGTAGATTGATAGGCTGATGACCTAATCAAGTTCTATACACCGACGAGCCGGTGTGCATACGAGGGCATATGAGTAATACAATCTCATAAAGGGATCATACATGTTCATTACTGAACTAGAAGACATGAGCTCACTCATAAGATATTGGGATCAAATTCCATGCATGGTCGTCTCATTTTGGAAGCTTGACAGAATTTATAGATATGATCTATGCTTTTGGAAAGTATATGATCAATACCAACTCCCAATAATATGATGAGAAACTTAATGATAAAACCCTGAGAAGACAGTTCAAATATGATATAATACTTTGGGTTGAATCTATGTCTTCAAATATGTAGGATGTGCCAAGGAAGGCCATATCAGTATCGAATATTGTATCGGTCTGCCCGGAAAAGGATATATCGAGGATATATCGATAATACCTGCGGAAATGTTGGAAATGGCTCAAAAATATATTTTTTTGTCATTTTCAAAAATTAAGATCATCCAATATATTATAGCCTACAAATACACTCTTATATCACACATATCGATCATTTATACCCCATATATCGTACATATCGGTCATATCGAACGTATCGCTGGTACTGTTAATTCTTGACCTATAGATATTGGAAATGGAGTTCGTCATAGTTCTTAGAATACTAAATAACTTACAAATATACCCTTAGAATGCAGATATAGATCATCTATGATCCTTATCCTTATGATGCTCAGAAACATGTTGATGTATCTTTTCGTGTAAAAGACTATAAGTACCCGTTGAAGTTGATGAAGATGGTCATCAAGGATGTTGGGAAAGATAATATCGTGCATATAGTTACGGACAATGGCAACAATTTCAAGAAAGCAGGTTAAATGATCATGACTTCTAGCAACTGCTGCATTTTTGGGATGCCATGCGCAGAGCTGCACATTGTACTACTTGATCTTGCTTCTACAAGAGGAAATTTTTATTGTTTCAAAAAAAGGAGAAAACTTGTGTAGAGGCAATGCCTTTGGTATATACAACATTCATTTTCTTTATTCCAAAGCTTTGACGTTGATGAGGAGGATGCACAATTGGAACGAACTAGGCTTGGGATAACAAAATTTGCAACTAATTTTACGGTGTTGCAAAGCTTGAAAAACACAAAATCAGCTTGAAAATCACGTGATGTTAAGATGAATGGTTCGAGATACCTGAGGTTCGAATGGAAGTAGGGAGGAAAGTGGAATCATTGATCTATGATATAAATTTTGGGATGATGCGACACGAGTCACAAAAATCATGAAGTTGGTTATGTCCGCATTGGGGATTGTGGATGATGAAAATAAAACATCTATACAACAATGCATGGCATGAGGGAGAAGGTGAAATAACATCTTGGTCGAAGATTTAAGACATGGATAGATGCCATTAACGAATGCTGTACTAAAATCCTCTTGCATCATCTGCTCATTGTTCGTATGTATGCGTAATAATTATTTGCGGAAATGATGTAAATATTTCATTTAGATTCAAAAATATTTGTTCTTGTGTCTAACTTATAATTTTAACCATACATACCAATACAAACACAATTTTGGTACTAATATGGATCTCCTAGCAACCATTCATATTATGGTGAAGAAACTTGTGAAGGATGAAAAGGCACATTGTGCATGAATGCGATAGGAAGAAATTAAAGATAGGAAATAATGTCTAAGTTATTAAAAGAAAGTTCTATATGGCGTAATATGACTTCACTTAATGCGAGTCAAGTTCTTTAGAAATTCATTATGGACATTCAATAGAATTACAACGATCAATGTATGGGACAATGGTTTTTGTTATAAAATAGAAAGCGGAAGCAAAACATGGAAAAAGAATAAACATCACAAAAGAACAGCGGGATTAACGTGGAACCCTACTCCGTGAGGAGCGGGATGAAACCACGGGAGAAGCCCTCTAAGGGGCGTGTTTGTCTATTGACTTTCTCAATGAGTACAGGAGGTCTGGGGCTCCTTATATAGCCTTCCTAGAGCCTCCAAGTCCCACCGTTGGTCCATGTGGGACTAAACACATGATGGGGGTAAATGGATCTTCTCCAAGATCCATTTACCCTGTTACAACATAAAGGGCGCACAACCAAATACTCTAACACTCCCCCTCAAGCTGGAGCATGCAATGCTCAGCTTGGACAAACAGAAAGAAATTCAACTCAACTCTACAGGACACTACGGACAATATCAACCCAACGCGCACATGCTGCAGTCGAGGACGTTGCTTCTCATGCCGTGTAGGTGAGGAGGACGAACGGGCTGGAGTGTGAGTCAACTGAAGACTCGGAATCTGACCATCGAGTCTGAAACTACGCCTGAAGTCTCCTCGTCGGAGAACTGGGTCTCTCCCATCTGGCTCAGAGAATGGTGCACTGCTCTGGTGTACCTATGATACCACATGAAAACCCTTGCCCTCAAGGGAATGGTCCTCTGCTCTGGAGTCCCTATGGCTCACATGAAAACTCTGGCCTGACAACAAGAAGAATGATGGGGACCTCGAAACAAAAGATGGCAACTTATGCTCATCTGACAATGACCGCACACTCGTGCGTGTCTGAAACTGACTCGGAACCTTCTGACGTCGAGTCTGAACAACTGGAATCTGTATAGTCTGATCATCTGACTTGGTCTGTAATATGAAGTCTGGAAAATCGGGATCTGACTCGGACCTGTGACTCTACACAACACTCCCCCTTTCTCCCATACTTGTCGGAAAACAGAGAAATCAACCAAGTTGGGAGAAGACAACACAATGGGGAAAACAAACATCACTTGCGGCTTTTCTTTTCTTTTTTTTTAATTAAGCCGTTACCCTTTTTTTTAAGCCGTTACCCTTTTTTTTCGGCTTTTGTATCACACAAAATTTTTTTTTTAAATAGCATACGACTCTTCTTTGTATGCGACTCTTTCAAAGGTTTTTTTTTAACCATGCGTACGACTTTTTTTTTCTTATACGCACCTTTTTCACAATTTTTTTATCAATTTTTTTTCAAAATCACAAATTTTTTTTAAACAAACCTCCCTCTTTTTTTTAAGGCCACTCTCTCTCTCATTTTTTTTCCGGCTATTCGTAACCACCCTTTTTTTTAATACAACTCTGGCCCATACATTAGGCCCAAAAATAGGCAATTCCTTTTTTTTACAAAGCAGCCCTTAGGGTTCCCAGTTGGGAGACCCTTCGAATGCTGCCCCCGATATGGGCTTCTCAAGCCGCCGCCGTTGCCTCGTTCCACCCTAGATGCTTCGTCTTGCGAGATCGGGTTGGAGGAGGCACTGGAAGAGGGTGCCTTGAGACGGGAAGATGCAAAGAGGCGGTTGGTGCGGCGTGATCTGGGCGACATCGTCGCCTTTGGTCGAAGAGGGCTGCCTCCAGCAGCATGCGCCGTCTGCGCGCGGAGAGGAAGAAGTGCCTGAGAAGATCATCGCCCGGGATCTTGCGTGAGGACATGCTGTGCGACACCGCGTGGATGGCAGGACTGATCGCCTGGAGTTGCTGAATGGAGGATGTGCGCGATGAAGAAGCACATCAGATGATGTTGTTTCTCCTTTTGTGATGAGGAGGAAGGCACAGTGCCGCAGCTGCGGCTAGGGCTGGAAGATGATGCAGGGCCTAAATCTGAAGAAGAGGGCCGCCGCGATCTGAACAGGAAGTTGATGACGGCGCTGGTCGTGCACGAGAATCATCTCGTATCATATGCACGAGGGTTTCAAGAAAACCCTAGGAACTTGAACTCTCAAATCTCCAAACATCAATAACAAGAACTTTAAAGAAACGAATCTCGAATAGAATTACAAAACTTAACAAAAATCCTCGAGAATCGACCCGCTCTGATACCATGTTATAAAATAGAAAGCGGAAGCAAAACATGGAAAAAGAATAAACATCACAAAAGAACAGCGGGATTAACGTGGAACCCTACTCCGTGAGGAGCGGGATGAAACCACGGGAGAAGCCCTCTAAGGGGCGTGTTTGTCTATTGACTTTCTCAATGAGTACAGGAGGTCTGGGGCTCCTTATATAGCCTTCCCAGAGCCTCCAAGTCCCACCGTTGGTCCATGTGGGACTAAACACATGATGGGGGTAAATGGATCTTCTCCAGGATCCATTTACCCTGTTACAACATAAAGGGCGCACAACCAAATACTCTAACAGTTTTCCTATAAGATTAAATACATATGCTACTACTCAAGTAGCAAACTTGTTACTTTATTATATTTAGAGTTCTCTTTTTGATATTTCCGCAGCTAAATGTTGGTTACTATTCAACCCGAAGCTCGTAACTTGCGGAAAATGACAGTAAATGATGTTCTATACTACATCTGCTACATCCTGCAAGATGTGGGAAGAACTGGAGCACATTCAATCTCATTCTTTCCAAAACAAGGAACAAATTGGGTGAAAAGATACTTAACGATCTTGTCTTCATGTGTTACAACTTGGGATTGAAGATGAAACATGTAAGAGAGGGGGATGACAAAGAAGATTACACAAACCCACGTTGACTTTACAATTATTTTCAAAATGCATGCTAATGATGTAAATGAAGATGCCATTCCGAATTGGATGGATTTCAATAGTGCTTTAGTACTTGATGAGGCGGGAGGAATGCGAAATCAAATATAAGTCAACAAATAGGTGCATTTGTTATTATATGGCAAGATCCAGTCGAATGCCATACCTTCCTAGAGAGTTAGAAATTGACGATGATGCTGATGACTTAGTTTCAATCACTTCTAGAGAAAACTCAAAATCAATGGATGATAGTGGAGACGATGGGGATGATGATGTAATTAACAGTAGTGGTGTGAATAGATGTCATATATTTCAGACGTGATGATTGTGGACCGCATTATAGGCGATTTGAGGAATGGCTACAAGCTTGCCCTAGGTTTATGGAACGTCGAACAAATGTACATGGACATTTATCCCAAGTTCAAGTCCGGGTCTTGCAAAGCCTATGGATCATGAGAGATATCGTGGCTATGGAAACAATTACTAGACAGAGGATTTACTAGCCTAAGTATGGCCTTAAATATCAATGATTGTTGGCACTTCACTCCCTTTTCTTGAAAACACTCCTCCCGCAAACTTAAATGAGGGATGCTCGTAAAGTAAGATGGTAACCTGAGGATAATGAGCCTGGAGGAGATGAATGGAGCATTGTTGGCGAACTAAGTGACACATCTAGGGTGGAGGGTTTGACCTGTTGTACAGGACAGTTCACTCAACTTATGGGATCCTTATGGATCCATATATGTAGGTTGGTGTTGCGAATTGACCTTCCAACTTCTGGAGGGACATTTGTTCTGTTCTTCCCTGTGTGACCCAACTTATGAACAATGGGTGATGGTTCTAGATTCTGCTTTTGGATTGGTGATTCGATGTGGTAGGGGGCTCGTAGGGTTCGTTCTTGCTTGACGCTTTGATTTGGCAGCTGATGCTTGCTGTACAATAAGCGATTGCGAGGAGGACAGAGGTTGGTTTCCCTATTTTTGTACTGCCTTGTCAGATCAACACTTTGTGGAGTTTTTACATCTTTTAAAGTTCTTATAGGAGTTTGGAGGTTGTTTTGACATTGTGAGTCACATGTTCTAGGCACATGGACACTTCACGATGCGGAAGGCGTACACGACCTTCTATTTGGAGACGATCTCTGATCTTGGAATTGCTTCAGATCATTTCCTGGACATTTGGAGGGGGAGGTCTTGTTGTGTGTATGGATTTTCATCTAGTCATTGAGAATGAATCAGTTGACTATTGGTGAACGAAGAACCATGTTTTTTTCGGGCATTGGCAACACGTGCCAGCTTTATATGTCAATGGAGGAGGACATCGAGCATCTCTTCATTGACTGCTCTGTTTCATGGGATGTGCGACATGTTGATCCGGTGTCAACCACATAGTGGGTTGTGTTTTGGGGTTCCATAGCATGACTGGGACATGGGTATACCCTCACAAGATATGGGTGGCAGTTGTCTTATAGTGAATATGGATTGCATGGTATGGGTTCATATTTCAAGGAGAGAGAATGCGCATGGAGAATGTTTTGGAACATGCCAAAAGCCCTAGAACCTTTTGGTCATTGTAAATTAGTTTTGTTCATTAGTGTGGATATATAGAAAATTTTAGGTGGGTGTCTCCATGATGTCGTACCCTTTTTCCTTTCAAAAAATACAATGCATCCTCGAGTCAATGATATCGATATGGGGGTATATATATCTTTTTCTAGGATATATGTGACACATCGGTGATATATTGCCAATATCGTCAAAATATTGCCAATATGTGAAACAGTGAAAATTCCTCTTATTTTTAAATTTATTTTGCTTGATATGGGCATTATTAACCACACGTTCCCCCCATTTCGCCACATTTTACATAGTGAGAATTTGTGAAGGTCTTTAACATGAGCAATATTGATATTGGTCATTCGGTGGACACTTGTATTGATGCCATGATTATCGTGGTTATTTGAGACTAATTTTCCTCGGATTGGCTTCCTCATACATGTGGTTGGCCATGAATATTTTCAATATTGATGGACTACAAATCCATGTACCACTATATGATATGTGAAAATTAGAAGAAATATTAGAGACTCAATCATAAGAATATACATAGGTGAACAACGAACATGGAAAATGGATCCATATAAACACTCTTGTTTTTAACACGTGTGGAATACATATTTATGTGGTATGCATTTGTATACATTATCAATTACTAGGCTTATTTGTTTTAACTTAGTTATGCATTCTTCTTGACTAAACTTCTAATTACATACCTTATATAATACTGCATATCAGCATGTGTCATCATTTTGATGTCAATACTAGTGGAAAACTTGCTTCCAGACCTATATTTTAGTAGATAAGTGTATTTCTATCTTATTTATTGGTTAAAAAACATAAAACCTTAATTTTATGAAAAAATCGATTTTATAGTCATTTCTACGACTTTTTTTGACATCTACGACATGTTAGCGACATTCCCTTTTTGGGTTAGCGAAATGACACCAATATCAACATTAAGGCCATTATCTTCGGTGGGTTCATTAAAAAAATGGCGAAGCCTTCTCCTTCTATAAGTAGGGTCGGCTACATGGATTCTTGCTCAAATCCATTTGAAAGATTTGACTATTTTGTACGTTGGTTGTCGACTACCTAACGCAACTCCCACAAGGGGGGATTTGAACCCGGTCTTTTGGGTGGGTTCATTGAGTGGTAAATTCACATCATGGCAGTGGAGCAACACTAAGCCCTCTAGATGGATACATATTACATGATGGAAGATTATTTGGCATTTTACTTGAATACTCTCACACTTCTCAGACTCCATCTTATGGTTATGGTTATGGTTACATCTATAGTTATGTTGGTTAAAACTATCATGGCAACCGACAAAAGAACTTTGATTTAAGTTCATAAGTCAGAGGGAGACACTTTTTTGAGGTCGATAGTTGTGAGATCCTTCCACAATGCAATGCATCCGTCTTCTCTGCAGAGATCATCTCTAACTCCATCATTATCACGAGGTTCCCGATCTCCTTCACATTCCCATCGTGCCACCCATGAAATTGGCTTCATCTCTAGTGTTGCTTATCCTTGCATTAGGATACTTTCAGACACGGATGAACATGACTACATGCAACACATGATGGATTACATGTCAATATACTCTTGTATGACATCAGAGAATTATTGTGAGTATATAGAGTCGACAATGCAATATGAGTGACGATAAGGAAAAGGAGGTCATACGGATCTGCCTCGCCACTCTTGGTATTGATCACATCTACAAGTGAGCTTTTGCTTTGTTACATGTTGTCATTTATTTTTATGAGTGAAACATTAATTTAGATGCAATTGTGTATATGTCATTAACTTTTTATGAATGTACTCTAAATGCTATGATTGTGTAAATTTTATTATTTTTTAAATATTTTTAGCGCTCAACAATGATATGTGCAATATAACGTGTCTTGATGTGTTAAATACAACTTCGTGCATATAATCTATATTTGTATCTTTTATATTGTTTAAAGATATAGTATGACCTTAATTTACGAGAAAATTGCTTTTTTGAACCATTTCCAAAATGTCCATCGATATCTATGATATTTCTCGATATCCCTTTTCACACTGCCCAATATGCTATAAATATCGATATCTCAAACCTCGGATAGTAGCTAATTGGCTATCCAATGGGGGTAACCCCCTTTTCCACTCTAGCGGTGATGAGATAAAAACTTTGGAGCAACTTGGTGGTGATTTTTACCCGATGTCAAAACTTCTTGTTGTTGGGCCCTTAGGGCAAATAATGGTCATGTACAAAACACATGACCCTAACGGATCGGAATGTTAAGTCATAAATGGCACTTACTCCCTCCTTTTCTTGCTCCCTAAGAAAGATATTGCGGCCATAATAAAGGATTACTGCCCCATCACATTGTCAAACACAGTCTACTTGATTTTGTCTCGTGGTGCTTGCTTCTGAGATTGCAGTAGATTGGCGCATGTGTAAAACAAAGGGAGTGTTGTGGAAGGTTGACTTTTCTAAGGCCTATGATTGCGTGGACTGACATTTTATTTGGGCCTCCCTACACAGATGTTGGTTTCCTGATAGGTAGGAATGGGCATTGGGCTGGGCCGGTCCGGCCCATCTCGAAAAGCCCGGCCCGGCCCAAGCCCAAATGGATAATTGGCTGGGCTTGGGCCACAGTATTGGGTACGAATTTTTTTTGGGTCGGGCTCGGGCTTGGCTCGGCCCAGCTCGATCCAGCCTGAGGGCCCGACCTGATATTAGCCCGTTGCCCAGCCCGAGGGTCCAACCCGACCTCTCTCACCCCTAAGCTCCATAGATAATAGAGGGCTTTGTCTTTGCTGTGGTTGTTTGATATCATAAATGGAAATAAACAATAACTAATAACAGAGGACCCCCCACTCTCCCTCATGCACAAGCAAGGAATACTGGCGCACATAGCATTAAATTATCAAAAATATGTAGAGAGATGTCATATATGTTGGGTTCCCATCACGTATCTCCATTTTCAACAATATAAAACTTAATGTATATCAATATTCTAATATGGTAATGCGTGCTGTTATCATAATATTATCATGATTGTAAAAGGAAATCGATTATATTTACGTGCGATAAAGGGCGATGTTGGGAATTTATCTTCTAGGGTGTGGATTCGAATGCGATCAAGCTTCTGTGGGGGGTCACTCTCACTGGATAAATTTGTAGATGAGGGAGCATCAGCTATATTCTGCGCAGAACCTCTGGGATGGAGATGATCATTAAGCTGTTGATGATTGATCTAATGAATCGACATAAATCTCGTAGAAAATCGAGATGGTTGCAATCCACACACAAAATAAAATTGATATCAAAGATGATATATGGGTAGAGTTCCATACGATTTGCTGATCATTTTTCGATCAAGCATCAGAAATGTCAATCTGCCTACACAGATTCTAAAAGTGAATAAAGAGCATACTCGATGGCAATTAGCTCGTGTACCATCCCAACCCCCCCCCCCAAAACGGGCCTTAGACAAGTAGCCATGGTCACTCACTGCCACAACATCCCATAACCCATTACAATTCTTCCATGGACCTAGCACCAATAGATGGGCCAACCCGGTCCAAGTCCGGCCCAATGGAATTGTGCCAGGCCTGGGCCGGACAAAAAAAATGGTGGGCCCGAGCCCGACCCAAGGTCCGAATTTTTTAAATGGGCTAGGGCCTTCCCATCCTTACTGATAGGTGGATTACTTGGATGAAGAGATGCATCATGACTGCGTCATGCACGGTGTTGATGAATGGCCCCCCAAAGGGGGGATTTTTCAACCGCAACACGGAGTTCGACAGGACTGCCCTCTAGCACCCCTGTTATTTTTTAGCTTCTGATGCCATGTCGATCATGGTCAACCATGCGGCCTCGGGTGGTTTCTTTAGAGGTTTCTCAAAGGAGGAGATCTCTATTCCTATCCTCCAATACCAAGATGATATGATTCTCTTTGTCGAGGGGGAGGAGGGGTTCGTCTAATTGCCAAGGTCTATCAATGATACTTGACCTCTTCGAGTCGATGTCATGTTTGAAGATTAATAGGGAAAGTCAAAATTTGTAACTTTTGGTTTGCTGAAGGAGGAGGTTGTGATTTACGCGTGTTGGTTACACTCACCACAGGGACATCTGCCTTTAAGATATTTTATTGTTCCACTAGTGGTGAGAAAGATGATGGCGGTGGATTGGATGCTTGGATGCATGTGATTGAGAAGATGGAGCAGAGATTAGCAGGTTGGAAAGCAGCTTGCCTTTGCAGGTGTGGAAGACTCGTTTGACTGAAATTGGTGCTATCAGTGATACTGATTTTTTCCTCTTATCCAACGTACTTCTGGTTGGAGTGAGGAAGAAACTGGAGGGCATCATCCGTAGGTTCTTCTGGTCAACCTCAGGAGGACATGGGGGTTTCTTTAGTGGACTGAAAAACGGGCGTCTACGTAAAGGAGGATGGAGTTCTTGGGGTTTGAAGCTTGGAGGAGATGGACAAAGCTCAGCTCTGTAAGTGGATTGCTCACATATGGGGAGACTGCGAAAGCCCTGTTTGCACTCATCCGCAATATCTATGGGGCTGGCACTTCCTTTCCCAATCCTCAGGAAATGGGTTCGACGTCGTCCTATTTCTTGCGGGGCATTTATGGGATAACTCAGGAGATCCGTCCATTCCTGAGACCGATTGTGGGGGATGGCATGGGGTTCTGATTTTGGGTTGATGATTGGTTTGAGGGTGGAGTCCTGGGTTAGCGGTTGCCGCGACTGATGGTCCTTGCTACAAATCCGGACGCATCGGTTGCATAGGTCTTGAACAAGCAATCTTTTTTCCCTTGTTTAGATAAGAATTGTCAGATCAAAGGTTAGAGGAGCTGGTGGTTCTGTTGGAGGAGCTCGAAAATGTGGCAAGGCCCACCGAGGGCAGAGACTGCTTGTGTTGGCGGGATGGTATTTTCTCAATTGGGAAAGCCTACAAGGCCCCGAAGGGACCTTAGATATATGACCCGAGAGGTTGCAAGACGGGCTATAGAAGAATCTAGAACTGGAAGGTTCCAGCCTGTGTGAAGATTGTTATAAAATATGAAGAATGCGGAAGCGATTGATAAACAGAGCATAAACAAGAAACATCAAACATGGAACACCATGATTTTACGTGGAACCCTACTCCGTGAGGAGCGGGATGAAACCACGGGAGAAGCCCTCAAAGGGGCGTGTTTTTCTATTGCTTTTCTCAATGAGTACAGGAGGTCTGGGGCTCCTTATATAGCCTCTCCAGAGCCTCCAAGTCCCACCACTGGACGATGTGGGACTAAACACATATTGGGGTAAATGGATCTTCTCCAGGATCCATTTACCCTGCTACAACACAATGGGCGCACAACCAAATACTCCAACACTTCCCCTCAAGCTGGAGCATGCAATGCTCAGCTTGGACAAACAGAAATAAACTCAACTCAATGCTACAGGACACTACGGACAATATCAACCCAACGCGCACATTGCTGCAGTCGAGGACGTTGCTTCTCATGCCGTGCAGGTGAGGAGGACGAACGGGCTGGAGTGTGAGTCAACTGAAGACTCGAAATCTGACTGTCGAGTCTGAAACTGCGCCTGAAGTCTCCTCGTCGGAGAACTGGGTCTCTCCCATCTGGCTCAGAGAATGGTGCACTGCTCTGGTGTACCTATGATAGCACATGGAAACCCTTGCCCTCAATAGCATAGGGAATGGTCCTCTGCTCTGGAGTCCCTATGGCTAACATGAAAACTCTAGCCTGACAACAAGAAGAATGATGGGGACCTCTGATAATGATGACAACATATGCTCATCTGAAAATGACCACAAACATATGCGTGTCTGAAACTGGAGACTCGGAAACTCTTGAACGTCGAGTCTGAATAACCGTTGTAGAGTCTGAAATATCTGGCTGGTCTGGATAATTTGCATCTGGCATCTGACATCTGGAGAAGACCTGTGACTCTACACCATACTCCCCCTTTCTCCCATACTTGTCGGAACATGAACATCGACAAAGTTGGGAGAAGACAAGATAAATAGGGGGTAAACAACAAGAACATGAAACTTGCGGCTTTGTCATTTTTTCATCATTTTTTTAATAGCCGCCATGATGATCATTTGTTTTTAACATAAGCCGTTCAACTTTTTTTTAAAATGGCTTTTCAACTTTTTTTCTCATTTTTTCTCTTTTTTTGGAAAATATTTGCGTACGACTTTTTATTGTAGGTGACTTTTTCTTTTCACTCTCTCTCTCTCTCTCTCTTTTAAGACACCTCTTTTTTTTTCCAACTACAGCCACATTGATCTTTCCACCTTTTTTTTCTGTGGCCTGTGGGCCTATTTCTTTCTTTCCCTTTTTTGTAGTATCTTTTCTTAATCAGGCCTCCCCTTGGGCTTTACAAAATTTTTATTGCACAGACCCCGCCCATTTGGGGGTACTTGATATTTTTTTAAACCGCACGGGGCCCTAGGGTTCCCAATCGTGGGAACCCTCTCACGCATCAAGGGAGCCGCCGCCTTGAGCATCGCGTGCTGCTGGACTCGGAGGGCTGACTGGGACGAGGGCTCACCGCCTGTGCGCCCTAAAGGTGGAGGAGGGGTCGCTTGTGGGGAGATCGCCGCTCCTGGAGTGTTGTGCCGCCTGTGGGAGTCGCCGCTCCTGGAGACCGCGGCTGGGGTTCGAGGGCCCTGATTTGGTTTGCATCCAGGAGGAAGGGCGCCGTCACCAGGAGTCCTCCGCATGCGATGAGGGGCTCCATCGCCACTGGAGGTCGCTGCGGCCCTGACCTGGAGTATCGTGCGGAGTTATGCACGTGGTTGCTTCGGCAGCCTTGCGCTTCATTGCGCGCATGCACGAGGAGGATGTGGTTCCACGCCGGGGATCGGCAGGACCTGCGGCGAGTATCGAGGAAGGAGACCTGCAACGGCTGCGCGTGATTGGGGGCGGCGCATGTGGATGCGGCTGGAGGTTCTCTCGCGTCTAGAGCAGGTGGTGCGGAACCTTGTGCGCCACCTAGAAGGCTATTGGGCTGTCGCGCCTCTGAGGTCTGGCCAGGGGTGCTAGGGCTGGAGCATCGCCAGGGCGCCGCCGCTTCAAAGGGAGAAAGTCTGGAGGATCGCCAGGGGCTGTGTGATGAAGGAGCGCCAGGGTCGAGGCCAGGGCCTGGGCTTTGCCTGGTGGCTGCTAACGTCGGCGAGGAGGAGAGAGGGCGGCGCCGCCTGGAAGAGGTATACGGCGCCGCCTTATGCGGATCTTCTGGAGCCTTGCCGCCTGATAGCGGTCGGAGAAGATCGCCCATGACGAAAAAACTGCGGCTGAAGATGCCCCATGACAAAAAAACTCCAGAACCGATTAGGTTTAAAAAAGAAACCCTAAATATAAATCTCGAACATAACAACATCCGGACATGTTTTCTGATAATCAAATCTTGGAAAAAATAAGAACAAAGCCTCGAGAATCGAACCCGCTCTGATACCATGTTTTAAAATATGAAGAATGCGGAAGCGATTGATAAACAGAGCATAAACAAGAAACATCAAACATGGAACACCATGATTTTACGTGGAACCCTACTCCGTGAGGAGCGGGATGAAACCACGGGAGAAGCCCTCAAAGGGGCGTGTTTTTCTATTGCTTTTCTCAATGAGTACAGGACGTCTGGGGCTCCTTATATAGCCTCTCCAGAGCTTCCAAGTCCCACCACTGGATGATGTGAGACTAAACACATAATGGGGTAAATGGATCTTCTCCAGGATCCATTTACCCTGCTACAACACAATGGGTGCACAACCAAATACTCCAACAAAGATATTCTCGTGGATATGTAGAAGGGGTAGACTGCCAACTAGGAACGATTTGCACAACTATTTTCAAATGCTAACCCGTCGTATTCGTGTTGTCCGGAGGAGATGAAGGACGCAAACCATTTGTTCTTCAAGTGCACGGGCTCTGTTGAGTCTTGGACACTTTTTTGGAATTAAGTTGTTCGATGCGATGAATCTGATGATATGGTAGGTTTGTGGGAGTCCATCGGGGAAAGTTGGAGAGGTACCGAGAAGGTGTGATATGGTGCTTAGCGTTTATCTGAGCAATATGATTGCCAGAAATGACGTAGTGTTTTGTCGAGATATAGTGTACGAGGAAAATGTAGTGGTGCATGCTAAGGTGTTGGAGAGAGTTGGGTGCGGTAATTTCTTCAGTTCCTTCTGGCCTAATCTAGGCATGTGATAACCTTTAAAGGTGATAAATGGTGAAGTTTTTGGGCACAACGGAGGCCCTTTTTTCTTAAAAAAATGATGCTTACAATGCCTCACCACCTTGGTTGCTCCTCGCCAGAAAAAAACGCATGCCTCATGCTGGTTGCTCGTGGTGCATGCCTCAAGCTGATTTGGGAGCTTCTTGCCTCAAGATGTGCACCTCAATGCCTTGAGGCATTGCTTTTAAATACAATGACCATGACATAAAAGTCATAAGAACAACTTTACTCTCATAAGCACTTTGAGCTCCAAATAATAAAAATAGTATTGGGAAAGAACATATTTATTATGCTTTGGAATTCAATTTCATCCACATCTAACTTTATAAATATGCATACTATTCATCTCTATCACTTCCTCAACTTGAGGATTTGTCACTGATGGGCTGTTCCTCATAGTAGGTTTTGTAGGCTTGTCAAAGAACCTCACAGAGTCACAATCTCGACATCTTTTAGTAGGATGTATTCATAAGCAAAATGTCAACACAAAAGCAAAGATTCACACAATGAAGCTTGGGAGAGAATAAATGGAAGGTAGTTGAGGAAAGTAAATACTGAAGAACATTTTGGGTCTTGAAGCCTGTAGAGTTCTATGGTATACTTTTTGAGGCATATGCTGGAAATTTACATGGCCCTAGAAGAAAATCATGCAACTGGTTTTACTTGATCTTACTTTTGAAGTGTACTTGCCATTGAGCATGCGATAAAGCTAATAAGTAAGAGACCTCACACCGTTTCTATTGATCTTGAGGTCCGTGAGACTGTCCAAGGTAATGCTTGTTAGACCTTTGAGAATGATGGATTCCGATTCCATATGTCCATCTCAGGAAGAATATGTGTGCTGGAACTGTAACTCGTGTGAGTGCTATCACTAGGAGGATAGGTTACTTTGATATTACATTATCACATGCACAAAGGTCTACCTTGAATGCTTGCCGCTTTACTTTGGTTTAAAGGAGATGTTAGAGCACATATTAGCGGTATTCTGGATGCTGAGTTGTCTGTTCTGCATATATATGTTGCTTTTATTTTATATGGCAAAAAAAGCGCACAAGGGATGCAAGCTCAACCAGTAAAGACTGAGACAAGTCAGAGGTAGAAGGCGTACTTTTTTGTATTTTGAACATAGTGCCAGTGGTAAATAACCTGCGTTTCTTTCAAAATGATGGATGATAGTGATCTCAAATATTTCAAGTCCATCTAAATAGGGAGGAGTATTGTCTGATGGTATGATATGAAGATACATCTCAAAGTTGTATGTGATTACTAGTGTCTTCTTTTTGACAGACCCATGTAAGTTGCATTGATACGGTTACCTGTTTTGATACAAAGTTTAAATTATATCCTACTATACACTATGAATATGATATCTAAATTGGCCTCAGCTCTTTCAACATTTAAATAATTGAGCATCATATTGAACCATTGAATTGTCGCTATCGAAAGCCCTCACCAAATAAATTCTTGAAAACCTGATACAATTAACTTGTATCCAATTCTGTACTAGACATTTGTCTGCAACAACTGAGCATTTTCCTTTTCCAAGTGAGGTCAACAACATGGATGTGCCGCTGCTCTAGACAAGTAGTCTACTCACCATAAATTCAGCTAGAATGAAGATTTTAGACATGAAGTTACATTGCTCAAAATGTATTTTTCTGAATTCAAATTACCCTCTTTGAGTTGGCAGCTGCTTTTTATTCTCTTAACAATGATCGGATAAAAGTAAATAAATAAATTTCCACAATATCCTACACATACGCTTGATGGCAGTCATAAATATCCTACTCTTAATCTTACTTGACTGAAGATAATGACTCCAGACCGTCAATTCTTTTCCTGTTCAGATTGAAACATTACAAGCTACTTTTGATAAATGGAAGCAGACCCCTTCGAATACTGGGGAGTATATCCATCTCCACAGAGAACTTCTTGCCTCTTGTGAAAGCATCGAATGGCAGGTAATAATAATTTCTCTGAATGTTTCCTCTTTCTTGATTTCTGTGTATAAAAGCCAGACTACTGACCATACTTGTGCACATCCGTCTATCATATGCCATGTATATGCATTTTTTCGTCATTCCTGAATTTTTCTAAACATGATTGTGAAAACGAGAAACAGATAGAACTTTATGTCTCAATTGTCGAAGGTCGTCTTCAGGGTTTTCTCCTTCTAGATAATCTCTTGCAAAAAAGAAAGAAAACAAGGTAATTCTGCATATAATAGTTCCAAAATGGTCTGACTCTTCCTGAAATCCCACATTGTAGGACCTTGTGCACAGTACCCCCCTTTTTTAGAGATCGTTTTCTCCTTTGAACTTTGTGTTTAACTTTTGGTGGCGACTACCAGTGGTATGGGGGATGAAGGCATGCATCTACTTTCTTTAGCCATAAAATCTAGGATAATTACTATGCAAAATAGTAATAAAATCTTTCATGAGAGAAAAACTGTTAATCATCTGATTAAGTTTGCTTTTTAGTTTGGCTGTCATTGAACACTTACTTTCATGATAGGAAGGTAGATGAGTTGGACAAGGCGATTGCAGTTGCTTCTAAAGATCCAGCTCATTATCGTATTGATGAAATAGAACTTGATAGGAGGAAGAAGTGGACTAGCACAGCTCGCAGCCAGGTTTCTTTCTTTCATGGACCCTCATTTGTTTTGATGGAACTTTCATGTGCTTCAGACTAGAACACACGTTGCTAATTCATATTTATCTTAATCATGGCTTTACACTGGTTCAAATAGTACCTTAAATTTTCTGTAAGGTTTGTGGATGCATGGAATCTTGATCTCTAATATTTATTCTTTTAGTTTCTTTATTAGCTCCCTCTCTCTCGTTTGAAGAGTTGCTTGGTGTCCATTTCTATTACACTTTTACCCGTGTAGGTGAGTGTAGTGAGGAAAGGCATAGAAAGTGGAAAAGAGCAAAGCAATCGAGTTGGTGCATTTTCAAATGGCGCTGAGCAAGAACTTGCTAATTATAGAACCAAGGGTGGCAAATCAAACAATTATATTGAACAGGATGATGATTTCATTTCTTCAGAATCCGATCGACAATTGCTTCTAATCAGGCAAGATCCTCTTGTTTAGTCCTTTTTTTCACACAATTGATACTATTTTGGGGTTTTAAAATGCTTGGCCTTCTTGGTTGGTCATCGGAATGTTTTATTTCTTGTTAATTGTTCACATAAAAAACATCCTATTCCAAGTCGTTGATAAAGAGCAGCCATCAGGTTTGTAGGGCTTATGAATGATTAATATTTTTCTATACAAATAATGTGCTTATTGTTTTTTTTAGTAAAGTAATAAAATACCAAATGAATGTAAAAAAGTATTTTCATTCCTTCAATTAATATAATAAAGGAGATGTACAAAATTTTGTGAACTACTTTTTGAAGAATATTAACAAATTTGTGCAAACTAAAGGGTGTTTATACTGATGAGTCACGTGATAAAGTTATGGGAAAATATAATCGAAAAGATGCTAAAAAATTACCAAAAAATTATTTTGATCACATGTCCAATAGATCTACAACTAAGGTAATGTACCTTCTTAAATGTCTGATTAAAAAATTAGAAAAATAAAGGACTTCATATTATATTTATTGATTTGGAGTTTGTGATAGTGTGTTTAGAGACATCATGCATAGGGTCTTAGAGAAAAATGAGTTCCTATTATGTAAATTGACCTGACAAGAGATATCGATGAGGACTCCAATTGGCTTGACATATTATTGCGATATCAGCATGGGCATGTACAAGAATTAACGCTGAGTTCTTACATTTTTACTTTGATTATGGACACATTAACAAGCATGCATGAGGGAGATACCTTGGTATGTATTTTTTTTGTAAATAACATTATTTTAGTGAACACGATAAAAGATGGAGTCCACAGGAAGCTTGACCTGTGTATATGGGATCTAAGTTCAATGATAATGAAATTGGAGATGTGATAGAGGTAAATCTTGAAATATGTGACATTCCAAAGAAGGATGCTTTTATATACTTTGTTTTGTTCTTTTAGAAGGATGAAAGAATTGATGAAGATGCTCCTCACAGAATTAGTGTAGGATGGATCAATGTTTAGGAAATCAGTTGCATATGCCGATGTGGCATGCTGACCGCATCGATTTCTTGAATCGGTTCATTATGCGCTCTTTCGTATATGTGGTCCGCATATGCCTCGATTATGCTCTGATTTCATGCTTTTGCTTGCCTGCACTGCTCCACTTCCTATGTGGATCACCATCTCGTTGGTGGTTTTTTTGAGTTCCCAATCATTGTTGGTTGATCGCCATTCTCCATAACTTGTATCATTAATATTTTTTTACATTTATAAAGAAGTATTTCAGTTGTAACTTCTTGAGCATATGCATTGACACGTAAATCATAAACAAATATTGAAATTATACTTATAGTAAAACTTAAAATATAAGGATTTATTGATATATTATAGTTGGATATGCATATAACCTCATATATAATATTACAATCAATACTTGTCGAAGATATACTTCTTGAATTAATGCATTTAAGTAAAGAAATAGTTTTTATGTTTTTCAATAGTTATTGGCTATGTATCAAAATAAAGAAATATCTTATGTGTTAAGTGTTCTTACGTGGAATATAATTTTCTATATCATGTATGTGTCAACTATAGTATTTTTAGATATTTATTTATTTTTAAATTAGAAAGTAGTAAATCACATAAAATCACACATATCCCTCATATACCCCATCGTACCCTTTAATCACTATTCAGGGACATGTCCGAATGTATACACACACAATTTTCTTGAACCTTGTGACGGATGAAGTGGAGGTGAACTTTAGGTGTTCTTTGTGATAAGAACGTACATTTGAATCTCAAAGGAAAATACTATATAGCTATCGCGAGACCTACAAGGATTTACGATAACAAAATTAAGAAATGTACATGGACTGTATGCAATTGAGATGAATATGCCATGGTGGACGCATGGTTAAATAAGTATAGATCAACTTCATAATGGGAATATAGACCATAGAGATATCTTTCATATTTCTGTACTTTTTATATATATTTCTGTTCATCTGTCTTCTTTATGTAATTTTCCATAGGTCTCTCCCTATATAAGAGAGCTTAGGATCCAAGGAATAAACAACTCTTTCTATTTTCCCAACATTGTATCTGAGCAGCGATCCTAGATCGGAGTTACTGTACCGAAACCCTAATCTTAAACCACACCTCAAGCCCCTCTCACACGCGCCGCCTCGAGCCTCCCCTTCGTGCCTCTTCAATGTCGTCGGGCTCCCTCTTCCCGTTGTGGTCCCCCACCGAAGGCCCCCTCTTCCCCTTCCCGCTGCATCTCTCTGTTGTCGTCGGGTTCTACGGCCCCCGCCTAGGCCCCCGTGCCCTACCTCCTAGACTCCCGCGGCCTGCCGCCTAGGCCCCTTTCGCATTGGCTCTCGCGGCCTATTGCCTAGGCCCCTCCCCCGTCGTCTAGGTCTCGGCTTAGTCGGATCACTGTTCCATCTTTTACTGCCACTCAGACTTCTTCAGCAGTGGCAGCCTCCCGAGGTCGAAGAGGCTCTTCTCAGTTTCGTGTACGAGGACCGCGTGACAGAGGAGGTCGAGTTCATCATCCATGTACTTTCTGCCATCGTCGTGGACATACAGAGGATACATGCTACTCCAAGTATGGATTCCCTACCTCTGCTCGAGTAGCTAGGCAGATTGAGCCTCCGGCTGCTTCCTCTTTGGATGAACGTTTTGAGGATCTTGTAGTACGGTTAAGGGGCATACCTTCTTCCAATCCTTTGACGTCTTCGTCGGCCCCCGGGAGTCATTCAGATTTAGTTGCTTCAGCGTCCTCCAATACCTTAGGTAATACTTATGCACTCAGCAGCAGTAGTGGTTCTGATGGTATAGAATGGATTATGGACTTCGGTGCCACACATCACTTGTGTGGAGACAAGGGTCAACTTATATCCTACAAACAGGTTCCTCCGGGATGAACTGTGGTTATTGCATATGGGACTCATTCCCCAATCACTAGACTGGGGGAGATTAACTTGACGCCCTCTATACGTCTACAAAATGTGTTACATGCACCAGATTTCTCTATGAATTTATTGTCCATTAGCCAGATTACGAAGGGTTTACATTGTCGAGTTATTTTTGACCCTTCTCTTATTTTTCAGGACATCCTTATGGGCAAGGTGATTGGTTGTGGCCTTGAGCAGGGTGGTCTCCATTGCTTGGTTCGAACTCCCTATATCGGAACCTCCTCTCTATCTGTTGGATCTGTTTCACCATTTACGTGGCACCTGCATTTTGGTCATCTCCCGCTCCAGAAATTGTGTTGAGTTCTGCCTCAGATCTCCCCTCACACGTCCTTTCAATGTGAGGCATGTCAGTTGGGAAAGCATCGTCGTTCTGCATTCCCCGGTAGTCAGAGTCGGAGCAGTAGCTCATTTTTGAGTTATTTCATATAGACATTTGGGGTCTCAGTCGTGTTCCTGAACACTAGTGACACATGTTTTATCTAGTTCATGTTGATGATTTTTCTCGTCTATCTTCGGTCTTTCTATTAAAGAATAAATCTGAAGCTGGAGATGTTATAAAAAATTTCCTAATCGAAGTACAAAATGTGTTTTCTACTTCTGTGAAAATTGTAAGAACTGATAATGCCTTGGAGTTTTGTACGAATATTCTCTTTGATTATTTTTCAACTCAAGGTATCATTCATCAAACATCATGTGCATATACTTCCCAACAAAATGGTATTGCAGAAAGAAAGCATCGTAATTTGCTTGATGTTACTAGGACACTTCTCATTGAGAGTCGTACTCCTCATTCTTTTTGGGGTGATGCGGTTCTAACGGCATGCTATCTCATTAATCGCATGCCCTTATCGGTCATAGATGAAAAATTCCATTCTCTCTTGCCTTTCCTGACAAAAAAATATTCTCACTCACTCTACGTGTGTTTGACTCAATCACCTTCGTCCACCAGTTATCTCCAAATATTGACAAGCTCTCTCCTAGAGTTGTCAAGTGTGTCTTTGTTGGGTATTTCAGGACACAGAAAGGATGTAGGTGTTATGATCCAATGCACAGGAAGTATTACGTTTGTGGCGACGCCATCTTTTTTGAGTCTGTGATGTACTTTTCTCCTACAGGTGATTGTTTGACATCTTCAGTGCTGGTAGTGACATATACATACCATCACCACCATCATCGTCTCCTCCACCACTACCGCCTCTGCTAACACCACCACCACCACCAACACTACCTACGCCACCTCCACTGCCTATTGCGGTCCCAGTTCCACCATTGCCAAATCACTATACCCGTCAGGCTGCTTCTGCTCATGATCACCACTCATCATCTAGCACGTCTGAGGTATGTTCTGAAAATAATGTTTCTAATGATGGGTCTAATGGTCTACCTGAGCAGGATTCCTTACAGGGGACATATGCGGAGGCTGCTGATTTGGACTTACCTATTACGCTTCGAAAACAGAAGCATAACTGTGCGTCATATCCTACAACATCGATGGTCTCCTTTGATCGCTTGACTGGCAATTTCAAGGACTTTGTTGTTGCATTATCAGCCGTCGCCATTCCACGGAATTATCATGAGGCTCTGAAGGATGGTCGGTGGCGTTTGGCTATGGAGGAAGAAATGGTGCTCTTCAGTCGAGAGGTACTTGGAGTCTTGTTCCAACTCCTACTGGAGCGTCGATAGTGAGTTGTAAATGGGTTTTTACAGTAAAGCAAAATGCAGATGGTAGCATCGATAGATACAAGGCACGACTGGTTGCATGAGGGTTTACTCAGATATACAGAGTGGATTACCTAGACATGTTCTCACCAGTTGCTCGCCATCCACCCTAAGAATTCTTCTCTCTGTTGCTGTAGCTCGAGATTGGTTGTTGTTTCAGTTGGATGTTAAGATTACCTTTTTATATGGTGATCTTCAAGAGGAAGTCTACATGCAACAACCTCTGGGATTTGTTGTTGAGGGGGTGTTCCCTGGTGTGTAGACTTCATAAGGCGATCTATGGCCTTAAGCCGAGCCCTAGAGCTTGGTTTCAGAAGCTCAGATTTGTTTGAGAAACATGGGTACAAACGTTCGAATGCATATCATTCCCTCTTTATACAGAAAACATCCATATGTATGACTGTCATGGCCTCAAATTTCAGCGAAATTCGGTCGAATTTCTGTCAAATATCGATATCCAGTCGAAATCGAAATTCGACCGAAATGACCGAAATGACCGAAATATGGGGGTCTTAGTACAAAAAATGACCGAAATGACCGAAATTCCGGTCGAAGTTCCACCGAAATTCCATCGAAATTCTATTTTGGTCAATACCGAAATGGTGACCGAAACCGACATTTAGGGCCTTGATGACTGTTATTATGGTGTATGTGGATGATATTCTTAATACAGAAGATGATATGCATGGAATAATGAGGGTGAAAGAATTTCTGGGTCGTGAATTTGTTCCCAATGATCTAGGAGCTCTTAGATATTTTCTGGTATTGGAGTTTGCTAGAAATCAATAGGGGCTTGTAATGACTCAGAGAAAATATGTTACTGACTTGCTAAATGACACATGTATGCTTGGATGTAGACCTGCAACTACACACATGGATCCAAGCATGAGAGGCTCTATGATGATGATGATACTGATGACGTTAACATGAGAAGATACCGGGAACCGGTTGGAAAGCTTCTTTATGTCACCATTACGAGACTCGATATCTCATTTGCAGTCAATCGGGTGAGCCAATTCGTGGAACAACCTCGTCAGGTTCATATGGATGCAAAATAAATGATACTAAGGTATCTTAAATCACCTCCATGTGCATGTCTGCTATTCGAAAAGGGTAGCTCTATTACTATTTCAGCATGTGCATATGTAGACTATGCAGGGTGCCCCAAGGACAGAAAGTTCATGTTTGAATTTGCTATATTTGTTGGAGACTCACTAGTCTCATGGAAAAGTAAGAAGCAAACTGTTGTGGCTAAATCTAGTGCAAAATCTGATTATAGAGCTATGTCACAAGCATGTACAGAGATGATGTGTGTTCGAGCAGTCCTATCTGATTTACATATAGATGTATGTCGCTGGAATGCGACAATTAGACTGCCTTATTTATTGCTAATAATCTTGCATTCTACGAGCGGACAAAGCACATTGAGGTTGATTGCCCTTATATACGTGACATGATCCAGAAGGGCTTCATTGCTACATCTCATGTCAGCTCATGGAACCAAATTGCAGACATTCTCACTAAGGCCCTACTTAGAGGACCCTTCCAAAAGTGTTCATCCAAGCTGAGCATGATAGATATCTATGCTCCATCTTGAGGGGGAGTGTAGAGATATATTTCATATTTCCGTACTTTTTATACATTTTTATGTTTATCTGTCTTCTTTATGTAATTTGCCCATAGGTCTCTCCCTATATAAGAGAGCCTAGAGCCCAAAGAATAAACAACTCTTTCTATTTTCTCACCATAGTCTATGGAGGATCCCTTATGCTCAGATAATGTGTATTTCTGTGATGAATGGGTATCAGTGCTTCAATCTTGTGAACATGAAGCATATCAAGAGCTTGATTTAAATACTCCTTTCGAGAAGGATGTTGAGGAAGCAGAGGAAGCACACGATGATTCTCGTAGGAAGAAAAGGAAGAAAGGTTAAGTTGATGTTAAACTTATTTGATTAGCAAGGTTCATAAAGTATACGTTATTCGTTCAGTCAGGAGGTCTGTAGTGAGTAAGCGGATAGGCGATAGAGTATGCAGAAGTATATGCAAATTACACAGTTTCTAATGTTTTAATAAAACTAATTAAAAATATAATATTAAATTTAAAGACTATAGATTTAATGAAGGGATCTTAGTTTTGTGGATATAAGCTCGGGATTGATCCACGATAAATCTGAATGGAGGCGAAGAATCCATGTAGCCGACCCTACTTAATTGTGGAAAAAGGCTTTGTTGTTGTTGTACTATAGATTTAACACGATTTCAAGTAAAACATAACAACATATACAAATTAGATGACGAATCCCACTTCGAAAATTTAGTTTGAAACCATCACATTGCAAATATGAACTAACATTTGGCTCAGACATTGTTGTGTTTTACTACCCTTCTTGCACTTGCTTGGGAAAGGAACATAGCATTTCCTTGCATCCTCATATTGTTGAGTCTATATAATAAATAATCATGTCAAAGGGAAATATTTGAGCTTTCGATGGCTTAATGTGTTTCAGTGAAGAGCTAGCCAACCCTCTCTTGGAAGGAAAGGGAAGGATCCTCTCTGTTGTGAGGCCTACTTGCCAAAACAAGCCCCCCATGATCCCCCTTCCAAACCTCAAACCATCCAACTACATTTCATAAGCAAGAACTGACTACTAGTGACCTGTGTCGCTATCCTATCTGACTCCCCCTCCTGAAGTGAGATTCTTTAGTAAATAAGCAGGGTAGGATTCGTTTTCATTCCTGACGGCATAACGAGATGCACAAGGATGTGTCACTATCCTATCAGACTTTCTCCTAATAAAAGGGGATTCTTTAGTAGATAAGGAAGGTAGGGTTCATCTTCATTCATGACGGCGTAGCAGAATGCGTGAGCCCGAATGCATGAGACAGGTCCATGGCCAAGCCAAGCACAGTCCGAGGGTGAGGGACCGAGAAAAGAGTATAAAAAAGTGGCAACTGTAAGCATGCACCATAAAAATGTCATTATAAATTCTAAGAGAGGGTTCCTAAACGTGTATCCCCATCAAAAGTGAATATTCATATCAATTTCCTTCTTGAAGTGGAACTCTTTCATGATGGCGTAATGGAATGTACATGCTTGGGGTCATGAGAGGTCCATGGTCAAACCAACCAATGTTTGAGGATGGAGGGACCATGAAAAGAGTATAGAAATGTAATAACTATAAGCATGCACGGTAAAAATGTGATTAGAAATTATGAGAGATGGTTCCTAAACATGTATATAACATCAGAAGTGATTATTTACATCGATAGTGGGGGAAAATGTTTAACATGACATAATTTGATATTAATATATCACTATTAAATCTAAAAGTTCATAATATATATCTAAATACAAAGGAAAATATAGAGATGGGAGAATAAAGAAAACCTTACAATTGGCGACGAGGAGATAGCTCCCAACAAGTGTGGCGGTGAAGAGAGAGTAGTTAGAGGCAAGGAAATGTATCTCAACGGCCATAGTGACAAGGAGATAGTTGAGAGAGTGTGCGCGAAGATAAACCTAATAGAGAAAGAGCTGAGTGAACACAAGAGGGCCAAGAAGAGAAGTTGTCACCTGACAGAGATTGACGGAAATAAGAGAGAGAGAGAGAGGCAACGAGCTTTATTAGAGATATAGGCACTTGGAGGATCATGGGCAGCACTGGGATGAGCTGAGGTGGCTATCAGAGGGCTTTGGTGTCGGTGAGAGGTTCTGGAATGAAAGAGGGAAGGGTTTTAGATTTTCGTAGAGAGTTGGAAAGGGAGATACTCATGATTCTGTGGGGTCTAATTTAATCCGGTATGGTTTTTTTAGGGTTGTGCAAGGTTAATGTCCTAATACATATGTGGTCACATATGTAATTTTACCGCATATTTGGCGAATACGAACTATGTGCCACGCTTTGACTCCCAACTCAACATATGTGGCAGCATGGATTGACTTTCTGGTCGCAAGTACTTTGTTGTTTTTATTGATGATCATAACAGATCTTGGATGTGTTTAATAAAGGAATGAAACGATCAGAGATAAATAAAATTGTCATCACCAGACTTCTTGTTCGTACACCTCAAAATAGAATGGGGCTGTGAACATTGCTCGCACTCTCATTACTCATATGAAGGATCCCAAAATCTTTTGGGGTACCTTCTCACGTTCTCAATGTAATAACCCTGTTCTCCTTTTTATATAAAGAGGAACTTTTTCCTTCATCGGTGAGGATTTTTAATTACATTGCTTTCGTTCATAACTTTTATAAAAAAATGGCGAAGCCTTCTCCCACTTTAAGTAGGGTCAGCTGCATTGATTCTTGCTCAAATCCATGTTGAAAGATCCGACTATTTTTTACGATGGTTGTCAGCTACTTGTTCATTACTTCTATACTTCAGATAAATTATATGCTCATGCAATTAAGAATGTCTTCCTTCGGTATTCTCGAACCCAAAAGGGGTACATATGTTATGACATTGTTAGTCATCGCTAACATATTTAAGGTTATGCCACCTTTTTGAATAAACTAGTTACTTCTCTAAGTCTGTTATTTAGATTCTTTTGGAGTTCCCTCCTCTCTATGTTTATAAAAGGAAGCACCTCGTGTAACTTGAGTCTCACAGTTTGCTTGTTCCTCTCTTGCAAGATGGTGAGCTCTCTTCGAGTGGCTCCATTACTGTATACTCAAATGCGCCTCCAAAATTCCTATTGCATTACAGAAGTCCAAAATGCAATGTATGCTACATCCCATGCCACATTTTAGTTCTATTGATAGTCAGGTTGTGATAGGGATTTTAGAGATGCTCTTATATCAAAAATACCTTGAGATCATCACACTTCCTTCCAAGGTCATGGTTGGAAACTTGCCATGATGAAGACATGGGTACACTTACTTCCATAGGTACGTGGGTCCTTCTACGGTGTTCTCAGGTGTGACTCATATTGCTTGCAAATGGGTCTTTATGGTCCGACATTCACATGATGGATCTATCGACATATTGAAAGTCAGACTAGTGGCAAATGCGTTCACTTGGACTTGTGGTGTCGTCTCTTTTGAGACATTTTCGCAATGGCAAGGATGGGGCACATTAACACAATTTGATCAGTTGCGGCTAACAAGAATTAGCTCATTTCTCAACTAGACATGAAGAACACCTTCCTCTGATGATCTAGAGGAGGTGTGTACGATGCAACCACCATTATACTCGATTGAGAGGGAATATGCATGCCTACTACATAAAGTTGCCTATGTCTTAAAGGAGAGTCCACACGCCTGATTCGACAGATTCACTTGCGAGATCAACTCTCTTGGTTTCCATATTGCTGCATTTGACTATTCAATGTTCATTATGGTTATCACCGGTAACAATGCATGTATTCTTGGAACCAAGGCCTTCTTCAAGAAGGTATTTGCACCAAGGACCTCGGTTATCTATGGTACTTCATCGGTATCGCGGTGATCCCCACTGATAAAAGGATTACATTTGTCACAAAGGAAGTATTGTTTGGATATTCTTGCGGAAGTTGCTTTACTTGGCTACAAACCATCTTCTATTTCGAGCAAATCATAGAGATATGTCACCTCCACCTATCCCGCGTTTGAAGATATCACATGATACATAAGCCTAGTGGGCAAAATGCTATATATTATTGTCGCTAGGCATGGTATTTATACATGGCGAGCAGAACTAGTCAGTCTATGGAGAAATCTCACTACAACTAATGACAAGATATTCTTTTAATTCTTTGGTACCTGAAGGATTCTTCAGGAAAGGACCTTTTCTTAGTTCCAAAGACCATCCTGGCATTGTGTCTTATGCAGCCGTTGACTATAGTTCTCCTAAGGATATTTGATGCACTACTGGTTTTGCCATGTTTGTCAATAGAAACTTTGTCACATGGGAAAGCAAGAAGCTGGCCATAGTATCTAGATCAAGTGCAGAAGCAAAATACAGAGCTATGACTCAAGCTACATATGAGATTGCCTTGCTTCTCTTTTCTACATGGACTTCGGCGTGCTGCTGCTATCCTGTTCATCTCGATTGTGACAACAAGTTCACTACATAGTTGTCACCAATCTGATCTTTCATAAGTGGAGCAAGCATTTTGAGGGTGGGCCATCATTTTATTCGAGATGAGATGCAGTGTGAGAAGGGAGGATCACTGCTTACATTTCCAGGGTTCGGTTTGGGGCTATATTTAGAAAAGTGCTTCCAACTAGAGCGTCAAAAAAAAAGTGCTTCCAACTAAATGCATCTCCTTGTTGACCTCGACATTGGGCATGCTCGATAGATATTCAACTTGAGGGGGTGCTTTGACATCATTGGGCTAATGTAGATAGTGATGTATTTTTATTTCTAACTTGTTTATTTATTAGCTATTTCTATTTTAACCCTTCTATTTTTATGAGTCTTGTTAAAAATTATTATGTAATTTCCATCTATAGGGCCTTAGAGTTTCACGCTATATAATAAATCACCCCATGAATAAAATTCATTTTATTGATTCTCCATTTTTTTCTACAGTCTGTTAAGAAGGAGATAGCTTTTTTTAAACCAACCTGTGGTATGACCCAATTTTTGTGGCATCGATCCATATAGCCAATCCCACTTAAATTGTGAAAAGGTTTGGTTGTTGTAGTACAAATAATGCACCTATTCGTCACTTGTGTACGCTCAATTTCTAAGTCATGCAATGAAATATGATTAGTAGTTACCATGTGTCAACTAAAGAAATTTACTGTATATTACAAATTTTTTCTTGTGATAAACAACATTCGAGTGTCAAATATATATCACATTTTATGTGTTAAATTTTTAAGCCATTTTTGACAGGCGGCAAGATGAGGAGCTTGATGAGCTTAGTGCCAGTGTGGAAAGAATTGGAGGAGTGGGGCTCACTATACATGAAGAACTTGTGGGACAGGTAAGGAGAATATAGCAATAAGCAAGTTCATTATGTTAAAAACTAGTTGTTTGAGGGAAAATGCGCCTTTGTTTGATGTAAATTATGTCTGAAACAATTTTTTTCTCAATGTCTTCCTTTACTCCTCTTCCCATTAACAATTTATTAATATAAAGAGCCTCCGTCTATCTTTGTTGAACTACTGAATTGTTTAGCCAGAAGCCCAAATCCTATTTTTCCTTGTAAGAAAGCTAGTTTGCGTTTTGTTTGTCTGCTAACCAGATTGATATCTCCTGTGTTTGTGCCCAATTGCTCATATATTTCTTTGGTTAGGAGCTTGCTTACCATTGTATATTCTCAACATAGCTGCCATCATATAATTAAGGGACAATATCGAGATGGAAAACTGCAATGATGAAGTTCTACTTTCTCAAGGACATTTCACATTTTTCCAACACATCCAGAATAGTGTTTGTCGTGTCTCAGTTGTAGCTATGCTTGGGCATGACTCCTTGTGCTTCGGAATGAGGGCAAATAGTCCATGTAGCAGGCTTACTTGGAATTGCTTCGTTTTTTTGTTTACTTTTCTCCTATATGCAACCCACTTCAATGGTCTGGTGGTAGGGTAGTGTGCCTGTCACCCAAAAAGATCAGGCTTCAAATCCTCCCTTGTGAGGGTTGCGTTAGGTAGCCGACAACCAACGTAAAAAAAGTCGGATCTTTCAACATGAATTTGAGCAAGAATCCATGTAGTCGACCCTACTTAAATTGGGAGAAGGCTTGGTGATTTTCTCCCTCCTATATGCAGGTGGTGATGATTTGGGGGTGGGGGCCTCTTTTCACCTGTTAACAAGGGTCCAAGATATGGTATATATGTGATGGCTGGGATCGTGATGCATGTAGATTGAAGCACAGAAACTACATTTAATTATATAACAAGGAAAATGCACATAACAAGCACAATTTCAAATGTTTGTAATGATACCGGGGAGTAGGTTGATAATTCGGAATGGATTTCTTTACGAAGTCATAAAAATTGAGTGATGGCAAGAGTAGATTCCTTCCTAGATATATAGGAAATCTTGAATGAAGGCCTGGCAAGAAACACAAGATGATGGAAATTAACATTCACGAGTAAGAGATATTATGATGTATTTTTTCCACCCCATTTGATATCAGTATTGGTCTGCACAAGGATAGGTTTTTGATTTTTTACCTTATGAATAAATCAACACAGCATATACATGGAGAGGTGTCTCGGAGCATGTAATTTGTAGATGATATTTTTTAATGGATGATATAAGAGATGGAGTCAGCATAAAGCTTGAGCTTGAAGGGAGGTTGTGGGGGTAAGGATTTTCAACTTAGTAGAACTAAGGCATATTTTATTAAATGTAAGTTCAATACAAGGAAGTTAGATATATGACATGTGTAAAGCTTGGAATACATTTCATTCTAACCTCTGGATTTTTAATGTGCAGGCACAACCTAGTTATTTATTTTTAGACAAATCTAAAAGTCTTTCGTTGAATTGTGCATTCCTCTGTCTTGGAATGTCTACTTATGATTGTCCTTGCACGACTCTATTGACCAAGTAACTCATCACAAATCCGTGAACGGTTCTACTCTACTTCATATCCCTTTGTTACAACAACCATTCCTACCAAACCTGCTATCGACGCTCCTTAGACTGCACTAAACAAACCTTCACCCATAACTCTCATACTCGGAGGAGAGTCTCATATGGATGTGCATCAACCAAGCACTAAATAAAATATCATTAGGTAATGACTTCCTCGCTTTAAATAAATAGATTCTTGGGTTTTTATCAGTTGTGCCCCTCTGAGATATTACAATATCAGTTATGCCCTTCTCTTTTTTGGAATATCGTTTCAGCCACTGACTTCTTCCATGGTGATCACTTCTGTCATTCCGTTAGTATGGCTGACAATGAGTTGAACTAAACAAAGGTTTATTCAAACCATGGTTTAGTAAAGAGGGATATAACATGAAAAAATCCATCTCCTCCTCCAGCCCATCCTCCATCTCCAGTGGATTGTTTGTTGTAACATGGAATTGTTTAGCAGTTGTAAATGAGGTCTTAATTGATCCAAGAAAATTTTCCAAAAAATTCAGGATAAACATATTCATGATCGGAATGGATGATTTATCCGTGATAATACAAAAAATTTGGTAATTTGGTGTACGGATGGATGTGTAGTTAGGAGAGAGAAAATAAAGAGGAAGAAGAACAAGAATGGAGGAGGAGGAAGAAGAAAGGAATTTGTACCTGAGTTTGGATATTAGCAGTTGCTTGGGGAGGTAGGTAGAGGAGGATCGGTTGAAATGGGTGGTGGAGGACGGGGCGATGGTGGTGGAGGGGGGGTTGGACGGGGAGGGGTGGTTGGACGGCGAGGAGGAGGGACTGGAAGGAGAGATTGGTTAGAGGAGGAGGAGGGGATGAACTGGTGATGGGACGAAGGAGGAGGCACTGGAGGGGTTGGAAGGGGAGGGGTGGTTGGAACAGGAGGATGGGGCGGAGGAGAGGCTGGAAGGGGAGGGCGATCGAAGGACGAGTGGCTGGAAGGGGAGGTGGAGGATGGGGTGGAGGAATGGAGGCTGGAGGGAGAGGAAGACATTTCCACCCTTACTATTTTATCTAATTACCATTATGTCCCCAAAGTCAATGTATGTTTGGGATGAGGATAGATGACAATTAACCGAAGGGCACAAGTGATCATTGTGAAAGAAGTCATGGATTGAACTGATATTCTAAAAATGGAGGTGTATAACTAATATTACAATATCTCAGAGGGGCACAACTGATAAAAACCCTAGATTCTTCCATCTGTGTGCTTCTGGTTTTAATTTGAAGCTCAAAGGAAAATATTATAAAGATGCAATGAGATGTGTTGAAGTATTTGGTTGTGCATCATGAGTTGTAGCAGGGTAAATGGATCCTGGAAAAGATCCATTTACCCCATCCATTATTTAGTCCTACATCGTCTAGTGGTGGGACTTGGAGGCTTTAGAGAGGCTATGTAAGGAGCCCCAGACCTCCTGTAACCATTGAGAAAAAGCAATACAAAATATGCCACGTTGAGGGCTTTTCCCGTGGTTTCATCCCACTCCTCACGGAGTAGGGTTCCACGTTAAACCTTGTGTTCTTTGATGTTTATCTTTCTCTATTTTATGCTCTGTTTATCATTCGCTTCCGCATATTCCATTTCTTAACATGGTATCAGAGCGGGTTCGAATGTTGAGGAATTATGTTCGTGATTTTTTTCCGAGATTCAATTCTAGTGTTTCTGTTAAAATCATGATTATGTTCTCGAGGTTTTATTACATCCAGTTTTTTGAAAAATATGCGTTCGTCGAGTTCTGAAAATATGCTAGGGTTTTTGGAACCCTAGTTTTATCAGATCTGTTCAAACATGGACTCCGATCAGGACATCTCAGAGGAACTCGTTCGCAACTCTTCCTTTGTCAATACTCCAGTCAGATACTCCAGGCGATGCTCCTTCAATTGGCATCTCCTCAACATGGCGCATCTCCTCCCAGACAGATATCGAAGTACTCTTGCAGGCGGCAGGCAGCCGCGCTTCTAGGCCACGCTTCTCGATGCTCAGGAGAAGCATCTCCCTCTTTGGTTGGCTGATCTTCTTAATCAATGATGATCTGGAGTCACCTCCTATCACAGGTGACCAAGCCCTCGTCGATGTGCGACTCCCAGCAGGTCTCTTGTGATCTCCTTTTCCAGGCCGCACCCCTTGCCATGTACATCTCCATGGCGATCTTGATCCCTGCAGGCGGCGGACCCTCATTCGGAGCCTCCCGCTGCTCCATCACCTCCTTGCACGCAGGCGCGCGCGCATCCCCTTGCGTGGCTCCCCCATCTCAAGCACGCACATCTTCTGGCGACGGGCTTCCTTCTCCACAGTGGAGGCGGCGAGCCCTAATCTTCCAAGCGCGAGGTGGCCCAGGCGGCATCCCCGCAACCCCCCTCGTGACATCAGATCCGGGCAGAGATCTTCAAGCGCCCCCAAGTTCCCGCAATCCCAACCAGCATGCCTCCCCGTGTGCGCGATCTTCTTCCGAGCGTATACCCTCCAGCCTTCCTGTGCGGTGCATTTGAAGAGAAGAGGTTCTCCCGTGGGGTCAAAAGCCGTACGCATTTTTTGAAAACAAAAAAATTGAAATGAAATGACGGCTATCTATATAAAAAAAAGGTTGAAATAACCGAGAAAAAAATTGTGTTTATAAAAAAATGTGACGGCTTAAAAATTTTTTTTGAAAAAGCCATAAGAAATTTTTGAATGTTCATATTTTACCCCTATTCATCTTGTCTTCTCCCAACTTTGTCGATGTCATTTTCCGACAAGTATGGGAGAAAGGGGGAGTATATGTGTAGAGTCACAGGTCTCAGTATTTCTCCATATTTCGGATTCGTCAGACCGAGCCAGATTTTTCAGACTCAACATTTTTCAGTCGAAGATTTTCCATGCGCAATTCCAGACTCGACATTCAGATTCCGAGTCCCAGTTTAATGCGCAGATTCAGAATCGACATTCAGAGTTCAAGTTCGAGGCACTCCGTGTTGAGGCCCATTTTCGTGTTCTCCAGAGAGAGACTCATTTTCAGACACACACGAGTATGCGGTCATTTTCAGATGAGCACATATATGCCATCAGTTCAGAGGTCCCCATCCTTTCTTGTTTTGTAGGCCAGAGTTTTCATGTGAGCCATAGGGACTCCAGAGTAGAGGACCATTTCCTATGCCATGTTGGCAAGGATTTTCATGTGGTATCATAGGTACACCTGAGTAGTGCATCATTCTCTGAGCCAGATGGGAGAGATCCGGTTTTCCTATGAGGAGACTTATTTTCAGACTCCATTCTCCAGCGACCGTGGACTCCGACGAGGATTGCACAACCACGGTCTTTTTCAGTTCGGCCCTTTTCAGATGGAGCAGTTGTCCACATTATTGTGGCGGGCAGAGTTCTCCGACGACGAGACTCATTTCCAGTTGCAGTGACTCTCACAGGCGCAGCTCAGAGCACATGCTCTCCAACGAGGAGATTCAGCAGACTCACGCTCCAGCCTGATTGTCCTCCTCACCTGCACGACATGAGAAGCAACGTCCTCGGTAGCACCAATTGTGCGCGTTGGGTTGATATTGTTCGTAGTGTCCTGTAGCATTGAGTTGAGTTTCTTTTTGTTTGTCCAAGCTGAGCATTGCATGCTCCAGCTTGAGGGGGAGTGTTGGAGTATTTGGCTGTGCGTCATGAGTTGTAGCAGGGTAAATGGATCCTGGAGAAGATCTATTTATCCCATCCAGTGTTTAGTGCCACATCGTCTACTGGTGGGACTTGAAGGCTCTGGAGAGGCTATATAAGGAGCCCCATACCTACTGTAACCATTGAGAAAAAGCAATACAAAATATGCCCCGTTGAGGGTTTCTCCCATGGTTTCATCCCGCTCCTCACGGAGTAGGGTTCCATGTTAAACCTTGTGTTTGAAGTTTATCTTTCTCTATTTTATGCCATGTTTATCATTCGCTTCCGCATATTCCATTTCTTAACAAGATGTGTGTTGCTTTACAATAATGAGGGTTGGACAATAAACTAAAACATGTGAAGAAAATGTTTATAGTTGAGATGAAGATGCTCTAATGGATGTATGGCTCAACAAAGAAGAATTAGGTTTGTAGCGGGAGTATAAGACAAAAGATTGGTGTAACAACTAATACGATATAAAATGAGAAACTTGGTTAAGGTAGTTTGAACATGTGCAAAAACAGATCATCTAGTACTCCAATTCGAAACTTTGAGAAGTTTAAAGAAATGCCTTGTCTGAAGACTCGATAAGGCCACATAAATGTTGGAAGAAAACTATAAAGAAGGGTTTACCCTTTTTTATCTAAGCTCGTGTATGATCATAATTAAATCTATTTGGGAGTAGAGAATCCTTGTAGTGATCTCACTTATAGTGAAAAATTAAATCTATTTGGAAGCATAGAATCCTTATAGGTTTTCTCACTTATAGTGAAAAAATGCTTGGTTTACACCTTAATGTAGTCTCCTATATAATATCTGAAACATATGACTATCAACTTATAAATTGTATGGAGGATCCGCGTGGGCGAGGGCGGATCCGTTCTGGGTAGGCGAGCAGTTGGAGGTGGCATGCTCTTTCATCAAGATATCGGATCGTTTGGCTGACTCGGTCGATGGCGGAGACCCGGATCGCCGAAGGGACCCAAACCCATTGCTGGTGTTCGGGGAGTGCTCCTGGACGATTTGTGCAAAGATCGGCGACATCATAACGCCTCAGCAGAGTGGCTCGACCGTTGGAGAGCTCGGCTCTGGGCAGTGCAACAGGGAGTCGCCCCCCTCGAGGGAGGATGGTGGCGGTGTTTTCTCAGGGGATCAGAGGAAGAGGTTCGGCCTGTCTTACTTCCGCTGAAGAATCTTGGAGAAGAGGAGAGAGTGGCGGCTGATGATTTACCATCGGAGGGGAGCGGGGTCGGATGGTTGTCGGAAGGCGAGGAGGAAGATGGCGGTGGAAGGGAGGTTGTCGCTCTTGTTCTCTTGAGTGGCGGGTGGAGGAGGTCTTACTGGCGCAACAAGAGGGGAAGGGGGGCGACTGACAAGGGAGGTGATGGGGAGATCAGAGGGGGTTGAGGCGATTGATCCGAGGTCGGGGGAGGGGCTGGAGTTGGTAGTGTCTTGCCTTTGTTTGGTAAATCCTAGGGGATTCACCCAGTTTGTTTTCATGAAGATGGTCTCCTAGAACGTCAGGGACTTAGTCCAGACTGACAAGCGGATGATGGTTTGTAATTTGCTATATGAACATAAGGTGGATGTGGCTTTACTGCAGGAAACTAAGATGGCATGTGCTTTGGATGGGCTATGGAAGGAAGCTGGGGGAAATAAGTTTGGGGGATACATTGCTATTGAAGCTGTTGGAGCAGCAGGGGGCATGATCACGTGTTGGGATGGGAGCAAGTTTGAATTGGCGACGGAGAAAATGCGAGGGGTGTTCTCTTTGACAATTATGTTGAACTACAGGTCGACGGCATGTGACTGATGGTGACGAACGTTTATGGCTCGTGCAATAGCGTGGGTATGAACGGGATTGTTGACAAACTATGTATGGCTAGGGCAATGTTCTAGGATGCGATTTGGGTTATTGCATGATTTTACTTTGACATTGCGATCGGAGGACCGTCCCGGTGGCAGAGGTGGGCATGACAAAGGTTTGCTGGAGTTGACGGATGCGATTCATTCTCTAGGGTTACAGACTCTTGATGCAGCGGGATGTCTGTACACTTGGCGTAGTTCTTGGTCCAAATCTCAGCTCGTCATATTCTTGCAGTCCGGTGATGCTTTGGAGGCATTCCCTTTTGTTGGGGCTCGCGCCCTTCCTAGGTCGCAGTCAGATCACATGCCGCTTCTGTGGTTCTCGAGGGAGGAGGACCACCCTCGCTCTTTTTTCAGAGATTTGAGAAGGCTTGGTTGATGGAGGACGGTTTTCATGAGTCGGTGTTGGATTTCTATGTTGGGTGCCACCCGAGTGGTTCAACAATAGGAAGGCTCGGGAGCAAGATGGCAGCTCTGAGATCCTTCTTGATGGACTATAATAAGGCGAACAGGCTGCAGTGCATAGCGAGGAGGTCGACGGCTCAGGAGGAGGTCTAGAGATTAGATGAGCTGGAGGATTCACGGACGTTGACTGCTAAGGAGCTATCAATGAGAGGGAGCTGCCTTGAGGAGATTCTTTGTGAGGACAAGGAGGAGGAGGTAGCGTGGATGTAGAGGTCCATACTAAGGTGGTTGAGGGAAGGGGATGCCAACATGAGATTCTTTCATGAGGTGGTCAATGGGAGAAGGCACATAAACTTCATACATTCGATTGCGATTGGGGGTGCAGTGGTAGAAGGAGACACGGAAATGGGAGCGGCTTTGAAATTTCACTTTCAGGAGTTTGGCAGGAGTTGCGTCCAGGCAGGATGGGGCTTGCAGGGTAGAGGTGTCTCACAGATTGTGGAGTCAGACACGATTTCCTTTGTAAGAGAATTCACGGAGGAGGCAAGGCGGATGGGGCTCCCGACCCGGATGGCTTCTCGGTGGCCTCTATCAGGAGTTCTGGAAGATGGTGAAGCACGATGGTTTGGAGGGTCCTCGCAGAGTTTCGAGATGGCAACTGCGATTTCGAGAGGTTGAACAAGGCACTTATCTTCTTGCTCCCTATGAAGGGCGTGCCATCCAGAATTGAGAATTACAGGCCCATTTTATTGTGTAATGCTGCTTATCTGATTGTTTCGAAGATACTTGCCAACCAATTGAGGATGGTGCTGGATCGGATCATCTCGCTCGAACAGATGTCATTTGTGCCAGGGAGGAATTTGGTTGACGACTTGGTGTTGGCTTCGGAGATGGAGACGGACTGGAAGCGGAGCAAGGTGAGAGGGCTTTTGTGGAAGTTGGATTTCTCCCAGGCTTATGACTGCATCGAAGGGAGATTTTTATGGGCTTCTTCGGAGAAGAGGGCCTTTCCAGAACAATGGATTGCTTTGATAAGTGTTGTGTGATGACAACCTCTTATTTGGTGTTGGTAAATGGCAAACCAAAAAGGGGTTTCTTTCAGCCGCATGGGGGATCAGACAGGGCTACCCTTTTGCACCGCTTCTTTTCATCATTGTGGCATACGCTTTGGCAGTTATGATGAGAGTGGCGACGAACGCGAGATGGTGCGGTGGTTATGAGAGGGAGGAGATGTCCATCTCGCTTTTGCAGTACTCGGATGATACCCTGATGTTCATGGGAGCTGAGGCGGAGAAGATACGCAGGCTTCGCTCATTATGGATATCTTTGGGGATCTATCATGTCTTCATATTAACGGATCTAAATCGGTGGTGGTCCCTTTTGGCCTTTCGGGGCTTGAGGTGCAGGGGGCGGCAATATCTTTTGGTTGCCCAACAGTAGGGCTGCCGATTACATACTTGGGGCTCCCGCTTGTGGTGGGGAAGCTGAAAAACGAAGACTGGAGGATCTTGTTGGATAGGTTGGATTGAAGGATGATATGATGGAAAGCGTCGGTTCTATCGAGAAGCGGGAAGATGGTGCTCTTTAAGCACATTCTTTGGCCATATCTATTTTCTTTTGCTCTACGAGGAGACTTCCTGCGAGGGTTCGCACGAGGATTGCGAGTCCAAGGCCCTAAATGTCGGTTTCGGTCACCATTTCGATGACCGGTCGAAATGGAATTTTGATATAATTTCGATCGAAATTTTGGTCATTTTTGTACTAGGACCCCCATATTTCGGTCATTTCAGTTATTTCTGTCAAATTTCGATTTTGGCAGGATATCAATTTCGATAGAAATTCAACTGAATTTCGTTGAAATTTGAGGCCATGTGTGAGTCTCATACGGATCTTTTGGCCGGACAGGAGGCAACCCAGACGAGGCATACGTTTGGTAGGGTGGAGCAAGTTGAGAGCTTCGAAGAAGGGCGGGTTGGGAATTCTGCGGATTGCCGAGATGAACAAGGCTTTTATGGCGAAATGGATGGTGCGTATACGGTGGAATTTTGAGGATCTAGTTTGCTGGTTGTTGAGGAAGATTTATGTGGTATCCATGTTGTTGGCAGTTTCTCCCATTCTCCATCCTTTGTCCTTGTAGATGGGGATCACTGAGATTTTACTTGATTTGGCGGTAAAGCTGCGACCAGTTCTGAGGAATGGGACTACGTTTCGCTTCTGGCTGGACGATTGGACAGGTGGGGGAATTTGAGGCGAACGATACCCGCGGTTATTCCAGTTGGCGTGCAACCAGTGGGTGACAGTGCAACATGTTTGGGACCACGGTTCTTGATGCCGAGCTTCTCCTCCACACTGTCAGATCAGAGGGTGGATGATTACATGCTTTTACTGGCAGATTTGGCACATGTTGCAGGTCTGACAAATGGCTGGAATCACTTCACATGGGGTCATGGGAGATTCTCAGTAAAGAGGGCTTCGTGTTCTGGTAGAGGATGGGGAGGAGATGTAGGAAGAAGTGGTAGTTGATGCCAGGATGACAAGGTTGCAGAAAGCGGTAGTCGGTACTTGGTCGGTGCGGTCACTGACTAAGGATTAATCAGCAGTCGAGCGACTAATCAGATTTAGTCGGTCATTAGTTGGTTTTGATTTTTTTTAATTATTTTAAATACATATATCATTTTTATACGTATATTTGTACATTTTCTATACTTTCATAATGGGACAAAAGAAGTAATTGACTTTAAATATAGGGTTTTTATCACTTGTGCCCCTCCGAGATATCGCAATTTCAGTTATGCCCATATCTTTTTGGTAATATCAGTTGTGCCCCTCACCTCTTTCTTCGTTGTCACTTGTGTCCGTCCGTCAGATTGACAGTCAAAAAATTAAAATAACCATGGTTTATTCAAACCACAGTGTGGTTAAGAAGGGTGTTATGGTCAGAACAAAATCAGGGGCGGAGGAGGAGCTCGAGGGAGGAGCTCAGGGCGGACCGCGACGGAGGGAGGGGGAGGCGTAGGGGGCAGGGGTGACGCGGGGAGCACGGGGCGGCGCGAGGCAGGGGGAGGGCCCAGGGGGCGGCACGGGGCAGGGGGCGACGTGGGGGAGGGGAGGGGGCGGCCCAGGAAGCACGGGGCGGTGCGGGGCATGGGGAGGGCCCAGGGGGCGGCACGGGGCAGGTGGAGGGGGAGCATCGGGCAGCGCGGAGGAAGGGAGCAGGGGACGACCCAAGGGAGCACGGGGCGGCGTGGGTCAGGGGGAGGGGGAGCAGGGGGCGGCGGGGGGAGGGGGAGCAGGGGGCGACGCGGGGGAGGGGAGGGGGCGGCCCAGGGGAGCACGGGGCGGCGCGGGGGAGGGGAGGGGGCGGCCCAGGGGAGCACGGGGCGGCGCGGGGAGCACGGGACGGTGCAGGGCAGGGGGAGGGGGAGGCCCAGGTGGAGGAAGATGATGGGGGAAGAGGAGGAAGAAGAAGAGGATGGGGAAGATGGTGTCAGACCATTTAACCCTTTTTTAAAATTAATTCCACTTATGTCCTCAAAGTTAACGTCCGTTTGCACTGTGGATGGACGGTCACTAACCCGAGGGGCACAAGTGATAGATTAGTAAGAAGTGAGGGGCACAACAGATATTACCAAAAAGATAGGGGCATAACTGAAATTGGAATATCCCAGAGGGGCACAAGTGATAAAAACCTTGAAATATAACATTATTGCATATTAGAATATGTTTGTTTATAAATTAACATAGATTTGTACATTTTCTAAACATTCATAATGAAACAACAGAAATAATTGACTTTAAATATAGCATTAAGCACATTAGAATAAGTTTACTTTTTAAAAAAGCAAAACAAAACTTAAAAAAATAAAACCTTGATGTAAAAATCAGCCGATTAGTCGGCCCGACTAGTTGGGTTGACCGACTAATGGCCGACTATGCTTAGTCGAGTCGGCTACCCCCGACTCGACTAGTCGGGCTGACTAGTCGATCTAGTCGACCGACTTTTACAAGCTTGCAGGATGATATGGAGGAGCAATGTGCCTAATTGAATGAAGATTTTCCTATGTCATGCGACATGATAGGATTCTCATACAGGTTCGTCGTGGGCAATTGTTGGGAATGGAGCATGATGTGTGTACCAGATGTGGTACATCAGCTGAGGATGCGGTCCATCTATTCTTTTCTTGCCCTTCATTTGATCAGGTGTAGTTTGTGTCCAGTATCTCATGATTGGGGGGTCTGGATTGTGCCAGCTTTTGGAGGAGCTTTAGAACGGTTTGCGGCTACAGGCACGAGGACAGTATACGTCCCTTCGCGCTTTTGTGGGCGATTTGATGTGTAAGAAATACTATCATTTTTAGGGGCCACTCATGTTATACAAAGAATGTACTAGAACATAGCAAAGCTCCGTGTGCATCTTGACGGATGTACAACCTTTAACATACTTGGCAGTGGGTCCCATGTTCTGCGACACCACCCTTTTTCTTTCAAAAATAACTTTTATAAAGAAAAACTTCCATTTCAAGGTAATATCGGAAACACATGACTATCAACTTACGTTTTTTTTTAAATAATGACTATTACCATAATTTACGCCTTAATGTAGTCCACAAGCATTAAAAAGTATTAATGCTTTTTTGGGATGTTATAAAGAGGATATTATTTTTTTAATCTGAATGGGGCATGACCCAAATTTAATCTATCTGGAAGCAAATAATTCATGTAACCACCGCACTTAAAAATGGAAGAGGCTTAGTTACTGTGTTCTTTCCGCCATGTTTTTTTCTAATAAACTGAAATTATTGCATTTCAGTGTTATATATGAACATACAACAATCAAATTATATTTATCTGAGTAGTTATTTTAGTAAATTACGTATAAAAGTCTGAATTTTACATCAAATGTAATCCCGAACTTTAAAAAGCAAATGTGCTTACTGATTTTTAGATGTGAATTCAATATGGTACATCCACTATCTTTTCCTGTTAGGGTAAAAGAGTACTCAGATGATTATTCTATAGAGCCCTCGGGTCTCTTATATAGGGAGAGAGCCCTTGGGTAAATTACATGAGAGGTACATAAAGAAACTGAAATAACATAAAAGACGAACAACTATCTCTACACTCCCCCTCAAGATGGAGCATAGATATCTATCATGCTTAGCTTGGAAGAACATTTCTGGAAGGGTCCTCTGAGCAATGGCTTAGTGAATATGTCCGTTGTTTGGTCCTCTGAACTGACGTGAGACGTGGAGATGAAGCCCTTCTGAATCATGTCCCTAGTGTAATGACAATCCACCTCTATGTGTTTGGTTCTCTCATGGAAGGCTGGATTGTTGGCAATAAATAATGCTGCCTGATTATCACATTGAAGGTTCATAGGCAAGGGAACGTCAACATTCAGATCTTCTAAGACTGCTTTAACCCACATCATTTCTGTGCTTGCCTGTGCCATGGCTCTATACTCGGACTCGGCACTGGATCTCGCCACAACAGTTTGCTTCTTGCTTTTCCAAGAGACTAAAGAGCTTCCTATGAAGATAGCAAATCCAGAAGTAGACTTACGGTCCCTTGGACATCCTGCATAATCTGCATCTGCACAGGCTGAAATAGACAGATCTGTACCTTTCTTGAATAGCAACCCTGTGCCTGGGGAGGACTTCAGATATCTCAATATCATGTATAAGGCATCCATATGTACTTGCCTCGGCTGCTCCACGAACTGACTCACCCGGTTTACTGCAAGGGCAATATCCGGTTGAGTTATAGTGATGTATAAGAGCTTACCCACCATTTCTCTGTACCTTCTCTTGTCCACCTCCTCGGTATCATCATCGTACAGCTTCATACTCGGGTCCATAGGTGTACTTGAAGGTCTGCATCCAGTCATTCCTGTTTCGACTAGCAAATCTGTGACATATTTTCTTTGAGTCATCACCATTCCTTGTGCATTTCTTGCAAATTCTATCCCCAGAAAATATCGTATTGTGCCTAGATCCTTTGTAATGAACTGGCTGCCCAACATAGACTTGGTGATCTCAACTCCCTGTGCATCATCTCCCGTAACCAATATGTCATCAACATATACCATAACAACAATGGTACCTCTAGGGGTCTTCCGGACGAACAATGAGTGGTCCGCATTAGATCTTCTGAACCCCTGTCGTTCAATAAGCTGAGAGAGTGTCTGGAACCATGCACGGGGACTCTGTTTAAGGCCATAGATAGCCTTATGAAGTCTGCACACCTTCTGAGTCTCCCCCTCAGCAGCAAACCCGGGTGGCTGCTGCATGTAGACTTCCTCCTGTAGATCACCATACAAGAAAGCATTCTTAACATCAAGCTGGAATATGGTCCAGTCACGTACCACTGCAACCGATAGAAGGATGCGAAGGGTAGAGTGTCTCGCCACCGGTGAGAAGGTATCCAAATAATCTACACCATATGTCTGTGTAAATCCCCGTGCAACGAGCCTGGCCTTGTATCTGTCTAGACGGCCATCCGCATGGTATTTCACCGTAAAAACCCACTTGCAACTTACTACTGAGGCACCTGGAGGAATGGGGACAAGAGACCAAGTTCCCCTAGATTGCAAAGCACGCATTTCCTCTTCCATTGCAAGTCGCCAGCAGTCAATCTTCAGTGCTTCCTGATATGTTCGTGGAATCTCAACTGACGATACAGCAGCTGCAAACTTCTGGAAATCCCCAGTGAGTCGATGAAAGGAGACGTGAGAGGCAAGGGGATATGTAGCACACTGTCTACGCTGCTTCCTAAGAGCAATGGGCCTGTCCAAATCATCCAAGACTGTGCTGACCGGTTGCTCCTCCTCCTGTAGTAAAGGTTCCTGCACAGGTGCATTATCTAATCCATCGTTAGTGTTAATTTCAGAACAAACCTGAGGCGTGTCGGATGGTGGACTTGTAGCTTGAGCATGGCCTGTCCGCCTCGTATAGAACTTAGTGAAAGGGACAACAGGAGGAGGTGGTGGTGGTGGTGGTGTTGGTGGAGTAGAGGATTGACCCAGGCTTGGCGGTGGTGGAACAAAGACATTGGAATCTGGAGAAGTGGAGGAGGCCAATCTGTCACCCGCAGGTGAGAAATACATGACAGGTTCGAAAAACGTAACATCTGCACTGACATAATATTTGTCATGGATAGGATCATAGCAACGGTATCCTTTCTGTGTCCTGGAGTAACCCACAAAAACACACTTGATAGCCCTAGGAGAGAGCTTATCAAGTCCTGGAGATAAGCGGTGGACAAACGCAACAGTGCCGAAGACACGAGGTATAAGTGCAAACAAGTCTCTGTCTGGAAAAAGAACAGAGATTGGGGACTTTTCCCCAAGAACAGTTGTAGGCATTCGGTTGACTAGATAACATGCTGTAAGAATAGCATCTCCCCAAAAAGATAATGGAGCACAACTTTGAATGATTAATGTGCGAGCAATATCAAGAAAATGTCGATGCTTACGTTCTGCAACCCCATTTTGTTGGGAGGTGTAAGCACATGTGGTTTGATGAACAATGCCTTTTGAAGAAAGAAAAGTAGCAAGAGAGCGAGTGCAGAACTCCAATGCATTATCAGTTCGCACATACTTAACAGTAGAAGAGAAAACATTCTGGATTTCGTTAATAAGATTTTGAATAACACTCCCTGCTTCAGATTTACTTTTAAGAAGAAACGTCCAGGACACTCTAGAGAAATCATCAACCACTACTAAATAGAACCTGTGCCCCTGATGATCTGGGACACGACTTGGACCCCAAATGTCTACATGAAGTAATTCAAACGGGGAGTGACTGCTCCGACTCTGACGACCTGGGAAGCTAGATCGATGGTGCTTCCCTAACTGACATGCTTCACAACGAAAGGAGGAACTTGGAGAGATCTGAGGCAATAGATGACGCATCTTCTGCAGAGGCAGATGACCGAACCGAAGATGCCAGGTGTACGGAGATACGGCGCCTTGGGAATGCAGAGAGACGCCAACGTAGGAGTTACGGACTAGACGATAGAGGCCATTGTGCTCAGAACCACAGCCAATCACCCTGCCCGTCAGTATGTCCTGAAAAATAACAGACGATGGATCAAAGATAGCACGACAGTGCAAATCACGTGTAATCTGACTAATGGATAAGAGATTCATAGAGAATTCTGGAGCATGTAGAACGTTCTGTAAGTGCATAGAGGGTAGCAAAGCCGTCTCCCCCTGACCGATGATAGGAGAATGAGTGCCATCAGCTATGAGTACAGATCTACCAGGTTGTACAGCTCTGTAGGACTGAAGCATATTTTTCTCACGGCATAGATGATGGGTAGCTCCAGAGTCGACAATCCATCCTGTGACATCATGACAATGACGTGAGACTGAAGGACTACCTGAGGCACTGGCAGAGGCGGATGTACTAGCTGACGCCGAGGCTGCAACATCAGAAACTTCAGCACCCTCTGGCGACGATTGTGGCATGATATCACGAAGTCGTGCCACTAACTCTTCGAACCTGTGATCTGTAACAGGAGCTGAAGGACCCTGAACATGATCCGCGACACGTGCAGAAGGAGGGAAGCCGTGCTTGGAATAGCACGTATCCTCCGAATGACCAGTACAGCGGCAGAAAGAACACGTGGACCGTATGCGACCTCCGCGTCCACGTCCACCATTTCCTCTGCCACGAAACGAGGACGAACCACCACGTCCCCTGGAAACTGCCATTGCAGACGGAGGTGTATTCGCTGTAGCGGATGGACTAGGTACACGACTGAGCCTCCTGTATACCTCTTCCATTGGCGGGATAGTGGCATCTGCTAGGATCTGAGAGCGTGCGGCCTCGTACTCTGGGTCTAGGGCAGCATGTAATACGCCAACCATAGTGGCATTGCGGAACGTCTTTTGTTGTTCCGGCGTGGCTGTGAGCGGAATGGTGCTATAGAGCTTCTCGAACATACCACGAAGCGACGTGTACAGCGAATGAAGAGGTCTCCCATTCTGCTTTGTGGTAAATATATCATGCTGCAACTGGAGCATTTCGTCTCGTTGCGGACCTGAGAGTATGTCATGGCCAAAATGTCCCACATCGCCTTGGCGGTGGGCTGGTGAAGAACATCATTTGCTATCTCTGTCATGAGCGTACCTGAGAGCCAAACCTTGGCGTACGCATCGTCAGCCTCCCATGAGGCATAGACTCCTGTCTTCTCCGGCGGTTCATCCTCGGTAAGAATATGCTTCTTACCACACGACTTCATGAGACTGAGGAACTGCATCGCCCACAGTTCGTAGTTTGTCCCGTCCATTTTGACGATCGGTGCTGAACCTTTGAACGCACCTATGGCGGGCATATCGAGCTTTTGTTCGGACATGATGCCGGAGAAGAACGACTATTGATAGACCAAGAAGAGGTTGTCTACCAAGACTTTAAGGATTCAAGTGCACATGTAGACGTTATGCACTTGAATCCATCATCTATCCGAGACCGGGCGAAGGGGCGGCACCCGGCGACAAGTACAGGCTCCGGAAGCCTCTACCAATAAAGATGGCGGCTGGGCGGGGACTGGTCAGGGGCTGGGCGAGGGCTGGACTGTATATACAGCCCCCGGCGGCGGCTGGAGGAAGCCGGGGCGGAAGGTGGGTGGCTCCGGCGGCGCGCGTGCGGGACGAGGAGAGGGTCCCGGCTGGTCGGCGACGCCCTGGGGGCTGGGCTGCAACCTGGGGTCGGCGGCGGAGCCCTGGGCGGCGCCCTGGGGCGGCGGCGGTGGGAGAGAGTCGGCGGCGGCGACGGGGGGGAGGGGGGGCGGCGGTGGAGAGAAACCCTAGATTAGGGTTAGGGCTCTGATACCATGTTAGGGTAAAAGAGTACTCAGATGATTATTCTATAGAGCCCTCGGGTCTCTTATATAGGGAGAGAGCCCTTAGGTAAATTACATGAGAGGTACATAAAGAAACTGAAATAACATAAAAGACGAACAACTATCTCTACATTTCCATTCAAAAACCACGAACTTTTGTTTGTACCATTATGCCTTTTTCCCCTTTTTTCTCGAAGTAAAATGGGGGTGGGAATCTATAATCATTCATACTCACATTATATATCAATAAACTTAAAGACTAATTATAGGATCGAAGATGCAAAGAGAGCCTTAACATGCACAACAATACATTCAGACTAATTATATGATGGAAGACTCAAAGAGAGCCTTAACATGCTCAACAATACATTCTATCCATCGAATACCCCTTGACATAATACAATACCATTACGAGCTAGCCATCTCGAACACAGGACAATTTGCATCATCCATGTTTGTAAGTCTGGCTCCACGAGCTTTGGTATAACATTCCCCGTTTTTAGTAGCCTGAGGGAGACCTTCGCCCTTAAAGGCACATTCAAACTCCAAATCAACCTACAATCAGACATCAAGTCTCCAGGATCAAATATTAATAGAGTAGGCGAGTCTTGTGGGCCTCGTCTAGTGTTCACGGCCATCTGATGGCCCCTCCATCGTGTCAAGAGACTAGTCATCATCTTAAGGAAGTCTTGCACGCTTCACTTCGAGATTCTAAAACCGAATGTAGCAACTCTCGAGTCCATCAAACCAAAAGTTAACAACTCTCAAGTCCATGTTGGATGGTCATGGCAAAGATCCTCTGAAACCTATCACATAGAGTCGTTACATCAGTGTAATTGTTCCTGAATCTGAAGGAGTTACCGTTACCTATTGCTGACCCAAGAAAAGATGCTACCTCAGCATCATAGAGCAAAACCCCCTTTAGAAACTTGATGGAAATTGATTTGAATTCGAATCAAGGTGAAACCCTTTCTTCATATAATTCCATACTACCGAAGAGTTTTTGGCATTATCTCTCCATATTTTCATCACCCATTTCATCAGAAGATCATTATTCATCTCCTTAAGATTCAGCACCCCTGGACTGCCATCCTCCAAATGTTTCATCATCAGTGCATAGACTCCAGACACACCCACACTCCAAATGGTTGTATCAGACGAGAAAAAAACACAGGAATGGCTCGAGGTTGCGACAACCTTCACATCGAATTTCTTTGCCACGAGATCAATTGCCTTCGTTTTGCACTCTCTCCTCCCATTCTCTGCTCCATGTCTTCCTCCACTGCTTCTTAGTGCTGCTGCTGAAGGCACCATCATGCCATCGCTCACCAACTCCTGTGGGAAACAAGGACAGCAAGTCAATCCATTGTTGAACTCGACAATAACGACAAGTCCAGCCACGTCAAATCCGGTGACCACCGAACCGTCATCATTGCTATCACAAACTCCATGTTGAACCCCACAGAGGTGAGACCTTTCTGGATGCTTCGGGGAGTTGTAATGATGATCAGGAATACCCACATACAGCGAGATACAGCTATTAAAATGATGTAACACTATGGAATACCCACATAATTTCAATATTTTGTTAGGTTGAAATATGTGTGAATATGCAACTACGGATTCATGGGTGTATATTTCTGTGTGCACCTTAAATTTGGTTGGGCGTTTCTCGTCACTTTGTAAATATATTGGATTCGCTTTGGACTTTGGACTATGTATGCTTCAGTGTAAACAGAGTTTCTAACTGAGATGATTGAATCTATGAGCAATCGAGCTTCACTCTTTCCTTATCAAAGAAACCGCAAAAACTATCATGGTGACTTTTTCTCAAGGCCCATAATCCGAAAAATCCAATAAGATTTTGTGCTACGATTTTTATATTTTTACCTTGATATTTTCACTTGCAACTTTTGTTTCATTGATGCATGCTAATGAAATGTGTCTTGAGTTCCACTGCTGGTATTTCTCCCATCTAACCATGCCTATCATGTTGCTGTTGCAGGATAAAATTTTGGAAGAGTTAAGCTTGGATATGGATACTACTCGAAACAGACTCGAGTTTGTTCAGGTATCTCTATTTTTTGTGGTGGTGAAGTCACGATATTGTCTGTATGGTTTCATTTACATTTTTTAGAGATGCAATTGTTGCAATATTTCAAGTTTTGCAATGGTCTTTTTCTTTATTTTCTACACAAAAAAACAGCAAATTAAAGACCCATATGGTTTTTCTTTATTTCTTCAATACCATGTTATGCTGTCTGTAAAGCCTAGCAGAGCACAGTTATAAAATTTCTCTGATTTGAATTGGGGAGATCAATTCGATATCAACTTAACTAGACTTGGCAACTGCTCTCATTGGATTTGGTACAATGCATCTTGAACGGCTAATGAGCCACAAATCCAATAGGAGGATTGGGTGGTGTAAAGGACCTCATGTTTATAAGAGGTGGGGTTTCATGATCTTTAATACTTAGTAGCCGCAGATGTGAAATTCATTTGATTTATTCCAAATACCTTGCATACTTTTTTTAGTTATTTCTGCAAAATAATCATCCAGTGGAACTCACATTCACAAAACCTATGATTCACCAAAGTGGCTACTTCGATTAATTGAGCTATCCATGATATATATGCAGAGGACTTAAAACACGACGAGCTAAACATGACTAAGTTAGGTTGTAAAGAATACAGCTCAAATATTGACCAAGGCTCTGCTGATATGCTCGACCTACATCCAATATTTTTCATCTCACCAAAATGTTGAGGAGACCGAGTTGAACCGAGTTTCTTTTGTCTATTCCAATTACATTGACTCATTCGACGGATCTCAATGAGCCTAACCTTTCAAGATGCCCTTGCAGTAACATAAGCATCCACACATGTTTGCATTATTATGTATGCTGCATTTTAAAAACTAAATTGTTTGTTTTTATATAAAAGCAAATGCAAAAAAATCATCTGCTTGTTTTGTGGTTCTTATAATACTGAATCATCTTCGAAGTCGATTTCTGAAATAGAGATGCAAGTGGCATCCCTTTGGGATGGTCACACGATTTCTCAAGTTTGACAATTTGCCTTTAGTAGCCTGCTCGTTGAGCACGTAACCAAAAAATAGCGTCGTGCATTTCTTTTTTGCAGAAAAAGGTGGATTTGCTTATGAAGAAGGCAGGAGCTAAGGGGCAAATCATGATGATATTGTTTTTGGTGGCTCTCTTCATCATCCTTTTCGTTTTGGTTTTCCTCACCTAGTCAGGTCAGTTAGTTTCGACGATGCTTTCTTTTAGTTGAACCGCATTGATATTATGGATGTCTTATACGTAAATTCGCTACCGCTCGTGTATGATATTGTATGTAAAAAACATGGAAGTTGTTCCTTTCTTCTTTCCTGAATAGAGTGGTGATTCGGATGCAGGTCTCGTCCTCTGTATTAAGCATCGGTCTTTTATTCTTTTGCTAGTATTGTAGCATCTTGGAGTTTTCATATGAACTCATACGCGGAATGCTTGGGAACTCATTTGAGAAACTATCTGTATGTGCATCGGCTGCGAGATAGAGACATAAAATGTACCATTCTCCTTCCAAGAATGGATCAGAATCTGTTGAGTTCGACTTATGGTGATCATTTTCAAAGGTCTTGGGCTATCAAACGATTGGACAATGGCGATCAATTTGCTCACGATGTAATTGACATTTATAAAAAGTACCTAATAAATTTTGAGTTCAATGGATCGTATTTAGAATAAACACATTTTTTTGCTCATTATTATACAATTACTTGTTCACAAACCTCGAGAGTAAAGTTCAGTATCGACAATTTTTTAACGTTTGTGTTATGCTCTCATATTAGCACTTTCGACACTATCGAGTTGCCTCCAATATAACCCTTTTGTTCAACTGCTTTACATTACAAAACAAAGTCCATTGTATGACTTCCTAGTGTTGCTAAAAGGTGAAGCATGTCGAGTTCGGTGTGATCAGGAAGTTTGAAATCAATATAGGTTCGGTAACATATTTTCGTGTTTGGTTCAATGGTAGTTTGTTAACAATTAGGCTCAAGAATAAATAAACAAATTTGAAATTTAGTCGACACTAAAGTTTGAAAGTTAAGTTAATAGTTTGCTAAGCATTTATATTAATAGGAAATGATTCGAATTGGGAAAAAGTAACCGTACAAACGGCTTAAACAAAGTTGAAAACAAGCTTTGATTCGTTGTTCATTTTATCTCACAAATATGTAAATTTCAATTTGAGCATTAACCACTAAAATTCTTAGATGTGTGCAAATATACAGCTATATACGTATGTATTCATTATTGAATCTTAACTTTTATGAACCAACATGTGATATGTTCATGTCCCGTTCCTTAAGTTATCAAATAAAAATATAAAGTTCATATTCTATTCATTGGAAAGGAACAAACTTTTTTTGAATTACCATTGAATGAACTCTACTCAATACAAACATGTTTAGTTAAATTACTTGCCATATATGGAATGCTATGTAAACTATTGGACTCATTTGGTTACCGGGTTATCCCAGAGTAACCTGATTTACACCGTGATGGGTTGGAATTCCATCACAAATCATTGTGACATTATATCACATTATTCATTCCAATCCTCTCCATCCCTCTTAACCATCCAAACAGCTACTATTTACAGGAAGTTACTCTAACTCAATCCAGTTACCAAATATGCCATTAGGGATCGTTTGGTTGCCAGGTTACCCCGAGGTAACCTAGCATACCCACGTGCAATCCTGGGTTGAAATTCCATCACGTAACTAATGTGACCTCACATCGCATTTCTCATTCCCACCCTCTCCAATCTCCCTAACCATCCAAACAACTATTATTCACAAGAGGTCTCTCCAACCCAACCTAGTAACCGAATGAGCTCTTAAGGCCCTGTTTGGTTGGAGAATAGGCCATGGAATAAGGGACCAATTCTCCTCTCGACACGGTTCTCAGTGGTACGACTATTCCTCATTATTCTATCTTATTTCACTCTTATTCCTATCTTTATCCCACCTTACCTACCTTTATTTCACCTTATTCTCCTTATTCTTATCCTCCAGCCGAATGGAGAATAGACCCTTATTCCCCTTATTCTCCATCTTTATTCCTGCTTATTCTCCTACCGAACGGGCCCTAAGGGTCTGTTTGGTAATTGGGTTGGGTTGTTTAGTAATTGGGTTGGGTTGGAGTAACCTTTTGTGAATAGTAGCTATTTGGATGGTTAGGGGGGTTGGAGAGGGTGGAAATGAGGAATGTGATGTCACATTGGTTGGTACTCTATATTGGATTTGGGTTAGAGTATCCTCATGTGAATAATAGTTGTTTGGATGACTGGAATAGTAATTGTGATGTGATGTCACATTGATTATGTATTATATTAACTTTTCTTATTACTAGGTCTTCATTACATACCATCTAAACTACCATATAATACAAGAACGCGATCCATTCCTACAGTCAAGGAGTAGCCCAGATAAGGATAAACCTCGATCTCTGTTTATTTGCGCTAAGCTCGCCATGCACTTAAATAGCACTTGGAGCTTTAAGGATGATGCCAAGTGGTGGGGCTCAATTAGGATTCTCATTTATTTGATTCAGAGGTAAGATTGTCCTTTCCCTTGGACATCTTAAAAAAAATATAAACAATGATTTAATCCTAATCCCGTAGTCAAATTATTCATTAAGTGGTTATATAAGTATAGTCAAACTCCATCCACTCAAAATTGGGGCCAAAATATATATCATATATCCGTATAAGTATCTATAACAATGTTATTGAAATCGGACAGGCTGATCGATTCGGTTAATCGATTTTGACGGTTTGGCTTAAATTGGTGAAATTTTGATTCAACACAGGACCAATCGACTATTTGGAACCCAGTTAACAATTCAAATTTAAATTTATATTAAAAGAATAATGATAGTGATCATCGTTGAACTCATATTTTTTGATTACCCACAATACAGCAGTACCAACTAATTAATTGATCTCAACTTTTTGAATGGATTGGATAATTTAATAATTAATCTATTATTATTTTAGAGAATTTAACTCAAATATTATTCATATTAATATGAATAATGAATAACATTTAATGATGCACGTTCCAGATAATATTTCATGCATAAAGTAAGATATCTAGGTTATTTTATATTTGATATCTAGGTTATTTTATATTTATTTTAAGAGTGTTTGAGTGTGTATTTTGTACGTATTTTAATTCATTCCGGTTTAACTACATTGTTCAATCATTTTTGCTTATCGATTCAATTTAATCCGATTTGAAAAAATAATGACAATATCATCCGATTAAGCCCATTTAAATTATCCAAAACATTGAATCTATACATATGTGCACGGTCCTTGAAAGGAAAGATACACCAATTATCAACATTTGTAACTAGACTTCAAGCATTTATTAATGTCAACTGGTTTGAATCAATCTTGTTGACGTGATCATTAGATTGTACGGAAAGGAGGGGGTCTAAAAAAGATGGCGGCTAATTATTTAAACCCTCGTTTTTATTGGCAAACAATCATAAATAACCCCACATTACATAAGGTTAAGAAAATCATAAGCTTATGTGCCATGATCAGAAGGTTACAAATTACAAATAGGGTTTAAAATACCGGATCTGGTCGGTCACGTTATTAGTTTTTTCTAAAAAAATAAATAAAATAAAAATCATGTGCTCAGATTGGGTTTACTTAAGTGGTCGGATCGGGTTGATACGGATGGATCCAGTTCTGATAGTTTGGTAAATTTTCAAAAAAGGGTTTAAATAATTTAATAATATGATGTTTATCACTTGTGCCCTTCTTAACTTCTGCAATATCAGTTATTCTCCCTCCCTTTTTCTGGAATATCAATTGTGCTCGTACTTTCTTAGAGTAGTTTTCTAGAAGTAATTATACATAATGATTACAATATTGTATTTATACATAATGCTAGAAAATGTGGCTAAATTTTCTTGAGTTTTAATCGAAATAGACAATCATGTTATTTTATGGAAAGATTTTGACATTTTAAGCGATTACTTCATTGATACACACACATACACACACCTACTTACGTATATGTATTCGGTTCTGTCGGTTCAAAAAATCGGTTCGACCGGTAGGACCAGTAAATTAAGTACGGCTCGGTTTTTTTCGAGTCGATAGGAATGATGACATCATGCTAACATCATCGTTAATCCGACTGGTTTGGACTGACATTCCGCCCCGATTGAACCAAATCGAAGACCTGTCCGATTTTTAAAATCTTGGCTACGGGATTGTCGTCTAACAAGCACACGCACACACGCTTGCATACTTGTATATAGTTGATATGGAACTAGCATCCCACATATTATAAGAGTACACAAAAGGAAAACTTTCAAACTTTGATTCCTCCCAATCCCGATTCAAATCACACAGTTTGATCGCCTTACGACATCTGAAGTTTTTGTTGTTAGATATTTATAGAATGATTTAGATCGAAACTCCTTAAGTATAAATTAGTATTGAGTGGACATCATTCGTGTTTTTCTCAGTTGTTCGAAATCTTTAGGGTGCGTTTGGTTCGTGGGTTATCCAAGGGAGGATAACCCGATTTTGTGTTTGTGTGTTTGGTTGGTAGGTTAATGATTGGAGGGTTTGTATGATGTGATTGTATTGGAATTTGAAAAAGTTGATAATTATTATGATATGATTGCATTGAAATTTGAAAAAGTGGGTGGTTGTTGTTATGTGATTGTATTGAAGTTTGGAATAGTGAGTATAAGTTGAGTATTTTATGATTTTTAGATGATATGATGGTATAATATATAATTTTTTTGATGGGAATGGAGTGGGTCCCACTAGTGGGTTAGTGATGAGGAGTTTGGGGTAACCTGCCCAAATTGGGGGTAACCCCCCAATCGAATGGGCACTTAGGCCCCCGGTAGAAGGTTACCTGCGGGTTAGGGGGTTTACCTCCCTTAACCCACATTCCCCTCTCTCTCAGTGGGCCCCACTTTATTCCTTTTTTAAAAATTAAATAAATTAATTTAAATCACCAATCCTATCAAAAATAATATATTATACCATCATATCATATAAAAATTATAAACTACTCCACTTATACTCACTTTTTCAAATTTTAATACAATCACATCACAATAACTACTCACTTTTTCAAACTCCAATACAATCATATCACCCCAAACTCACTTCTAACCCACACCCAGTTTAACCATCTATCTAAACACAAAAACACAAAAACATGTTACCCTCTACCAGTTTAACTCGCCTTAACCCGCCAACCAAACGCACCCTTAGGGTGTGTTTGGTTCGTAGGTTACTTGAAGAAGGGTAACTTTTTTATGTTTTGATGTTTGACGGCCCAAGAGGTGTTGGAAAGAGACTATACGAAAGGATCTTAGTTTTGTGGATATAAGCTCGGGATTGATCCACGATAGATCTGAATGGAGGCGAAAAATCCATGTAGCCGACCCTACTTAATGTGGGAAAATGTTTTATTGTTGTTGTTGTGTTTGTTTTGGTGTTTGGTTGGTGGGTTTAGAGTTGAAAGGGCTTGTTTGATGCGATTGTATTGAAATTTAAAAAATGTGTAGTCATTGTGATGTGATTATATTGAAATTTGAAAAAGTTGATAGCTGTTATGATGTGATGGTATTGAAGTTTGGAATAATGAGTAGTAGATGAGTATTTTATAATTTTTAAATGATATGATGGTATAATATATTTTTTAACGGATAGAGAGTAGACCCGCAAAAGGGACAAAGAAATGGGTTCTGAAGCATAACCTCTCAAAGTAGGTTAACCTCCTAACGAACGGGCTCTTACTGATAATGTCAGTCATTGATTTAAGATTGTAAGGCTGCTACTAACGTTTTCATAATTTCTGATCGCAATTGATATTATTAAAAATTCAAAATAGTGAATAATTGCGTGTTAAGGTTTCCTTGGCCAAAAATATAGAATAAATTATTGAATGCCTATCTCTTTATGATCTAGAATTTGTATTATACATATTTGTATTCTAAACTTTCTAGCGCAAATAAAAAAATTTATAATATGTATGCTAGATTATCTTGCATGCGAAATATAATCTTCAAGATAAAATGAAATTGCATTGATAGCTTAGATTATCTTGCATACGAAATATAATCTTTAAAATAAAATGAAATTTCATTGATAGCTTTTAGTTAGATCTTCATTTTGAGATTTACTTGGAATTTATTCCATTTGTTTATAGTGTAATATTCACATTCATATTACATAAATTATAAATAAATGCATGACTATTGAATAAAAAACTAATTTCTTTAAGCTATTGCCATGTTCTAGTTTCTGTTAAGATTTCAAAAATATTAATTGTGTAATCTACTGTGATTTTTATTGTATTAAGCATTATTTTGAATAAATTATCGAAATAGTATAGTAGTAAAAAAATAGCATAAAAACACTTAATAACATATATTTGGGATCTGAATTTTACTTCCACATTATTTTTTTTGTATAATTATAAAAAAATCCTTAACAATTGAACTGAACCAGTAAAGTAATCAGATGTCTACAAGTAGTCATGTACACATTACTCCTTATTGTGTTCCACCTTAAAAATATTAGATAAGGTTTTTAATCTCCTTGCAATATAAAGCCAGTGAATATCTCATATTCCATATCTATTTCCTTCTTTTTTTTCTCAATCTTTCCCTCCGAGAGAGATTCATTCTTAACCTCTTGAGGGGCGTTGGATTCAAGAATAAGCAGGAATAAGGAAAATAAGTGTCTTGTCACGACCCTAACTACGGGTCGTCGGATCCTCTCAAATCCGGATCTGATTACTCAGCAATAATTTACTCATCAATCACAACTTACATTGAGGAACATTTTGCAATTAAAATTATTAAGAAAGAAGTATTTATTACTTTTTCTATTAACAAAATAAAGTTTACACGATACATTGTCGCCCTATAACTATTTACATGTACATCGGATGGAAAGGAAATGCAAACAAAGATCACCAAGTACCTTAGATAGTAATGCAATTGTGCTTAGATAGATGATTATTGTCCCTCTAATGACTCTCCGATGCATGTTGGATTTCTAGAAATCATGGAATAAATATTAGTGAGTGCTAAGTAACGAAGAAGAGAAAAGTGAATAAGTATTATAGTTTAGCAAAACTTATTGTACCAAAAAGTTTCATTTCTTCTCATGAGTTTAACTCATATTCCTTCTATGCCACGTCAAATATTAGTTAGGGAATCTACCTCACCACTTATGGACTTCGATGTTGTGGACGCTTCGGGATTGGAGATTGCATTGATCTGTTGAGCTCTTATGTCGTCGCACGTCGCCTCAACCAATCCTCCAATACTACCCTGACATTTCTCTTTTATTATCCAGGTTTCAAACCTTCATCCTAACAAACAAAAAATTACACCATCCTCGATGACTCGTTAGCTTAAAACCATATGCTAACCTTTAATTACATATACTAGCAGCTTTAAATACATGTTTTCGTGATCCAGCCGCTATTTAACCACCCGTGCTTCTATATGGCATGACCACATTTTCAGTCAGTCAACCCGCCTAATGACGACTATGTACCACACATTGTAAATTATTTATTTCATGTGCTCAACATATCCAGATAACCATGTACTATCTAAGTTTGACCGACCAATATGAATATTTTTTGACAAACCTACAGGTTGCATGCCCGACTTGTAGTATCTACTCCAAGCCATCCTTGTCGTAACAAATAGTATGAAACTTGAAACCGGATCTCATTTATGACATGTCAATTCTCAGATAGTATTAGTATAATATTGCACAATTATCACATCAACTGTAAGGATGATTCATTTCACTAATTCTACTTTAGCAGTTATTTTAGAGTAAAACATGAAATAAGCATGAAAATGTTCTTCAAAATAGAAAGCACGATAAATATATATACATATCCAGTTTAACTTGAAAAATCAATAGCAAGATGCAAGATTCTGTAACCTAATCGAGCTCTCTGTCCCGCGCGCGTATGTACTCCTGTATCATGATTCGTTTTCAGAAAGGGTGATTTATAACTCTATAACGATCGAATTTCATATTCGTATCAATAACACTACAAACGTGCCAAGAACACGAAGAACGAACGAAGAATACGAATAACGAACTAAGAATACGGAAACAAATTTTCACTCGTAATTTCAGCAAAACTCCCCCTTATACGGGGTGACATTTCTAGGAAAAATTTGGTAGAGTGTTCTCTTATATTAGGTCATATTTATATGAAAATTTCGACAGACTTTTTCCTTATATCGGGACATATTTCTATGAAAAATTCAGTAGAGTTTCTCTTTATATGAGGACATATTTTCAAAAGAAAAACAGAAAGAGATTCCTCTATAAAATCATCAAGAAGAAAACATCAGCGAAACAGAAAGAATATAATATAACTACGAGCGATGGAGCATCGGTAGACTCACGTCTTAGGTGAGTAAAGCGTGTGGTGAATCACATTGTTCACTGACGTGCCTAGCCGCCCGCACCTACGTAGGATGTTACGCATATTTCTCCACTAAAACAACTATAAAATCAATACAAACTGCCGAATCGGCAAGTCTCTTGTCAAGGGTATGTGAGTCATACGAAGAACATGTATGCTCACTGACGGCCTAGCCGCCCACATCCGAGAAGAATTATGCTTAGAATCCTCCTAGGACCATAACACAAAATGACTTGGGAAGGAAGATGAATCAAAAACCTAGCTTGAAAAAAGAAGATGAATAAAAAACCAACTCACGTTATAACTTACTTACGAAGCCAACTATGAGAGGATCACACAATCTTCCTCCTCCTCTTCCTCTCGCTAGCGCTTCGCTCGCGCTTCTTTCCTGCCTCTCTCTCCTCCTCCCGACCTCTCGACCCTAGCCCTCGAGGTAGTGATGGTAGTTAATCGTAGAGAATGAATGGATGGGAGGGCTATTTATAGGCTTCAGAAAACCGCTAACCCTGATTGGCAACCCATGGTTTAACCCTTAACTGCAGTTAGCGACCCACGGTTCTGGCCAAAGCTTATCCGGAATTTAACGCTTAAGTTATAACTTTCCATAAGCTACTAGATTCTTTAATGGTTCTTAACTAGCGCTAATCACGATTAACTTTAGTAATCATGATTTAACTTTTGCGACTTACGCTAAACTTTTATTGATATCTAATTAGTGTTCGCTAATGGTGATTAGTGGTTCTTAATCCATCGTTAAATTTTTTTAATCATGACTTATTATCCTTAATGATGGTCATTAAGGGTTAAAAACATCTTAAACCTCCTTACTTCTCTTTCTTCCGAAAATCACAACAATTCAAAACGAAGTTTGATTTACATGGAATAAATTCTGTTAGTTTCCTCTTGACAAGCCGAATCTAGTGATATAGGATCCGTGGGATGACCAAGTTCAAAGTTTTAAAGGTCTATTCTCTGTTCAACTAGAAAGATGATAATAAGAAGAATAAAGTGGAATAAGGGTAAATAAGGTGGAATAAAGATATGAATAAGGTGGAATAAGAGTGTCCACCAATAAGATGTTGTTTCATCATCATAATCCCACCTCCTTTGATTCTCAGTCAATAACAATTATGCCGAGTCTTCCACTAGTTGTGAAATTATGAATATTAGCATGCATCCGTTCAACCTCTCCACCAATAGGCTTCTTATATTATATTCAAGTCTAAGTCGAAAGAAGAAGACATGATCTTCATTTGTAACAATAATAACAAAAATCTTACCAATATAGAAGTCATATTTTTATGATCGGATATATTCTATGGTCAAAAAAATGAAAAATAGCGTAAAACAACTCGAATTTAACTCGTAGAGCTCACTATGATCTAATTCCTAAAATTCATATCTAACAAGAAAAGCATACCAATACATCAACGTAGCTCTTGGTAAACTCAATATCACAGAAATATTATATATAAAATTCAGTGTAAATATGGAGATCTTTGATTGAAGTATGAAGACATATAAAGCTAGACCTTGTCGTATCTTCAACACTAGATTAAGATGGAAGTATTCCTACTTCAAGAGATCTTTGATTGAAATATGAAGACATATAAAGCTAGACCTTGTCGTATCTTCAACACTAGATTAAGCTGGAAGCATTCCTACTTTAAGATGTAATACATCGATAACATATAATTATATACCAAAAATCTAAGAAATCTTACACAAAGCAACACACAAGAAGAAGAAGAATCAAGAATTATAGTATATACAGAGCATCTTCTAACAAAATCAAAGATTGAGGTAAAAAGTACCAAAGAGGCTCAAGAGCTCCAAAAATGAAGCATTGTCAGGTCCAAAATAAGAGGGAAGAGGAAAGCATTTTTATCGAAAATCGATAAAATACGAGGGAAAGCAAGACAATCTCATAATCTCGCTGTTTTGTCAAAATATCACAAGATTTCGATGGTATCTGATCGAGATAACATCGAAATCTTGGAAAAATGATAGCATGTAAGGTTCCAGTATCGATCTCGAAATCGAACTAGATTTCGGTGGAATCTTGTCGAAACTCATAAAATTTGAGCAGGTGCCGCTATAACGATTTGTTAGATGCTGCTTTCACAGATCACGAGTGCAAAATAGGACAAATTTATGTTAGTAAATAATTTAGAATCAAATCACTATAGATGAAAACATCCCGCAAATCAAATCAAGATAAGATACAACAATCGCACTAAGGTGATATTCGTTTGGAGAATAAGCACTAGAATAAAGAGCCAATTTCTCGCCCGATGTGGCTCCCAAAAGTACGACTATTCTCATTCACAACTCATTATTTCACTTTATTCTATTCTTTATTTTACCTTACATACCCTTATTCCACTTTATTCTCATTCGAAGCGAGAACCAAACACTCCCTAAGGGTGCGTTCGGTTCGGGAATAAGCAGGAATAAGGATGGGGAATAAGGAGAATAAGTGTCTATTCTTTGTTCGGCTGGAGGATAGGAATAAGGAGAATAAGGTGTAATAAAGGTAGGTAAGGTGGGATAAAGATAGGAATACGAGTGAAATAAGATTGAATAATGGAGAATAATCGTACCACCATAAACCGTGTCGGAAGGAGAATTGATCCCTTATTGCAGGGCCTATTCTCAACCAAACTTTTGCTTTTAAGCATAGCACACACCTCTAGCCAAAGGCCAACTCACACCCAAACATAAACACAAAGACCCCGCAGACAAACAGACCTTCACACAGAGGAGGGAGAGAGAAAGGTCAGGTCACTGAGACCCCTCGCCATTCACCTCCGATCTCCCCCCACCTCCGGCGGAGCCACCACTGTGAGGGCGCCCGTCGCGAAGATTAGGGTTCCGGCGGGGTCGATGCCCTCACTCCAATCCCTCGATTCATGACTCACGCTCACAACAAACGCCTCCTGATCTCCGCCACCTCCCCCTCCTCCTCCCCTTCTGCCGCCGTCTCATCAAGCAGCTCAATCCCGACCTCTCCTCCCATGAAGAAGGCCAAGAACGGCCTCCAGGCGCCAACGCGCTTTGCAGGCCCTGGCGACGACGCGATGCTCCTCGAGCAGGACGACCTCAAGGCCGAGCCCGACGCGATCGCGTCCCCCGGCACCGGTATGGCCGCCAACCTATCCAGAAAGAAGGCGGTGCCCCCGCAGCCCGCCGGGGTGAAGAAGACGCTTGTGATCAAGATGAAAGGTAGCTCCTTTACGCGGTCTTCGAGGTGTGGGTGCGGCAAATTTGCATCTTTTTGTGGGGGACGTGGGGGATTGGTGGGGAGTGGGTGCGGGGTGGCGGAATTTCTCGCAAAGATTTGGTTTTGATGCCGCAGGTCGATCTCGGAGTGGGAAGATGGTGAGTGTGGAGTTCAGGCATCTTGAAGCGCTGGTGGGCATTGGATATCTTGAGCTTAGAAGGGAAGATGTTGTCTTGTTCTCGACTTTGTGTTTGTTGGGAAGTGTAATTTCTGAAGTGGAGATGTTGACGGCTGTGGGTTTATCAGTGTAGAGCAGATATTGGAAAGTGCTGGGGAATGTGTGACTATTGGGGCTTGATTAAAGGTTTGGCAGTTTCCCAAAGTATGATACGGGAGAGGAATAAGAGTTTTGTCTTCTGCGGTTACTTCCGGTACTAACTTTTTTGGTGTAAGGTCAGAGGCTTATGAAGATCACAATGACCATGAGGTGGAATGAGGAAGAGGCATATATGATTCTGGGGTATCATTTGAAAGGCAGTAATAGCTGGGGTTAAACTGTTGCGAATAGTACCATGTAGGAGGAATATTTTTGTTTTTGGTTTTAAGTATTGAAACGGTGCATTGCTGTTTGGTTCTTATCAGATGGCGTGGCATCCCTGTTTGCTTTTAAATCTGTTCTCTGTAAAGTTATCCCTACTTAGAATTTCCTTCCCCTAGGATATGGCATGGACACATTGCTGCATTAACCAGCAGGAGTGTTCGAGTTGGGAATTTAGGTTGAATCACTTGTATGGAAATTGCAACAACCTTAGATCCTTAGTAGTCAAAATACTTAAATCTTGCTGAGCTAGTTGCATTGGTGTTGGGCCAAAATACTGATATTTTGAACAGATTTGTTCAACCCCCACGAGCCCTAAAGAGCTCACTAGAGGCAAGAGTGGCATTATCTTAATAATGCCGCACGTTCAATGAATATGATAGCTTTTTTCTCCACACAGAATTTATATAATCATCAGAGCCTTCTGTCTATCCGCTGGCAGACATCATCTAATGGAGTAGCTCTCCCAACTTTAAATCATCTCCAAAAACTCGCACGAGATGCCAAATCAAGCGAGAGGATGGTTGATCTCTCTTTAAAACTGTTGGAAGAAACGAGTGCCTTGTTATTTCTAAGAACCCTAGGCTCTCTTATATAGATAAGTGGCCTATTGATAAATTACATAAGGTGGAAACAAAGAAATAAAAATAAGTAAAAGATACATATAAAATATAGAAATATGGAAATATCTCTACATTCCCCCTCAAGATGGAGCATAGATGTCAATCATGCTCAGCTTGGATAAACACTTCTAGAATGGTCCTCTGAGCAATGGCTTGGTAAAGATGTTTGCTGTTTGCTCTCCTGAACTGACATGAGAGGTAGAAATCAAGTCCTTCTGAACCATATCTCTAGTGTAGTGGTAGTCTAGCTCAATATTTTTTGTCCTCTCATGGAACACAGGGTTGTTTGCAATAAATAGGGCAGCCTGATTATCACATTTTAACTGCATCGATAGAGAAACATCTATATACAAATCCATTAGCACTGTTCGAACCCACATCATCTCTGCACTTGCTTGCGCCATAGCCCTATATTCAGATTCGACACTTAATCTCGCCACAACTGTTGTTTCTTGTTTCTCCAAGAAACAAGAGAGCTGCCAACAAATACTGCAAATCCTGAAGTAGATTTTCTATCCTTAAGACACCCTGCATAGTCTGTTATGGAAGGCCGTATCCCGATATATCGGCGATATATCAGCGATATATCGGTATCGACTGGTCACCGATATATCGCCGATATGTCCGATATCGGGTATCGACACGCAAAAAAGGCGAGCTGAATCCCGATGTCGGTGATATGGCGTCGATATATCACCGATATATGGGTGATATATCGGTATCGACATGGTACCGATATCGATACCGATATCGATATGTCCTTCCATGGGACTCTGCATCAGCACACACGGATACAAAGAGAGTTTCTCCTCTCTTGAAAAGTAGTCCCGCACCTGGAGAAGATTTTAGATATCTCAATATCATGTATATAGCATCCATATGTACTTGTCGAGGTTGTTCCATGAACTGACTCACTTGACTCACAACAAAAGCGATATTCAGTCTGGTAATAGTAATATAGAGGAGCTTTCCCACCATCTCTTTGTATCTCCTCTTACCAACATCATTTGTATCATCATCATATAACTTCATGTTAGGATCCATAGGAGTAGTGGAAGGTTGACACCCAATCATGGCCGTCTCAACCAACATGTCTGTAACATATTTTCTCTGGGTCATCACAAGACCCTGCGCATTCCTAGCGAATTCTAACCCTAGGAAATTCCTTAGGGTACCCAGATCATTAGTCAAAAACTGACTACCCAAAAATTCTTTCGCTATCTTGATTCCCTGCTCATCATCTCCTGTAACAACTATGTCATCGACATAAATCATGATAACAACTGTACCTTTAGGTGTTCTCTGCATGAATAAAGAATGATCTGCATTTGACCTCTTGAATCTCTGTCGTTCGATCAAATCTGAGAGCTTTTGAAACCATACCCTCGGACTTTATTTAAGGCCATATATTGCCTTATGGAGTTTGCAAACCTGTTGACACTCCCCCTCAGCAACAAACCCTGGAGGCTGCTGCATGTAGACCTCCTCTTATAGATCTCCATAGAAGAATGCATTTTTAAATCAAGTTGAAACAATGGCCAGTCACGTACCACAACAACTGAAAGAAGAACACGTAACGTGGAGTGATGAGCAACATGAAAGAACGTGTCCATATAATCGACACCATAGGTCTGCGTAAAACACGTGCCACCAATCTTGCCTTGTAACGATCAAGGCTTCCATTTGCATGGTGTTTAACAGTAAACACCCACTTGCAACTGACAACAGAAGCTCCAGGAGGAGCAGACACCAATGTCCAGGTACCACGTGATTGCAGTGCAGCCATTTCTTCCTCCATAGCAAGACACTGGTGACTATCCTTCAGGGCCTCCTGGTAATTCCGTGGAATAGCCACAACAGATAGAGCAACTGCAAATCTCTGAAAGTCCCCTGTCAGATGATGAAAAGATACCTGAGACGCAAGTGGATAAGTAGCATAGGTACGCTTCGGCTTCTGTAATGCAATGGATACATCCAAGTCATCCGTAGCAACAACCATATGTGGATCAGTCTCCTGCAAGGATTCCTGCGCATAAATATCTTCAAGCCCATTATTAAAAATCATGTTATCAGAACAAACCTGAGGTGTGCTGGATGACGGGCGATTACCATGAGCAGAGCTAGGTCGACGGGTATAGAATTTTGGTAGTGGTGGAACAATGTGAGACTGGGTTGAAGATGGTGGTGGTGGTGGTGGTGGTGGCGCAGGCTCAGTCGGAGGAAAAGATATAGGAGAAGGTGGCGTGTATACCTCATCATTAAAATCCGATGCCACCAACCTGTCTCCTGTAGGAGAGAAAAATATCACAGACTCGAAAAACATCACACGATGCTGATGTAATATTTCCTGCGCAAAGGATCATAACACCGATATCCCTTTTGGGTCATGGAGTACCCAACAAATACACATTTGACAACCCTAGGAGAGAGCTTGTCAAGACCTGAAGTTCACTGATGAACAAATGCAACAGAACCAAAAACACAAGGAGTAAGGGAGAATAACTCCTTATCAGCAAAGACAATGGAGAAAGGAGTTTTCTCACCAAGAATAGACGAAGGCATGCGATTCACTAGGTAATATGCCGTAAGGACAACATCACCTCAAAATGAATGTGGGGTCCAACTCTGAATAAGAAGTGTTCGAGTGATATCAATTAAATGACGATGTTTTCGTTCAGCAATACCATTTTGTTGAGAAGTGTACGTGCATGTGGTTTGATGGATGATGCCACGGGAGGAAAAAATGAGATAAAGCATGCGTACAAAATTCCAAGGCGTTATATGTCCTCACATATTTCACTGAATAAGAGTAGACATTTTGAACTTCATTGATAAATGTTCTGATCATATCTCCTGCTTCAGATTTATTTTTCAATAAGAAAACCCATGATAAACGGGAATAATCATCAACAGCAACAAGATAAAACCTGTGTCCCTGATGATCAGGAAAACAACTCGTACCCCAAATGTCAACATGAAATAACTCGAAAGGGGAGCTATTGCTCCGTCTCGGGAAAGGCGATCAATGATGTTTCCCTAACTGACATGCTTCACACTGAAATGAAGACCATGGAGAGATCTGAGGCAAGATACGACACATCTTCTGGAGAGGGAGATGACCAAAGCGAAGATGCCAAGTGAATGGAGATACTGGTCCAGTAGAGATAGAGGACGCGCCTGCATAAAGAGTCCGGACCAATCGATAAAGACCGTCCTGCTCACGGCCACAATCAATCACCCTGCTCATAAGAATGTCCTGAAAAACAAGCGACGATGGGTCAAAAATAACTCTACAATGCAAATCTTTGGTTATTTGATTGATAGATAGCAAATTCATAGAAAAATCAGGGGCATGTAAGACGTTCCGAACCTTTGATCAAAGACGGTTAGATCCAATTTTGGTAAGAGAGGATGGAGCGGTGGTGGCGAGCGAAAGCGCCTGAGGGTGGAGCGAAAGCTTTTTCTGGTGGAGCGGTCGAGGCTAAGGGAAGACTAATGGAAAGCTCGGCGAGCGCGGAGGGTGGTCATCTCGCGTCGCGGGGTGTTGCGAAAGGAAATGGGGTGCAGAAGGAGGCTGTTGTTTCTGCTGGTGATGGAAGCGGCGGCGATGGGGGGTCAGGGGTTTGGATGTCGATCTCGCACAGGAAACCTGGGAAGCGGTGCTTCAGATGTGGTGAGCGTGGGCACACTGCCTCCGCTTGTGGGCTACCCGCGCGATGTTATGCATGTGGTAGGGTGGGCCACAAGAGGGAGTCCTGTCCCTCCGGTATGGGGAGGGGTGAGCTTTCTTCTCGTAGGGCTGTTGTTTCGGTTGGTAGAACGTGGGAGAAGCGTGCAGTTGCTCCTTGCGTGCCGCCGATAGGTGGGAGGGGGGCACGTTCTTTTGCCCAAGTTGTGGGGGGTTTGCCTGGGGGTGGTGCCACATCTGGAGTTCGTACGTTGGAGATGGAACATGCTGCAGCGTCGGTGCCTTTGGAGATCGTCGGGGAGCTGGGCCCTGTCCCTGACGTGTTGCATGGGGTTAAGGTCTCGATGGGGGGTGCTTTGCATGGAGGTGCTGGTGCGACGGTTGTGGGAGTGGCCGTTCGTAAAGGAGTTGACTGGAGCGAGATCTTGTCTCTCCTGCGTGGTTTCTTGGGTCCGCTTTTTGCTGGGGACCTTGTGGTGTTGGATGATCTCCGATGCTGAACGGGAAAGGCTCTTGGCCGGTGGAGCATCGGAGGACGTTATTTGGAGGGCCTTACGTTTTACGGACGGAATTTGCTCGGACATCGAGGTATGTGTTGCGGAGGTACGAGGAGTGCCGTTCCTGTCGTGGAATGTTGGCTGCCTTGGCAGAGCCCTTAGGCGGTGGGGCGAAGTTCTGGCGGTCGTGGAGGATGGCTCCAATCCTTCTTTGGACTGGAGGGTGACGCGGGTCTTGATGGAGTGCAGCAAGAGGCTTCTTGATGACGCGGTGGGCAAGATCTTCTTTGAGGTCCTGATGCTTGGTCGGTTCTGCTTTCGAGTGGAGCTTTCTTTCGTCGTGCCTCCGACTCCGCCGGCGGCGGCTCCCTCTCCGCCTTCCCTGGCTGTGTGGCCGGATTCCACGAGGGATGGTGACGCCTCCTCTTCTTCTGCGCGCCAGGTGGCAACGCGTGGGGGCTTCTACGAGGAGTCGCCCAGGTTGATGATTTCTCCGGGTCGCTTCGAGGTGTTTTCTCGGATTTCGAGCCTTTCATCGGTTAGGGAAGCTTTGCCTGTTGGGGGGATGCTCGAGATCGATTCGCTTCTCGGTTGCCGTGCTTGGAAGTTGGATCGTGCTCCTGTGGTTCGGGTTGCGGGTCTGTGGTCGGATCGGCCCGCGGTGGAGCTGGGCGGGTTTATGGACTTCGGAGCTTGCAAAGGTTCTACCCCGGGCTCGGATCCGGATCCGGTCACTTCGGACCCTGCGGAAGAGGCAGACCCTTGCTCGGGTTCGGGTAGATCTATGCCTTGCGATGGTCCTTTATTGGACCCTTTTCCTGAAGCGGATGACGCTTCGAGCTCGTTTGGTGTTGGGTGCAGCAAGCTTATTTGGAGCCCTCTTCTCATCGAAGGTGCCGGAACAGATCCTTGGATTTCCTTTCCTTCTTCCTCGGGGCACGCTCCTTTCGAGGCTGAGGGTAGTGAGATGGGGGGCACCTCTGACGGAAGGTCGGGGAAGAGATATAGAAGGAGCAGATCTCGGTTGGGGTCCTCGCAAGTGCCTTCTTGTGCGACGTTGCGCGAAGCTGTGGCGGAGGCGGCTGGCCTCTCTTTTATTGGGGGTCGTCGTCACTTGTCTTAATGAAGATCCTCTCCTGGAATGTGAGGGGGTTAGGGGAGGCTGATAAGAGAATGGCGCTCGGCTCTAGAGCTTCGGAGTGGGGATGCGATATTATCCTTATTCAAGAGTCGAAATTGAGGGGAATTGACAACTTGCTGTGGCGCTCCTTTGGGGCGGGCGCTCTGGATGAGTTTAGAGCGGTGGATGCGGACGGGGCAGCATGGGGGTTCTTTATTGCGTGGCGTTCGACGATGTTTTCCTTCAGCTCTCTGCTTGTGGGGAGACATATGATATCTGTTGTACTGGTTCGTGAGTATGATGCTTTGCCGATTGCCATCTCCTGTGTGTACGGTCCCTGTTGTCACCTGAAGAGGTTTGAGCTTTGGGAGGACTTGCGTGCTGCTAGCTTGGTTTTTGAGGGGATCCCTTGGCTGATTGGGGGTGACTTCAACGTAACACTTCATATATCCGATCGTCCTCGCTTAAGGGAGTGGGGGGGGGGGTAGAGATTCGGGCTCTCTTCTGTTTGCGGATTTGGTGGACTCTCTCGCCTTGGAGAATCTCGTGGCCTCAGATACTATCTACACTTGGAGAAATAACTCCTCGCGCTCCAGGCTTGATCGTTTTTTGGCCTCCGGGAAGATGATGGAGCTGTTCCCTTCCTGCTGGGTGTCCTCGCGCCCCCGCTCTTTCTCGGACCACACCCCTATCCTTTGGGATTCGGGCGAGGCCCCTTCGTTGGGGGGCATCTTCAGATATGAGAAGTGCTGGACTCTTGAGACCGACTTCAAGGATTTGGTGTCGGAGCACTGGGCTCAGTTCAGTTGCTTGGGGTCTGCGACCTCCAGGTTGAATCAAAAGCTTATCTCTTTGCGGTAGAGGCTGGCACTCTTCAAGAGGGACTCGAGGCGGGAGCGGGTTGTGATCAGGACTGAGGATGAGGCTGTTATTGCGCGTCTGGATCTGTTGGAGAACGACCGTGAGCTTCTGGCTGACGAGGTTGGTGCACGAGATCTTGCGCAGAGGCGTATTGCGGAGGACAGGAAGAGGGCTTCGCAATGGAGGCAGCGCTTGAGGTTGAATTAGATCAAGGACGGTGATGCTAACACGACTTTCTTTCACCGTGTGGCTAGCGGAAGGAAGCGTAAGAATGCGCTTCGCTTGACTTTCATTAATGGGCGTCTTTTGAGGGGGACAAAGAAATGGGGAAAGCAATTGCTGATTACTTCAAGAGCTTCATGGCGAGGCGATCCCCGCGATCGTGGCGTTGGCAGGGGAGTGGGGCTCCATCGGTCTCTGGGGCAGATTGTGAGATGTTGACTAGACCGATTTCCATGGAAGAAACTAAAGCAGCCGTGTGAGACTTAAATGCTGATGGCTCCCCGGGGCCTGATGGTTTCTCCATGGCCTTCTATCGCAACTTCTGGGAGATTGTGGGCGCGGATGTCTTTGCGGTCGTGACTGAGTTCTACAATGGGAATGAGGGGTTTGATCGGATTAATAGGGCCATCTTGATGCTTATCCCTAAGTTCCCCGCGGCAGTGAATATTGGGGACTTTCGGCCAAATTTCGATTTCAAACGCCATTTATCTTATTGTGGCCAAGGTGTTGGCTAGGAGGCTAGCGCTGGTCCTCCATTCGATTGCATCTCCGTTTCAGGCGGCTTTTATTCGTGGGAGACAAATCTCTAATTGCGTTGCGATGGCTGCTGAACTGGTGGCGGATTGGAAGAGCTCGGGGAAACAGGGGGTGTTTTGGAAGATCGATTTTGCAAAGGCTTATGACAGCCTTGACTGGAGCTTTTTGTGGGCGGTCCTGCGTAGACGTGGCTTCCCTCCGCTATGGATTTCTTGGATGCGGCGGTGCGTCACCACTGTGTCTTTCTCGGTCTTGATTAATGGGCGGTTGGAGGGGGGATCTTTCCAGCCAAGGAGGGGGTTGCGACAGGGGTGTCCCCTGGCCCCTCTCCTCTTTGTGGTGGCGGCTGACGTCTTGGCTCTATGGCCGTCAGTGTCATTGAGGCTGATCTTTCGAAGGGCTTCTCGAAGGGGAACCTTTCTGTGCCCTTGATTCAATTTGCTGATGACACCATTTGCTTCATTGAGGGTGGCGCTTCCGAGGTCTCCGGTATGACGATGACCCTTGATCTGTTCAGTGAGATGTCGGGCTTGGCTGTGAATGCGGACAAATCCAAGGTTGTTCCCTTTGGGTTATCGGAGGTGATGGCGGCTGACTGCGGCAGGATTTTGGGCTCCCCCCCGGGCGAGCTTCCTATTGATTACCTTGGTCTTCCGCTGGTGCTTGGGAGGGCTAGGCTTCGGGATTGGCTTCCGCTCGTCGAGCGGGTGGAGGCGTGCCTTGCTGGGTGGCATGCGGCGCTTTTGTCGGGGGGGGGGGCTAGTTCTCCTCAAAGCGGTGCTTTCCTCTATCCCAATTTTTTTCCTTTCGAATCGCCGTGTGCCGGTTGGGATCCGAAAGCGTATTGAGGGCTGTATGCGCAGATTCCTGTGGGGAAGAAGTGGGGCGATGGGGGGTGGAGTCCACCTTGTGGCGTGGGATGAGGTGGTCAGGGGGAAGCAGGAGGGGGGTTTGGGTCTGAGACGTTTGGATCTTGTTAATGAGGCCTTTTTCCTCAAGTGGGCTAACAGGATTTGGGGAAAGGGTGGGACCTTCTTTACGGATGTGCTTCGGGAGATCCATGGAGTAGGCAGTGGGGGGAGGAGAGAGTGGTTAGTGCTGATACCCATTTCTGGCGTGGCGTGCGGGAGACTTTTGAAAGACATCGATCGCTATTTAAGCCAGTGCTGGGGAATGGGGACTTGTTTAGCTTTTGGAAGGACAAGTGGTTGGGAGGGGATCCTCTGTGTGTTCGTTACCCACGATTGTTTGCTTTGGCGGCTGACAAGGATGCCTCTGTCGCCTCTTGTTGGGCGGAGGGGTCTTGGTGTCCGCGTTTTGTGGCGAGCTTCTCGGACCAAAGACTTGAGGACTTCATCTCTCTTCTCAACATCCTCGATGCTGCTGGTAGGCCCTCTGAGGGGCGTGCCCATTGGATTGGGAATGGAAGGACGACATCTTCTCCACGCGCAAGGCCTATGGTGCGCTGGCCTTGCCTTCGAGCAGGGGCTCGGATTTGTTGGTGAGGGACTGCAGGTTCTTCTGGGGGCTAAGGCTTTCTGAGCGCCTCGGCTTCTTCTTATGGCTCTTTCGTAGGGGGAGGCTTTTGACGCGAGATCGGTGCTCGAAATTTATTGCCAATGTTTCCAATCTCTGTGGCCTTTGTACATCCGCAGTGGAATCCTTACAGCACTTGTTCTTTGATTGCCCCATGGTAAGAGGTGTGTGGGATGATGCTAGTTTGGATTGGGTGAATACGGGGGGCATGGACGCCTTCTGTGACTCCATGGTTCGTAACAGGAACAGGGCGAGGAAAGATCTTTTGCTGCCAGTGGCGAGATTATGGACGATTTGGCGAGGTCGCAATGAGGCTGTCTTCTCGAGCCAGAGATTTTACAAGGAAAACATGATTTTACAAAGCGCAAGATTGGTGGAGGACTGGGACGTGTTTTAGGACTTGGCGTTGCTTTTTGGTTGTGGGCGTGGTGGAGGGTTTGTTTCCTCTCTGTACAGCTTTTTTTTCCTTATTTTTGTACTTTCGTTTTCCTTTCTTTTACTTTAATATATTGGGGTGAACATCGAAGAGTGTCTCCCCCTTCCTGTGGACTTCAAAAAAAATGTAAGACGTTCTGCAGTCGCATCGAAGGTTTCAAAGTAATCTCCCCCTGACTTGTGATTGGGGAATGAGTCCCATCAGCTATCACCATGGTTCGACCATGGGCAACGTGTTTATAAGCTTGAAACTGACCCCTGTCTCCACATAAATGATGTGTAGCCCTAGAATCCATAATCCATTCTGGAATCTCTGACCCATAACAAGATGTAAAGGCATAAATACTACCTAAGGTACTGGCTGTAGCGGATGTACTGGCAGATGCAGAGGCAACTACATCTGAATGGTCTCATGGAGCTGTGGCAAGAGGCATGATATCCCTCAGTCTGGAAACGAGGTCATCGAATCTCTGATCCGAAGTAGAAGATGCATGATATTCAACTTGTTCTGCTACATGTGTTGATGCTGGGAAGCCATGCTTAGAATATCATGTATCCTCAGAATGGTCACGACGGTGACAGTAAGTGCAGGGCTGTCGAATCCGACCCCCTCGACCACGGGGTCCACGTCCACGAAAGGTAGATGAATCGCCTCTTCCCCTGGAAGCGGCCATTGCCGAAGATGTCTGGCTAGTAGAAGAGCTCGGGACAGTTATCCGACTAAGTCGACGGAAAGCTTCCTCCATAGGAGGAATAGTAGCATCTGCAAGGATCTGAGAGCGAGCATCATCATACTCTGGATCAAGTGCAACATTCTTGTATGTCTTCTGCTGCTCAGGAGTGGCCGTCAAAGGCATGAAGCTGTGTAGCTTCTCAAACATCCCACGTAAGGATGTGTACATGGAGTGAAGAGGCCGTCCATTTTGTTCGACTGTAAAAATATCATGCTGCAGTTGAAGAATTTTGGTCTCATTTCCCATATTGCCTTCGCAGTGGGTTGATGCAGCACGTCATTGACGATCTCTATCGACAATGTCCCCGACAGCCAGACTTTATCATATGCGTCGTCCGCCTCCCACGAGGCATGAATCCCTGTTTTCTCCACCGGCTTATCTTAGATAAGAATATGTTTCTTACCATTAGACTTCATAAGGCTCATGAACTGCATCGCCCAGAGCTCATAGTTCATCCCGTCCATCTTGACAATCGGTGCCGGACCTATGAAGGTACCTGTGGCGGGTAGGTCGACTTTGTTTTCTGACATGATGTTTGAAGAAGATCACATGATATGTATACCAATAGATAGATATCTACATTGACATGTGAGGATTTGATTGCATATGCAGACCTATGCAATCAAACCCATCGACTGTGGAGGACGAAGAAAGAAGAGGGCAGAAGCGGGGGTCGACGGAACTGGAAGCTGACGGCCTGGAAGAGGGGAGGTAGCGCCGAGAGAGGGGGGGGGGGGCTGGCGGCGATGCCGAGAGAAGGAGGGAAGCCTGGCGGCGACGTCGAGAGAAGGGGGAGGCCTGGTGGCGGCGACGCTGAGAGGGGGGGGGGGCGAGAGGCCTGGCAGCGGTGCCGAGAGGCGGGAGGGAGGGGCCTGGAGGCAGGGCTGGAGGGTAGGGATTTAGGTTAGGGTATACGAGCTCCGGTCTAGGACTGCCGCTCTGATTCCACGTTGGAAGAAATGCATGCGTTGTTATTTCTAAGAACCCTAGGCTTTCTTATACAGAGGAGAGGTCTATGGGTAAATTTCATAAGGTGGAATCAAAGAAATAAAAATAAATAAAAGATACATATAGAACATAAAAATATGGAAATATCTCTACAAAAACTGATGCAACCCAATCTTGTGAATCGAATGCAAGAAACAAACCAGACTTCTGAACACCATATGAACTTCTGACGTGTCATTGTGACTTATGTCAGTTGGTGGCGATGCATGTCATGTTAGCCTGGTGTGGCCACTGAAGTGGTCGAAGGGCAAGGCTGCTGAAGGTGGCAGCATGGAGGTGCCAGTGCGACAAAGTCCTACTGGGTGGTTGGATGGCATTGTTGATGGCTGATCTTGGCTTCTGTCTGCTGATGAAATTGGTGGCAGCCAAAATTGGTGGATGGATGATTGGCATCAGTGAGGGTCTGAGAAGAGGGGTTTGTACTAGGTGGGAAGGAGGTGTCAATTGTTCTTCTAATTACAGCTACATGGGAAAGAGTTAACTGAGAAAAATTCAAAAATAACCTGATCTTTCAGTTCAGGTCTCGTGTCTTCATTTCTTCGTATATTTTTTTCTAAATCCAAGGCATGCATCCTCTAGAGGTATCCTTATGGTTAGACTTGTGTTGCAACTTTTAGGTGAAGTGACGTGTCTCTTAGATGGTACTTGCATTCTATATGAAACCACAATTATGTGGTGATATTTAAATTTTATGTTGTGGGTTTGATATCCTTCCATCCTCCTCATCCAAAAAAAGAGGAGTTTAAAATGAGGGGGATGGGGGGGGGAGGTTGAGGAAGGGAGATAGGGAGATCATGAGAAAGGAAGGCCGGAGAAGGAGAAGGTCAAGCTATCCTAGTGTGGAGGAAGGGCGAGGTGAAGCGGAAGATGGTGTTTGGTTAATTGAACGTTGTCATTGGCAACATATGCTAGTTCTTGGCGTCATTTCTCAGCATGTGGTTGCTTCACGGTGCTATTGTTATGGTAAGGTTGATCTATTAACCTGATCGTATTGTCATGACTTTCATTTCTTACATTGTAGGGGATTCATGCATCACCATCGTGAGTGCCCAGTTTGGCGTGTCTGGCAACATCGTCAACCCATGGAAGAGTCATCATCCTTATATAAGAAATGGGAGTCGGAGGTTGCCTGTTACTTGATGGAGGTTGCGAGCAGAGATGCTAAGGATGTAAGGGGACTGGTGGGGAAAGCTAAGACCTTGTACTTGAAGGTGCATCCAATTACTCCCAAGAAGGGTGTGTTGTGTGTTCCATGACACTTGATGGTGTGTTATTGGGCATATGTTCTTATTTATATAACTTATTTGATATGATGACATCGACAAACATGGTTGGTGGCTGACCATTTTTTCAAGAACATTGTTTTAAAAGCTTCATCTCGAGACAGTGAGGCGTAAGCATTGGGGCATTTTTGACAAAAAACGCCTCGAGGCTTAAGCCTTACCCAGAAGTTATGAGGCATAAGCCTCATGGTGTTGTGAGATGTATGAGGCGACCAAGGTGAGGCGGGGGTGTAAGCCTCAAGCGCAAGGATTTTTTTTTACTTTTGGGTTATGTGCTTTGCACATGGCCCTATTTTTACCCTAAGCATTGTATATTTTTATGCTAGTATTTTTGTTTCCATGTTAAACCTTGCATATTTCTATAAATAGGTTCATACAAAGAGAAGAGATTGCTTGAAACAAGTGAAGCTCGATGATCGTTGTATACATAATGTTCAATTTATCATATTGCATCCACACATACTAGTTTTATTGTATACATCATATGCGATTGTGTTTGAATTGTAATGGAATTTTTATACTAGTTGCAAGTTTGCAACTTTATTTTATTATTTGGTTGTTCTTAAAATAGTTATCACATATATGCAGAATCACAATTGAAAAGAAACACATGGAGTAAAATAATTATTGCATTTTGTTGTGAATAGCAGAAGCAATCACGAACAAACACGATCAACAAATCAAGCACGAAGACATACGAGTTTACAAGATTCTCATGTAACCGGGTTATATAGAGGCCCAACCCTAGTGGAGTATATATAGTATATACTATTCTTGTATGCACAGTTGGAGTTGGAACTTGATATTATGCAAATTAGTGGCATAATATTAGTTTTTCTGATTTTAATGCTTTCATCGCTTATGTGTTGTATCTTTTACTAATATGAAACCACCGAGAACATCGGTTAGAAACCACCGAGAACAATTTAGCACAACGATACCTAGTCATAATGCGCTTCCGTCTGAAAAGCCACAAGAAGAAACCAATCCTTTCCGGACAATAGGAATTCTTATGCTTATGTTACATGTATTAATGAGGAGAATCAACCATTGTTCTTTTTGAGATGAGTGAATATGTTCTTAAATCTTGTTTATCTTGCAATGTATAGCCTGTTCAGGGCACACATGATGTTCATTTTCTTGCATCGTATTTGGGTCTTGACAGTCAGAGGCTTTGTGACATAAATTGGTTACACATGCTGAAGATGTGGAGGATAAGCTGCCTGGCTAGAAGGCTAAATATTGGGGGGGTGACCTTTCTCAAGTCGATGCTGACAGTAAATCTTCTACCAATTGATGTATAGATTGTCAGTTAGATTCATCAATGCATGACGGATTTTAATGCAAAGATTATCCCGATCCACCTTTGGGCAAAAGAGTAAAGGGGATGGCTCTGGTCTCTCGTGGTGCATAATCTAAGCCAATGGAGGGTGGCTGCTTGGGTTTCTTCACCTCATGAAGATATACAAGGTTTTGTTAGCAAATTGGTGATGATAATCTTAGGCAATGAAGAGGACCTATTGTACCAACTGTTTTAGTATATATTTTTTCTGAAGCCAAGAACGGGGGATACGCTCAAAGGTGTTCACCCCAAAATTTTATTGAAAAGGGGAGAAAAAGAAAGGGGGAGAAGGTACAAGAAAGCACACAAAACGCTAAACACTCCAAGAGCTTAATAAGCTTGACACCTGTAGTTTTACATTTTCCAAATAGAATCTTTGCCCGGAGAAAAGAAGCGCGTTCCTGGCAAGCCAAACAGCCCAATGCGTAGCCAGCAGCCACAACAAATCACGCCTCACACGGTTGGCGGCCGCCACCAAGCTGCTGCAGAAAGCTCCTACATCAGAGAGGGCGACCCCGTACAGAGACGGGTTGTCCCAAAGGGGGGCCACCCTACAACAGGAGAAGAAGAGGTGCTCCGCCGATTCAATCTTCGTGCCAGAAATGAGGCACCTGTCAGAAACTGCCCCAAGCAGGCTGGAGCATCTATCCCGCGTCATCAGCCTCTTACATCTGAGCGGCCACAAAAAGTAACCAATTTTCTCAGGTAGACGCAGGCCCCAAAGGAAGGCGCAATCCCGCACTAAGTCTGGTGAGATGGAGGGTGGGGGCCTGATGATCGCCTAGTAAGCCCTACGGACCGTGAAATCTTTGTCACGCCAAACCCAATGGTCACGCCCTGAAGAGGGGCTGGTTGCGTCCCTCAGAGCGTCAAGTAAGCCCAAGAAATCCTTCAGACGCTGATCCGAAAAGTTCGAGCGGAATGGAGGCATCCAGTTACCATTGTCCCAACAAGCAACGACCTGCACATCCGGATCCGAAGCGAGAGCAAAAAGACGAGGGAATCGAGAAGCAAGGCCTCCCCGATCAGTCCAATTATCACGCCAAAAGGCAAAGCTCTCACCATTCCCCGGCACAGGTCTAAAAAAGTCACGAAAGCCGGGGGTTACCTTGAGAATACCTCTCCAGAATAGAGAGGGCCTAACCGTCTCCGCAAGTGAATCGAGCGACGATGCTGTGCTAGTAATCGAATAAATCTGCCGAAGGAGTTGGGTGCAAAGGTCATCGCTGTCACCCCGAATTCTTGCCACCCACTTGAGCAATAACGCCTCATTGAGAGCAGCCAGGCGGCGTACACCCAGGCCATCTTCACTTTTCTGGAGAGTGATGTCTTCCCAGCCGACTAGATGCACGCCTGTCCGACCCTGACCACTCTTGCACCAAAGGAATCTCCGCATAAGTCCTTCAAGCCTCTTCCTGATGCCAGTCGGGAGCAACCTCGTGGAGGAGTAATAGACAGGAATCACGGAGAGCACAGACTTTAGGAGCACCAGTCTGCCACCTTTAGAGAGGAGCGTCGCCTTCCAACCCGCAAGTCTCCCTTCAACCTTCTCCACCAAGGGGAGCCAGTCAGACAGCTTCTATCTCCCCGTGGATAGCGGGAGCCCTAAATAGTGGATAGGTAAACCTGAAAGCACCGTACCCAACACTATGCTGCACATCTCAGACTCAACGTCCACCATAGAGAAAGGTACGTGCTTCGATTTCGCCAAGTTCAGTCGAAGCCCGGACATCTCGCTGAAAAGCTCGAGCATCGCAACCATACCCCTGGCTTCATCAGGCCCCCCCTCGATAAAGAAAATGGTGTCGTCGGCGTACTGAACCAACGTGATCTGGAGATCCTCTTTTGAGAACCCGCGCGTTATCCATGGATGAAAAGCATGGATGAAAAGCCATCCAACCTTGCAGGCCAAAACATCCGCATCATGGATGAAAAGCAAAGGGGCAAGAGGGCAACCCTGTCGTACCCCCCTTTGAGGTTGGAAATACCCACCCTCCGGGCGACCGTTCATGAGCACGACCATAGAAGAAGTCGACACACAACGCCTCATCCAAGTAATCCAGGCGGACGAGAAGCTCTTCCTGTGAAGCGCCAGTCCAAAGTATCAAAAGCTTTCGAGAAGTCAACCTTCCAGAGAAAGGATTTCGTCCCACATCGCTTCTAGTCCGCCACAATCTCAGCCGCAGTGACCATAGAATCTGCAATCTGTCTCCCGGGGACGAAGGTTGACTGAAGAGGGGAGATAATGTGCTCCAGAACCCTGTTCAGTCTGCACGCAAAAACCTTGGCGATGATCTAGTATAGGGCGTTGGAGATAACAATGGGCCTGAAGTCTTCCACTCTGGAAGCCCCAACACACTTGGGGAGCAGGACCACTAGAGCCCTGTTAACGAGCTCAAACCCAGCATTGCAGCGACAACACTCGTGAATGACCTCGAGAACCTCTCTGCCAACCAGGTCCCAAAAATCTTTGAAGAACGATACAGGGAAGCCGTTTGGACCCGGCGACCCCTCACAGTTAAGATTCCAAACCGCTGCCTTTAGCTTTTCATGAGTCACCGCAAGAATCAAGCTTGACACGTGTGCCTCCGACAAACGAACCGCCCCCTCACCAGACCAACGCCAGAGGCGGTCACCACTCCGCTTGGAGAACTCTCTGAAGTGGTTTGCAATAGCATTTCCCAGCTCCCTGTTGCCCTCCACCGCCACATTGTTGATGACCATACTCCTGAGAATATTAGAGCGCCGCCTCCCGCTAGCAATCCTGTGGAAGAAAGCAGTGTTCGCATCCACCTCCTTGAGCCATCTGTGCCTGGAACGTTGCTTCCATTCGGCCACCCTCTTATGGTCCTCAACATTGATCTTCCACTGTGCCTCCGACCGCCGGAGCAGCTCATCCGACGTCAAAGGCCTCTCGTCCTCAAAACCATACAGACCGGCAATCGTGGCTTCCGCCTCCAACCTACCAGCACGACGTGCCACCCGCAATTCCTGCTTGTAAACGCAAAGGCGCGTCCGAAGGGAGTCAAGCTTCTTGACAAATCTAGCGGTCGCCGAGCCTGTAGCGAAAATTAATCTCCAATGCGACTCCACCAGGCCACGGAAGGAGTCCTCTAGTAACTAGGCCTTCTCATAACGGAAAAGACTCCGAGGGGGCGAGGCCTCCCCGGAATCCCAGTGGATGGGCGTGTGATCAGACCAGGAGCGGGGTCTGACCGAGACCGAGGAGAGGGGGAAAGCCTCCAGGAAAGCCAACGACGCCAGGAAGCGGTCCAGACGAGATCTGAAGCTCGAGTTCCTCCAAGTGTACCTGACATCCACAGTGTCCAAGATCTCCAACCCAAAATAGTCAACCAGCTCAATGAAGCAGGCAGAGCCAGGGTCTTGCCCCGCCATCTGGTGGCCTCCTGGGCCGTTAGATCCATTTTTCCCCTCCTCCATCTCGACAGTCTAACTCCGCCCCATCCCCCACCGTCCGATCCTATCCCAGATCTGATCTCGTCCGCTCTTTCCCGCCTCCATAACAGCCGCCCGATCTTACTTATATCCAACGGTGCACCACGCTCCACATCGCCCTCAACCTCAGCCACAGGATGCTCTCTCATCCCTTGGTCCTTGATACGCCACGTCACACCGCTCTCTCTAACCGTTGGATCCTCCCCATCTTCCAATCTCTGCCGCTTCTTCGCGCCCTAACATCAGCCGTTCGATCAGATCCTGGGATCTGATTGCAACCCTCCGCCTACCCTACCATCCCAGCCGTTGGATCATGGGATCCAACGGCTCGCCCATTGTCTCCTACCTCCGTAACCCCCCTTCCCCGGCCGTTATACCTCGCCGTCCCATTTCCCCTTTCCTATTTTTGGAAGAACCTCCGACCACCCCCTCTGCATCAAAATGCTCCTCTACGTAGCCCTATCCTCCGCCTTCCTCGTGCAACGTCCACGTTTCCCTTCCTTTAGTCCTCCACCATTAAACCCCCGCTCAAAAACCTCCGACGACCACTATAATGCTCGGCCATCTCAGTCTATAAAACATAGGAGGGGCGGACCGTCGAGGCGACGACGGCTTATCGCTCGGTGTCGACCCTCGGCTCCTCCGCCGTGTCACGGTGCCTCTGGCCACTGACTGAGCTCGTTGGCCCTGCTGTCCAGCTGGACGACGACCCCGAGGCTCATCTGAGCCTCAGCCCAAGCAGCTACACTCACCGGAACCCCCTCTCCGACGTGGTCCTCCCTCCCCTTCTTTTTCTTTTGTTTTCTCCTTAATTTCCCGGCTCCGTAACTCGCCACCACGCTCATTTGACCACATCCCGACCTTCGCCACTCATCGCTCATCCTCGTGCTACTCACCGATCACCCCCTTCCCTTCTCCACGACCTTAACCACCCTCCGCCACCTCCTCCTCTACTCCGCCGGAGGAAGAGCTTTGGGCCACCGTCTCCCTACGCCCCATGGCCCCCGCTCACCCACCTCTCACCTAGCACACACTCGCACGAGCTTCAACTATCGTCTAACACTTGCAGGATCGTCAATGGTCGGAGTTCGCGACGGAGCTCCTTCAAGCCCTTCTTCTCCGGCGATGCTTCATCGACCGCTCATGCCAATCAACTCCGGAGCCTCGCTGCATCACCATCTTCTTCGCGAGGTCTCGATCTTGCTTGTCCGATATTCAGGGGACCTCGCGGAGCACGGCGGAGCAACCTGCATGTCGCCAGAGCCCCGCCTTCTCCGGGGACCTGCGGAGGAGACGATTCTATAGATGTCGTCTGATCATCCGATTGGATGGCTATGATGACGGCACGCGGCATTCCAGACCTTCATACGAGCCTACAGGCTCGGGCGACCCGAACCTCAGCCCGAGCCACCAGCTACTGCCACGGGTCCCGAACCTGAGGCAACCTTTCGAACCTAGTCTCTCACGCGCATAGCACATGGGGTGCTGGGAAAATTACATGAAAGACCCTGGTTCTTTTGATATTTGCAGATTGGTCCCCAGGCACGTGCCTCACGTGCGTGCCTGGGTAAATTGCAGGGAAGCCTTCAAAGTTTTGAAGATTTGCAAAAAGGTCCCTGCGCATATGGAAAATTCACACTGGAATTTAGGCGATTTTTGGTATTTGCATTTAGGTCCCTCCAGGGACCTAAATGTAATATTTATCATTTATTTTTCTTGCATTTTTATTACAATTATGCCCCTGCATTGTTTTCTTCATAACTTGAGCATCGTAGGTCCAAATTACATGATTTTAGTGTCGTTTTGATCCTTGTTTCTTTCTCTACATCATAGCATGTTTAATTTTCTCATTCGACATCATTTTAAATGAAGTGAATTTTTGTGATAAATGATGACCTTGCTCTCTTGTCCGTGCTTTGATGTGATGAGTATTTTTAATGACCGGGATTAAAATGACTCTGATTTCGTTTTCTATTATATTGCTCATATTTTCAGGGTATAGTTGTAACCTTGTGTCTGCATATAAATTCTCTTGCATTTCTATTTTGCATCCTTCTACAATTGCATAAAAATCAACTAAAAATAGCATACATCGTAGCATTGCATTGTAATTAGTATAATGCATCTTGCAGACCTGAAATTGAGAATAATTCACACTTGTGCTTCATGAATCAGAATTCGATAAATAGACTAAGTAGCTGTGTCCTTGTGTTCGACCTTGGTAGACTTGCTAAGTAAAAATAGCCCACAACATTCAAAGATTGTGGTTTTTGTCGAACCGAATTTGCCTCCTATACTACGACAATTTTACATTATTAAAGAGGCAAATTTGACGTTCATCGAATGGCGCCGTTGCCGGGGACACAACTTAACTTAATTGTTGAATTTTGATTTTCTCTGTCGAATATTTTTAAGGTTTACAAGTCCTCATTTCATGCATCATTTTTGCATCATGTTGCTGATTAATTTCCTCCATATTTTTGTAACCTTTCTCTTTTGTGGCAGGGCCCATGAAAATCGAGGACGCTTGATCTTTCATGGAGGCGTGGAGTCGGAAGCTTTCGCTGAAGAGGCTGCAGAAGAGTTTGGGAAGAAAGCGTAGTATCTTTGATCAGTCAACCTGCATTTGCATCTTGTAAAAAAAATTTGTTGCATGTGCATGTTTATTTTAACTGCCCTCGTAATAGAGGGCTTGCATGTTGCACAAAAAAAAGAGATAGATCACTTGATGATCTATCCTACCCCCCCCCCCCCCCCCACATGCTTGCACATACACACTCATCCCCCCCATATCCCTCTGTATATTTCACACACACACTCTCTCTCTCTCTCTGTATAATTCACCAACCCCTTCCTCCCCCTCTAACTCAGACCTTACTTAGGCTATTTGTAGCCTAGGTATATGGGGGTCCTGCCTGCTCATCTCTCCCCCGTATTTTCTTGTACTTAGGTCAAATTTTGGCCTAAGTATAGGGGGATCCTCCTCAGTTCCGCTATATCACCCTATATTTGATCAAGCCTTGGCTTCATGGCACTTGTGCTATGATGACATAGCAAAATTTAAGTATAGGCGGTATACCGTATATTACTGTATATTTACTTTAGCCATAACTCATATTTTTAAACTTTTTGAAAAATTTATTTTAGGGCTTGGTTGTGGTAAACCTGTGAACTGAGTTTTGTAAAAACCTTGTAAAAATATTTTCTTAAACTGAGGGATTAATCTGTGTAAATAACCTTTTCCAAAAAAATGGAAAATTAAAAACCTTTTTGAATTAGACTCTGACTATTAGGGTTAGTAGACACTTTCAGTGAGGGAACTTCGGTCTCCCTTAGCAGAGTGGGTGGTTTAAAGGACACTGCATTTGGCTCCGTCCTTAAGGATCACGGGTCCGTTTATCTGCTCGTACTTACACCCATACTGGCTGAGAGTTGATATTTTTATTCATTTGAGCCCGGGCTAGTCATTGTCTCTCCAAATAATTTAAAAGAATTGATGATAAAAATTAAAATCCATAAAAATATGCAAAAGCCAAAAATCACAAAAAAATCACTAACTAAGGAGTTGATGTATTCCTGACACAAACACATTCACTCAAGGCTTGAGGATTTTGAGGACACTGGATTTCTGCGATCTTGGAAGTCTAAGTTAACATGCCTTAGTCACTAGGGTTTTTAAACTTAATTGTCCACACTTCCCTTGTTTGAAAGATTTGAGCGCTATATTGCACTCTTCATCTCTACCTTTAAAAGAATATGATCAACACAAGCATCTCCACACCTGCATGATTGATGAGATGAGTTGAATTATCACTTGAGGAACTAGGACTAGAGATTTGAGTTTAGACCCGATCTGATGATATTCGAGGATGGAATAAAGTTAATGAAGGCTTCAGAAACTTGAGTGTCAGCAAAACCCTAGCCTGTATGTGAACAAGATTCATATGCTATCTCTTTGATATTTACCTAAAGTGCCAGGGTGTGATGAAACTTAATGAATATTGTTGATCAGTGTGCGCCAACTTTTGGTAAAAGCAGTGGAGCTAGCCAACAAAAGCAATGAACTGTCAAAGAAAAGCTCTATCATCCAAGTCAAATTATAAATGAGCTTCCAACAATGGCGAGCGCTCCCAAACATTTTCAAAGTGTCCACTTGGACTAAGAGCTAATTAGGACCAAGGAGTCGGACTGACACCAAAAAAGGACTCTGCATCGTAAATGCTACAAGTCTGGTGTCGAAGGTATCTTGGATACTCAAAAGAGACACACCCGGTGTACTCCCAGAAAAACAAGTGCAGACGACTCCAACTCTCTTGACGGACACATTGGTCAACAATATAAAAATTTATGTGTTGAGTAAATAGGCACTCGAGTGGCCCCTTGTTCCAATGTGAGGGAGAGAAAAATAGACACAATCCTATACCCTCCATCATCTGGCCTTCCATCTACACTTTCAAGTCTGACGAACTAAAGAGACAGTTGACTAAAGCAAGAATAGACTTATTCCCTAGTATTGAGGATGAGGTCTAGAGGAGAGTCTTTGGGACTGGAACTTTGGGTGATGCCTCGACTCGACTCTCATGAAATGCAATACACTAAATTTCATATCCTTATACTATTTGTACAAAAAGAGAGTGATAATTAGTGAAGTTGGATTCCTTCTGACTAAGGCTTGGATAAACCCAAAATTTTACGATCACTTAGGTCAAGGGTCTTCGAAAGATTGAGCCTTGAAATTTTCATGCGCACTGTCAGGAATTAATCCGACTCCTTCATTCTTTAGATACTCGAGGATGAGTATGGTTTAAGTATAGGGGTATGATGAATCTCGTATTCATCATGCTAAAATCCATCAATTAAACTCCTAGCTTAATCAATCTAATAAAAATCACCATTAATTCCTTATATTATCCTGTATTATATTGTGTATAATTAACCTTAATTAATTGTATTTAATTTTTCTTATTTTTCTTATATTTATTTTATCATCAAAAACCCTTAAAAATTAGACTGCGTAATTGTCTATACTTCACTGACCTTTGAAAAAGACTAAAAAATACAAAAGCAAATTAAAGACAAAAATCGGTGTTTTTATCTCCTTAAAAATACCCCCAAAAAATACTTTTTGTACAAATGACCTCGTTTGGCTTTTTGTCCAACATAAAAGTTGTAGATCTCGTCGAGACGAGCAACTTATATTTTGACTTTTTCCTAATTATTCCTCTAACTATTTATTCTGTATTTTTCTTTATATTTATAATTCTGAATTTCCTGATTGGGCCACGTGGCGCCCTCTGGGCCGCCCACGTGGTCCGCATCTCCTTCCGTTATCTGGTGGCCTTCTGGGCCGTTAGATCCATTTTCCCCTCTTCCATCTCGACCGTTTAACTCCGCCCCATCGCCCACCGTCCGATCCTATCCCAGATCTGATCTCGTCCGCTCTTTCCCGCCTCCATAACGACCGTCCGATCTTACTTATATCCAACGGTGCACCACGCTCCACGTCACCCTCAACCTCAGCCACAGGATGCTCTCTCATCCCTTGGTCCTCGACACGCCACGTCACACCGCTCTCTCTAACCGTTGGATCCTCCCCATCTTCCAATCTCAGCCGCTTCTTCGCGCCCTAACATCAGTCGTTCGATCAGATCCTGGGATCTGATCGCAACCATCCGCCCACCCTACCATCCCAGCCGTTGGATCATGGGATCCAACGACTCGCCCATCGTCTCCTACCTCCGTAACCCCCCTTCCCCAGCCGTTATACCTCGCCGTCCCATCTCCCCCTTCCTATTTTAGGAAGAACCTCCGACCACCCCCTCCGCATCAAAACGCTCCTCCACGTAGCCCTATCCTCCGCCTTCCTCGCGTAACGTCCACGCTTCCCTTCCTTTACTCCTCCACCATTAAACCCCCGCTCAAAAACCTCCGACAACCACTATAACGCTCGGCCATCTCAGTCTATAAAACCCCTCGCCCTGCCTCCGTTCACTTCGTCCACCATTCCTAGGCATGAGCTTAGCTTCCTCCGCCCCTCCGATGACAGCGGAGGGGTGGAACGTCGAGGCGACGACGGCTTATCGCCCGGTGTCGACCCTCGGCTCCTCCGTCGTGTCACGGTGCCTCTGGCCACCGACTGAGCTCGCTGGCCCTGCTGTCCTGCTGGGCGACGACCCCGAGGCTCATCTGAGCCTCATCCCAAGCAGCTACACTCACCGGAACCCCCTCTCCGACAAGGTCCTCCCTTCCCTTCGTTTTCTTTTATTTTCTCCTTAATTTCCCGACTCCGTAACTCGCCACCACGCTCATTTGACCACCTCCTGACCTTCGCCACTCATCGCTCATCCTCGTGCTACTCACCGATCACCCCCTTCCCTTCTCCACGACCTTAACCACCCTTCGCCACCTCCTCCTCTGCTTTGCCGGAGGAAGAGCTCTGGGCCACCATCTCCCTACGCCCCACGACCCCCGCTCACCCACCTCTCACCTAGCACACACTCGCACGAGCTTCGGCTATCGTCTAACACTTGCAGGATCGTCAATGGTCGGAGTTCGCGACGGAGCTCCTTCAAGCCTTTCTCCTCCGGCGATGCTTCATCGACCGCTCACGCCAATCAGCTCCGGAGCCTCGCCGCATCACCATTTTCTTCGCGAGGTCTCGATCTTGCTTCTCCGATATTCAGGGGACCTCACGGAGCATGGCGGAGCAACCTGCAGGTCGCCGGAGCCCCGCCTTCCCCGGGGACCTGCGGAGGAGACGATTCTACAGATGCCGTCCGATCATTCGATCGGATGGCTATGATGACGGCACGTGGCAGTCCAGACCTTCATACGAGCCTACAGGCTCGGGCGACACAAACCTCGACCTGAGCCACCAGCTACTGCCACGTGTCCCGAACCTGAGACAGCCTTCCGAACCTAGTCTCTCACGTGCATAGCACGTGGGGCGCTGGGAAAATTGCATGAAAGACCCTGGTTCTTTTGATATTTGCAGATTGGTCCCCAGGCACGTGCCTCGGTTGCGTGCCTGGGTAAATTGCAGGGAAGCCCTCAAAGTTTTGAAGATTTGCAAAAAGGTCCCCGCGCATATGGAAAATTTACACTGGACTCAGGCGGTTTTTGGTATTTGCATTTAGGTCCCTCCAGGGACCTAAATGTAATATTTATCATTTATTTTTCTTGCATTTTTATTACAATTATGCCCCTGCATTGTTTTCTTCATAACTTGAGCAATGTAGGTCCAAATTGCATGATTTAGTGTCGTTTTGATCCTTGTTTCTTTATCTACATCGTAGCATGTTTAATTTTCTCATCCGACATTATTTTAAATGAAGTGAATTTTTGTGATAAATGATGACCTTATTCTCTTGTCCGTGCTTTGATATGATGAGTATTTTTAATGATTGGGATTAAAATGACTCTGATTTCGTTTTCTATTATATTGCTCATATTTTCAGGGTATAGTTGTAACCTTGTGTCTGCATATATATTCTCTTGCATTTCTATCTTGCATCCTTCTACAATTGCATGAAAATCAACTAAAAATAGCATACATCGTAGCATTGCATTGTAATTAGCATAGTGCATCTTGCAGACTTGAAATTGAGAATAATTCACACTTGTGCTTCATGAATCACAATTCGATAAATAGACTAAGTAGCTGTGTCCTTGTGTTCGACCTTGGTAGACTTGCCAAGCAAAAATAGTCCCCAACATTCAAAGATTGTGGTTTTTGACGAACCGAATTTGTCTCCTATACTACGACAATTTTACATTATTAGAGAGGTAAATTTGACGTTCATCAAGACCCCGCCGTGTTGCCACCGATAACGCCCAACGCCTCTTCAGAATCATACAACGCCACATCAGCGTTCGCCGCAAGGCCCTGTAGCGCCACGTCACCCTGGACCGACGAGACAGGCAAGGAAAGCGTAACATCTCCCGCCGTAGCAGGCACCGCCGCCAAGGGGACCTCCGCCTCCGCCACCCCATCAGCCGCTCATCCGAGTGGTCGAAGTGGCCGTCAGCGAACTGAAGCGGCCTCCATAGAAAAGCCCCAGCCGACCCGGAAGTCGCTAGCGCCATCTTTTGCTAGAGTGAAAGACCATGGGCATAAACCCGACCAGTCCCAGTCCAGACCACATCCCCCAGAAAATTCCCACCTACCAATCGAGAAACCTCCTCCGCCGGCGAAAAATCGGATGGCGGATCACGAGCCATCGCTCCGATCATAGCTCCCTCAAAAGCGCCCCTCGATCCGATGAAAGAAGCAGGGCCCCCAGAGGAACCCGTAGCAGGTCCCCGACGTAACCGAAACGCGCCCTGCCTGGGGACTGAAAGCGCCACCCCAGGAGCGGATCCGACCAGGCCGCCCACCGCGCTTGAGGCATCTGCCAAGGTGGGACAGTTTAGCCTCCGGTTGCCAGTTGACCCGCAAGCGAAACGCCTCGGAGGAAGAGGGCAGAAAGGGGTGAGATGCCCTCTCTCCCCGCAACGGAAGCAATGTCTCCCCGGCTTCTGATGGGAGATCAACGTCCAAGCTCCGTCATCCTCCTGTACGACGCACTCCATCCTCAGCATGTTTTTCAGTCTTCCGCCTAGGTAGCGAAAGACACTATTTTAGTATATATATTACTATTATTGACATTGACTTCAATTTTTGGTGGGGCCTTTACTCGGTAATGGCGGAAGTGGCACAATGGTTAGACCTAGAGGCGACGAGTGGTCCGTCCTTCTGGTTTCAGCATGACGACTAGAAGGAGTTGGGTGTGTTGTATGAATGGTTCCTTGACTCTTTGCTTTGGCCGTCGATATGGAGGCTAATGGTGGAAAAGAACTGAATTAAATTATGAGAGGCCCAAGGGTTCTCTTATATAGGAGAGGAACCTATTGGGCAAATTACAAAAAGAAGAAAAAAGAAATAGAAAATGAAAAAAACAATAATAAAGATAACTAATATCTCAATACTCCCCCTCAAGCTGTAGGTTAGGTATCAATCAGACTCTGCTTGGAGCAACATCTCTGATAAGGTCCTCTCGCTAGGGCCTTTATAAGTACATCTGTTGTCTGGTCTCCAGAGCTAACATGCATATTGGTGATAATACCCTTCTGTATCATGTCACGAGTTTAGTGACAATCCACCTCTATGTGCTTCGTTCTCTCATGAAAGGTTGGGTTGTTTGCAATGAAAAGAGCAGCCTGATTATCACATTGGAGGTGCATGGGAAGAGACACCTCTATAGTCAGATCTGATGTGCATGGCGAGAGGATGCGGCGCACGGGGGGTGGGCGGGCAGATGAGTAGGGTTAGGGTTGGGGTTGGGTTCGTGAACTCTGGTCTAGGCCCGTCGTTCCGATACCATGATGGTGGAAAAGAACTGAATTAAATATGAGAGACCCAAGGATTCTCTTATGTAGGAGAGGAACCTATTGGGCAAATTACAGAAAGAAGAAAAGAGAAATAGAAAATGAGAAAACCAATAATAAAGATAACTAATATCTCAACAGAGGCTTTTATTGCAAACTCGTTGTCTCCCTAGAGGGCTGGGTGTTGTTTGTGAGTGTTTTGATGTGTCAATACTGTCCATGTTGGAGGTGCTATGACATGTCGCAGGCATGCCAACATATAAACAAACCACTAATGGAAACGAAATTCGCCATTTGGTTATAAATCACAGACAGGCTTGAGAAACTCAAAGTGTAATTATATAACTTGCTGACTATTTGGTACTCGGCTTAGAACTCTTTGAGCTGCACTGGGGAGGGCACCGTAGGCTGTTACCCCTCTTTTGGTCTTAAAAAAAAAAACTCTTTGAGCTGCATAGGCTGGTTGACACTATCAATATGCAGTGCTTTTCAGGGCCAAGTGCATTTGTATAAGTCCTGCTTCCCATCATTTTTTAAAAGCGTCCTTGATATGAGTTTGTTAAATGTATGACCTTAATTTCCTTTGCTTTTGGTATACTTAGATAAACCAAAGTTGCCTGCCAACTTCGAAGAGGACACATGGACAACCTTGAAATCTGCTATTAATGCTATATTTTTAAAACGACCCGATCCCTGTGATTCTGAGAAGCTTTACCAGGTAATTATTCAAGAAAAACAACATTTTGTGTTCTTACCCAGTTATTTTGTTCTGCTTTTTAGATGATGGTCTTTTGTATTGCATCTTAGGCTGTCATGACCTTTGTTTGCACAAAATGGGTGACAATCTTTATGAACGGATACGAAAAGGAGTGTGAAGTTCATATAGCAAGTGCATTGCAATCATTAGTTGGCCAGAGCCCGGACCTCGTCGTATTTTTATCTTTAGTGGAGAAGTGCTGGCACGATCTTTGTGAGCAAATGTTGATGATCCGTGGTATAGCCCTATATCTTGATAGGACTTATGTAAAACAAAACCCAAATGTCCGCTCGTTGGGGATATGGGTTTGCAGTTGTTCCGCAAATATCTGATCCTTCTTCCTGAAGTCAAGCACAAAACTGTGACTGGCCTTCTAGGATTAATTGAGAAGAAAGGTACCTCAGTTTATTTATTTATTTTTATTTCTGGTAAAATGGAAGAATATATTATGAAGATAATGTATGCCCTTATCCTTTATACATAGGTCTTCCTGGAAAATGGTAGATGTTGGAGATTTTATCTTACATATTTAATACTTCTAAAAAAAATCTTACATATTTAATATGCATGGCAGGCTGATATGTTGGTTTCAAATCATTGTAATGTTGGTTTTGCAGGTACTATATGTCTCTGTGTCTTGAAGTTTATCTGAGTAAGAAAACAAACGTTCGTACAGAATAGATCTCTGAAGGGTGGCCTGGATCCAATAGCTTCCAGTTTTTAGTTATTAAAAAATATGCTGGCTGTGTTATAAGTAAATGTTGATGTTGCAAGGTGCCTGGGATTTCGGATTGCTATTGAAAAAATTATAGGTTGCGTGAAGTGCTCTTTAAATCCTCACCATAAATGTAGCCTTGTTCTTCAGTCAATATTTCGGCTTACTAAATTACACGAGCATAGCAAATTTCTATATATTTGGTTTGAACAAGATGGGGAAATCCAGCCCTTATAGCAGCCTTCTGCATGTAGCTACAGGACCTGATTGGCCCCTCTTAGTGGCCATCTGTACCTAATTGACTATGAGCCATCTTCTAAGAAACCTACTAAATTTTCCATTTTGGGATCATCGACTCCTGACATGCCCGACTTCATGAATATGTTCTAAAATAGAAACCTGAGACAACTTCCCTCAGTTTTTTCTGTGAGTACAGGCACGTAGGGCTCAAATTAGTGTCTTAGAAATAAGGAAAAGTTGGCACATGCAACAAGCGGTAAGTGAATCTAATTAAGAATTTACAGAAATTTCCCCAACATGGTACCTTCAGATAGCATTTTACTTTAATGTGATCTATATCTAATATCCATGCATAGACTATCTTGCGGTGATGCATTTTGAATGATCATTTCATCATTAGGTAGACCATAAAATTTCCTAAGTATCTTTGTTTGGTTATGATGTACATTCTTTTCCCCGCAGGTTAGGAGAAGCTATTAACAGGACACTAGTTAATCCCTTCTCAAGATGTTTACTGCCCTAGGAATTTATGCCGAAAGCTTTGAGAATCCATTTCTGGAGTGCACTTCGGAATTTTATGCTTCAGAAGGTGTCAAATACATGCAGCAGTCAGATGTTCCGGACTACTTGAAACATGTTGAGGTGAGGTACTCTCATTAGCTCAGCATAATTGACATAATTTTACAATTCTTTCACTGGATATTCATTGTTTCCTTTGAAGAACAGTTTAGATTGCACGAAGAACATGAAAGATGTCTGCACTATTTAGATGTCAATACAAGGAAACCATTGGTGGCAACTGTGGAGAAACAACTTCTGGAACGGCATACATCTGCAATACTTGACAAGGTAAGGCATATTGTTGTTAGGGTAGAATTATCAACCAGAGATATCATCATTATTGGATTTTTTTGAGTTATGTTAGAAGTTTTTACTGCTTACACTAACAGCCACAAATAAAAATTGTAGGGTTTTACGCTGCTTATGGAAGCAAAACGAGTAGCGGACCTTCAGAGAATGTACACTCTGTTCTCCAGAGTCAATGCTCTTGAGATGTTGCGACAAGTGCTCAGTTCTTATATTAAAGGTTCTGGACAGAGCATCATTATGGACGAAGAGAAAGACAAGGATATGGTTCCTTGCCTGTTAGAATTTAAGGCCTCTCTTGATACGATATGGGAGGAAAGTTTCTCCAAAAATGAAGCCTTCTCCAATACCATCAAAGATGCATTCGAACATCTCATTAATCTCCGTCAGGTAATCTTATTTTTCTTTATCTTTCTGTTTGTGGGTCACTATTCTTTTTTTATCTTTTCATCAGCTAGTACACTCCCATGTATAGGTGAAAACAACCGAGACTTATTGCCTCCTCCTTGTAACATTAATTGAAGTTACATGACTCTAGGGTCCATTCAGAAGGATCGATTGACAGGGGTGTTTGAGGTGTTTTGATGGAAATACGAAGGATTTGGGTGGTGTGGGATGGGGTTGGGGGGTGTCATGTGGTAACGAAGGAATCCATATTCATGTATCTCACATACCTCTTTCCCCCTCCCTTTGTTCTGCAAAGGATATACATGTCATTATGATAAACTATATTTTAGCTTCTCTTTTGTTTCCACCCACTTATGCAACCATGCCAAAAAGCTCTCCTTCCCTTATTCTGTCCCCTCCTATTATACACCAAATTTTTAATAACCATTCCTTTCCTTCTCTTTCCTCTCTTCCTAATCCTTCCGGCCAAACATGGCCTGAATGCAAGGTTGCAGAAAGCGGTAGTCGGTACTCGGTCGGCGGGGCGACTAATTGGATTTAGTCGGTCATTAGCCGGTTTTGAATTTTTTTTAATTATTTTAAATATATAAATATTTTTATACATAGATTTGTACATTTTCTATACTTTCGTAATGAAATAAAAGAAGTAAGTGACTTTAAATATAACATTATTGCATATTAGAATAAGTTTGCTTATGCATTGACATAGATTTGTATGTTTTCTATACTTACATAATGAAACAAAAGAAGTGACTTTAAATATAACATTAAGTATATTTAGAATAAGTTTGCTTTAAAAAAAGCAAAAAACAAAAAAAAGTATAAAAGCTTGTTGTAAAAGTCGGCCGACTAGGCCGATTAGTCGGCCTGACTAGTCGAGCTGACCGACTAATGGTCGACCAGGCCTAGTCGAGTCGGCTACCCCCCGACTCGACTAGTCGGCCTAGTCGGTCGATTTTTGCAAGCTTGCCTGAATGTGCGTTGGGTTTGCACAAAACTCAAACATAGCCTGAATGGGCGTTGGGTTTGCACAAAACTAAGGTACATATATAATTTAGAATGAATAGTACAAGTACCCAGTGTTTAACCATTCAATTGCTTATGATGCTTCAGCTCTTTAATGCTTTTTCTTGCTTGAAGTTTGCCTACTTGAAAACTTAGCAATATATTTTTTCTCTACCATTCAATTGCTTATGATGCTTCAGCTCTTTAATGCTTTTTCTTGCTTGAAGTTTGCCTACTTGAAAACTTAGCAATATATTTTTTCTCTACGTATGCTTTCACGACGAGATTTTTAGTTGATGCTTTGTACCATGCTGTGCTAGGATTTTCCACATTATGAAGGTTCTTAATAATAAACTCGATATTTTGTGACTTGGTAATCTCTTGCATTAATATCCAAAGATGTGCAAATGACAGCTCTAGAGTGAACGGTTTAAAAGTCTTACATAAAGAATAAACTCATAGCTAACTTGTGGTCAACATGTTTTAGTGTAAAGAATCTCACTATGTTGTGGCCCACATGCATTGAGGAAAACGATATTACATTTAAGCTAGGGCCATAGTGGCCTCGAAAAAAAAGCTAAATTGAACTTTAGGAGGATATTTCAAGATATTCAATCAAAAGTTCCAAACAAGCCATTTCTAAAGAAGGTTCAAAACAAGCCAACGTGCTAGAAATAGTCACGTGATTTGTATTAAGTCTCTAGATCAAGTTCATTCCTCACGATCATTGTTGCTATATTTGGTCGATTGGACGGAAAGTTCTTTTTCGGGAGGAAGCGGGGTGGGTGACCGAATAGAATATTGTTATTCGGTCAATATTTGATCAAACCAGAATATCCGGCCTGAACATTCAGGTATTCGATCAATTATCTGATCGACTGTTATAACAGATTGTTGAGTTTTTTATTTTTAAAGGTTCCCAATTATCGCGCTATCATCGAAGTGTTAATGCGTCATATATGTAACTTGTTAATTAGTACTTTAATCTTGGATTCTTGTTGATTGATGACGATATATGTATATGTTGGAGAAAAGAATGGAATCATTTCATTATTGAGACCCTAGGGCTCTCTTATATATGAGAAAAGCCTAGGTAAATAACACGAGAGGTACATGAAAGAACTAGAAATAAGAAATAAATATAAAGAGCTATAAATATCTCAACACTCCTCCTCAAGCTGGAGCATATATGTCTATCAATCTCAATTTGAAACAACATCTCTGAAAAGGACCTCTAACTGATGCAGGTAGGATTTTGCAAAGGTGGAAAAATTGTTTTGATTGTGTATTTTTTGTTGAAGAAATTGGAGGGATTGAGAGGAGAAGACTCGTCGGAGAACGAGTCCTCTTGAAGAAGAGAATCACGAAGATCGTGTGGGGAAGGAGAGAGACAAGAGATAAAGAGAGATAAAAATCTCAAATTTAATTATAATTTGACATGTTTTAAAATAATAGACTACCATCCCTTTATAAAGGAGGGATGGGGTTACAAAGAAATAAAATTCAAATTGACTCTAATTGATTTGAATCAAAATTCAAATATACTTTATCTAGTTTGACTCTTACTAATTAAATTAAAAATTCAAATTGAAAACCAACTACTAATTTGAGATCACAAGCGATCTCTTTTATTTAAATAAAAATTACGATGACTCGAATAAACGTAAATAAAATTAGCATCTAATTAACAGATAAAAAGTATAAAATAAGGCCATATTTATCCGTTTCACGCTGCATCAGTTCTCCCGCTTGAAAAATTCGTCTCCCGACGAATTGCTTGATCTGCAGGCTTGAAGGTTCATAAATATAACTCAACGTTCTCAATCATCTCTTGGAAGAACTGGTGTGGAGCAAACGGCGGAATCCATGCGCAGTGCGAAGGTTGGAGCCGGTAGCTTCATGACGGAATAGCACGTGTGGCGCGAACGCAGGCGCCCACTCGGATTTTGTCCTGTTGACATGGTGCTTAAAAATTTGATGAGGCATCTTCATATCGAACGTCTGGGCTTTTGGAGATCCCATAGCAAAGCAATAACACAAATTTAATAGAGGAGGAGATGTGGCCAATTAGTTAAGCCATAGGACCTTTAAATAGGTGAAACTCATGGTCCTAATCCTAATTGGGTAAGGAACCCTCCTAGATTTCTTTCTTTCAGCACTTCACTTTAAATATTTCTGCAACAGGGGTTGGGTTACAATTTTCGTACCCCTTCATTTAAAATATCTTCTCTTAAAGGCCCATCATCTTTAATCTTTATGCAAAAAGGTTTTAAAATGAGATATACTATTGCAATTTTTTGAAATTATTGCCAAATGCCTAATTTCATGTGATTGGCTCTTGGGGAAGGAGCCAAAAGTCCGAAGGACTCGTTCTTCCTTTCCTCGACAAGGGTAGCGCCGAACCCTAGGATTCCGATGGCTTCGGCGGCTCGAGCATTGGTGGTGGAATCAAGTAGGACCGGTGGTGGCATGGGCCGGGAGGGACATCAGTGGTGGGGCAGGGGTACTCGATGGTGCGGGGATGGCGGTGACGGGGTTCCGAAGAGGAGACAATGATGGTGCAGAGCCAAGAGGGGGTGGTAGCGGTAGCGGCAACCAGGCTGCTGGGGTTACGGGGGCAACGAGAGGTGGTGGTGGTGGTTGGACGACACGGAAGGGAGTGGGCGGCGACAATATGTGGGCATAAAGGGGTTTGGGGTCAAAGTTGGAGGGCGGGGAAGGGAGGTCTGGTGGTGCGAGAGGCTGAGCGGGTGGAGTGGGTGACGGTGGTGGAGAAGGGAGGGGCGCTGGGGGTGCAAGGGCTGCGACCGAAGGGGATAGCGACGACGGGTCGGCTGCGGTTGCAGGTGCATGGGCTGGGGCATTTTCTGGAAGTACAAGGGTGGCGGGGAGGGGCGTTGGAACTGGGGGGTTCACCGCAAGGGGTGCGGGGGTTGGGGGTTGTGCTGCAGGGGGTGCGAGGGACTGTTGTGGGGCGGATTTTGCTGGAAACGTCTTCAGAGACGGTGTTTGCTGGTCTGAATATACCTGGACAGCGAGCAAGTCGCCGTTTTCTTATTCTGCAATGGTCTGAACTGCGAGCAAGTTGTTACAACGAGTTTTTCATGATTTTCTTCCTCGTAGGTCCGGACAACGGCTTCTACGATTGAAGACTTTGATTCGACGGTGCATAGGGTCTCGAAATTTGCCCTCAAACCTCGTAGTTGTATTTGGAAGTCAAGCAGTATGCCCACCATCTCCTTGTTGTAAGCTTCATTGGATCGTCTTTTTCGTTCCAATGAACGATAGTCCTTCGTTGCATGCCGGTGGGAACGTCTGTACGGATCGTTAAATCATGAGGACGATCTAGTTGCCATGCTCTGATACTAATTGATGCAGATAGGTTTTTGCAAAAATGGAAAGATTGTTTTGATTGTGGATTTTCGGTGGAGAAGAAATTGGAGGGGTTGAGAGGAGAAGACTCGTCGGAGAACGAGGGATCTTGGTGAAGAGAATCACAGAGATCGCGTGGGGAAGGAGAGAGACAAGAGATAAAGAGAGATAAAAATCTCAAAGTTAAATATAATCTGACATGTTTTAAAATAATAGACTACCATCCCTTTATATAGGAGGGATGGGGTTACAAAGATAGAAATAAAATTTATATTGACTCTAATTGATTTGAATCAAAATTCAAATCTACCTCATCCTAATTTGACTCTAACTAATTAAATTCGAAATTCAAATTGAAAACCGACTATTAATTTGAGATCATAAGCGATCTCTTTTATTTAAATAAAAATTGCGATGACTCAAATAAATATAAATAAAATTAACCTCTAATTAATGGATAAAAAGTAGAAAATGTGGCCTTATTTATCCGTTTCACGCTGCATCACTAACAAGGGCCTTGGTGAAGATATAACCTGTCTGATCTCCAGTAGAAACATGGGAAGTGGATATGAGACCCTTCTGGATCATGTCTATGGTATAGTGGCAATCAACCTATATATGCTTGGTTCATTCATGAAATGCAGGATTACTGACAATAAAAAGAGTTGCTTGATTGTCACATAAAAGCTGCATGCGAAGAGAGCCTCAATAGCACGATCGATTAAGATTGATCTAACCCACATCATCTCTGTGCTCCCCTGTGCCATGATCCTGTACTCAGATTCTGTACTTGATCTTGCAACCATTGTCCGCTTGTTTCTTTTCCATGACACGAGTGAGCTCCCAACAAAAATAGCAAAGTCAGAAGTGGACTTCCCTTCTCTAGGGTATCATGCATAATCTGCATATGCAAAATCTGTCACCTCAAGATGTACCTCTACTGAATATAAGACCAGTACCAAGTGAATTCTTCAAATATCTTAAAATCATATAGACCGCATCCATATGAACCTTCTTGAGGCCACTCCATGAACTGGCTCACCTTGCTCACAACAAAGGATATGACTGACCTGGTGATCCTAGCATATAGGAGCTTCCCAACGAGCTCCCTGTATCTCCTCTTATCTACCTCCTCAGTGTCATCATCATATAATATCATGTTTAAATTCATAGGAGTAGTAGCAGACTTGGACCCTGTCATACGTGCCTTTAGTAGAAGATCAGTAACTAGCTTTCTCTGAGTCATCACAAGACCATGTCGGTTCTTGATAAACTCTAATCCAAGGAAATATCGATGATTGCCAATGTCTTTGATCACAAACTGATGACCTAGGAACTTCTTGGCCGCCTGAATGCCTTGCTCATCGTCACCTATGACAATAATATGGTCAACATAGGCACAAATAGCAACAATACTTCTCTACGTCCTCTGAACAAAAAGCGAGTGATCCGCAGTGGACCAAGCAAACCTCTGGTGCTCTATCAACTCTGAAAGCTTCTGGTACCAAGCTCTCAAACTCTACTTCAGGCCGTAAATCGCCTTGTGGAGCCTACACACCTTTTGAGGCTCCCCCTTAGCAATAAATCTGGTGGTTGTTGCATATATATCTCCTCCTCTAAATCTCCATATAGAAACAAATTCTTCACATCAAGTTGGTAGAAAGGCCAGTCCCATGAAACAACTGATAGAAGAATGCGTAATGGCGAGTGTCCAGCCACTGGACAGAAGATACCCTGATAGTCCACCCCATAAGTCTGGGTGAACGCATGTGCTACAAGCCTTGCCTTGTAGCGATCCACATTGCCATTTGCCTGCTGCTTCACCGTAAAGTACCATTTGCACCCCACAACAGAGGCACATGGAGGGGTAGAAACAACACTCCAGGTACCACGAGACTGCAAAACAACCATCTCCTCCATGGCAACTCGCCAACTGCTATCCTGCATGGTTTCCTGATTTGTTTGTGGGATAGTAATAGCTGAGAGTCTCATAACAAACCTCACATACTCCTCTAAAAGATGGTCCAAGGAAACATGTGTTGCTAGAGGATACATGGCGCAATTACTATGCAGCTTCCTCAAGGCAATAGGTACATCGAGGTCATTAACCTCTCTGTCCTCTGGTATCAACTCCTCCTAGTATCCTGTGGAACAAGCATATCACCAGTGCCATCAGTAGAAATAATGTATTCATTACATATCTGAGGCGTGCTGGATGACGGGGAAGGCACATGAGCAGAGGGGTGAATAGAGGACCTACGAATGTAAAACCGTGGTAGGAACTATGTCAGGATAGATGGAGGTGGAGGTGGTGGAGGAGGTGGAGGTGATTGAGACTCAACATGAGGAGTTGTTGGTGGAGATAACAAAGGTGGTGGAACAAAGTCATCCTCGCCAGAGTCAATATTAGACAACTTATCACCTGTAGGAGAAAAATACACAATAGACTCAAAAAATGTGACATCAACACTTACATAATATTTTCTCCCAACATGATCAAGACATCTATGCCCTTTTTGGGTACGAGAATAACCAACAAAAACATATTCGACAACTCTAGGAGAGAGCTTGTCACGACCATTAGTAAAATTGTGGACAAATGGCACAGACTCAAAGACCCTAGGAGTAAGGGAGAATATGTCCTCGGGAAACACAATCAAGAAAGTAACATTTTCTTTAAGGATAGTAGAAGGCATGCGGTTCACTAAGTAACATGTAGTGAGAACCGCATCACGCCAGAACGAATGAGGAGCTCAACTCCGAATCAAAAGAGTCCGTATGACATTCAAACATGACGGTGTTTGCATTCAAAAACACAATTCTGCTGTGAAGCGTAAGCACAAGAAGTCTGATGAACAACACCAGTAGATCTGAGAAAATCAGCCAACTGTAAAGTAGAAAACTCCAATGCATTGTCAGTGCGAATAAACTTCACATTAGCAGAAAAAATATTCCTAATCTCAATAAGAAAAAAATTAATAACATGACTGGCTTCAGACTTATTTTTTAACAAGAAAGTCCAAGATAATAATAGAAAAATCATCCGCAACAACCATATAGAATGGATGTCCCTGATGATCGCACGACTAGGACCCCGGATATCAAAATGAACCAACTCAAACAACTGAAAACTGTTATGATTCTGACAACTCGGAAAAGAACTATGGTGCTTACCAAGCTGACATGCCTCCTACTCCAAGGTAGTATGAGTAGAAATATGAGGGAGAACATGACACAACTTCTGCATAGGAAGTTGTCTAAAGCGAAGATGCCACATGAAAGGAGAAACATATCTAGATGGAATAGTATATGCGCCAGCACACGGAGGTTAGACCAGTCTGTACAACCCTCTCTGTTCACGGCCACATCTAATCACCCTGCCCGTGAGTATGTCCAGAAACAAAAGAGAAGAAGGATTAAATATGACACGACTATGTAAATCTTTTGTAATCTGACTAATAGACAAAAGATTCATCTGAAATGCAGGGGCATGCAAGTCATTCTGCATATGCATCGATGGGGCTAGAACAATCTCCCCGTGACCAACAATGGGTAGATGAATCCCATTAGCAATCACCACTGATCTACCAGGAGGGATATATCTGTAAGAAGTGAACTGAGCTTGATCTCCACGCATATGATGAGAAGCTCCGGAGTCCATGATCTAATCAATCAAATATGAACTGCTACAACTAGTAAGTGCATTTGCAATACCTGACGAACTCGTAGAAGCTTTGATAACAGCTGCAACATCTGAAGATCCTGCTGTTGGGGCAAGCTGTGTAGTCATTATTTCCCTTAATCTTGAGACAATATCGTCAAACCTCGTATCATGAGAAGGAGCTAGAGTAGTCTCTGTCTGCTCAGCTACACGGGTAGACGTTGGATACTCATGCTTCAGATAACATGTCTCCTCTGAATGTCCTGGACGATATCAATGTGAGCATGGATCTCTGTGGATGGCTTTTTATCCATGCTTTTCATCCAAGGCCTTCCATTTCCCTCAGTTTTATGCCAACTCTCACTCAAATTCAGTTTCTAATAAAGAAGATTATATCATTCTTTGCTGCTCCTTTGTCTGCACATGGTTATTTCTTCGCGTCTCCAGGTCCTTTTGATCATTTGGAACAGACACAATATTCTCTGATTCCTTGCAATTGTCCCACATTTTAAATGTGGACACCCCTGAAGTTGCTGCTGCTTTACTCCCTAATCTTGTTGCCTCTGCTTCTGCTTGCTAGTTGTAGAATCCATGGCATTATGTGGCAACTCCTATCTTGAATTACTGCTGGAAACAGCTAAGTGTAGCAGCTGTTTCTGCCGGGGTTTTAAGTGCTGACATTGTCATTCGGCCAAGGCCGAAAAAGGGCATGTGGTCGACATGCTGATGAAGTCCTGTAATTGTAGTGAGACTGATCATTTGAAGAATGCCTTCGAAAATGCCGAAAGTCTTTGAGTTTTTTGGTATATGATTTAGTTTTGCGAATATTTAGCCATTTTCAGATGGACGTCTTCTCGGTGTCATACCCCCTTTTCCTTAAAAAACAAATCAGCCAAAAAAGCTAACATGTGGTGGAATATTCAAATTGTAATCTAATCATGTGTCAAGTCAAGAAAGGTTCATGCTACTGAATTAAGGAAAAAGCTAGCGAGAAAGAAACAAGGGAGTTAGGGAAAAAGTAAGAATCAAGGGAGAATCATCATAGAACAGGAAAACCCTCCGTTCAAAAAGTTGCAGCAGCTCTTGAAGTCACCCAATCTTTAACCTACCAACAGTAGTGGCACTACGTGCCTCCCACCCCATATTCAACAGATCGTTTGATATTTTGGTGTATCTATAAAGAAGCCCCCAGTTCCATCCATCTAGTTATGCTGTGAATGGGGTACTCCAGCTGTACCGATATGAGAAATGCTGGGGAAACAATACTTACCGTGGCATGCCACGGTATCTGAATGAATATGCCTGCTGCTTGGATCTGTCGACAGCTGCATCTGTAGATGATTATACCCATTGCAGCAAGAGGTTGTTTATGCGGTCGTTCTATTGCAGCTAAAGGCTTCCCCACTGCATTTTAATGCAATTGACCGCTTCACCTACAGCTGTCAAGAAGCACCTGTTGGTTGTTTCACTTGACCAGAGACAACACTTTGATTACTTCTGGAGACCCTTGGAGAATGCAGACTCATGCTGCTGCATCCATGTAATTGAAGCATGGCCTCAAATTTCAACGAAATTCGGTCGAATTTCTGTCGAATATCGATATCCAGTCGAAATCGAAATTCGACCGAAATGATCGAAATGACCGAAATATGGGGGTCCTAGTACAAAAAATGACCGAAATGACTGAAATTCCGGTCGAAATTCCACCGAAATTCTGTTTTGGTCGATACCGAAATGGTGACCGAAACCGACATTTAGGGCCTTGAATTGAAGGGCATGCATGCATCTTTTGCCCACTCTTTCCATTTGGAGTACTTCTCATGGTAATAACTCCATCAAAGTTATTAACAATTGGTCGTGTTCATCCTTACACTCAAAACACTCAATAAGTTTCACCACATCAGATGTTGAATTCATGAACAAAGCCTTGCTTGCCAAGTGGGTGATTTAGATTTGGGGTTCCTCGACCTCGCTAGCTGCCAGATTATTGAGGAGTATATATGAAGTCAACGGGAGATTGATTGTCGACAGGAAAAGATTCGAGTCGCCACTCTGGGTCGAAATACGTGCCATCTTGCCGACTATTTCACCTAGTTTGCGGCCCTGCGTGGGGAACGACCAGACATTTAGATTTTGGAGAGATGACTGGACTGGAGAGGGTGCCCTTGGGAGGAGGTTTCCTAGGCTGGAAGCATTAGCGGCAGCGAAAGATGCAACTCTTGCTTAGATGGTGGATCACGGGGCATGGGCACCGTTGTTCGTCGTAGAACTATCAAATCAACGCATGGAGGAGTTCATGAGGATGCTTGCAGAGGTGTCTCCGCCCGGGGAGCTGACTCAGGAGGCGGACCATTTTGAATGGGAAGGGGAGAGGTTCTCTGTAAAGAAGGCATATGAGGCAATGAGGGGGTAGGTAGCGGCGCAGGAGCGGGATGCGGATCTATATCAGGATATGAAGATCCTTTGGGTGGCGAGGATCTCACAAATAGTGAAGATATTCCTATGGTGTCTCAGAAGAAATCGCGTATGCGATAAAACGAGGAGGGGAAGATTGTTTGGCTTCGAGGACACGCGTTGTGACAGGTGTGAGGACTCAGTTGAAGATGCGGACCATCTGTTCTTTGGATGCGCGGCATCGATGCAGGTTTGGAAGGACTCAAAGGTCACTTGGATGGAGACCAATGGGTTAGAGCTGTTCTGGAGATCGCTTCGCACTATGGGCACGGGTCCGTCGGATGACTGCTCCAAGCCATTTGCGGTGCTTTGGTTCGCAGCGAGCTTTATGTACTTATCCATATTATATAAATATCTAAATATGTAAAATAAGTAAGAACTTAACTACATTTTTTACAATAGATGTGCGAGTAGATAATATATGCAATATTTGCAACTTCATATTTAAAGTAAATGAAATAATATATTTTGTAAAAATATTTTGTGCGTTTGTTAATATTACCAAATAAGAATTTTGAGTACATATTTAAGTCAGCCACATTCATTATACATAAATAAAAATCTTGCAAAGAAATAATTATTAAAAAAACTGTTGTCTTAAAGCCGAAACTTAAAGAAAAACAGTTATAAAGAGGGAAGAAAAGGTAAATCTCTCAACATGCGGGAATTGCAACATTAAACATTGCCTATCAAAGCAATAAAGGTAGATGGTAAGAATTGCGGATATTATAAAAATAACTTGGTAGGTTTTCTTGCGGAAAAACTTAAACCAAAGAAGAAAAAGTTGGAATATTTTTTTCACATTGGCTAGAAGACTTATTATTTCTTTACTATAAACCAAGTTGTTGTAATTTAATGCTCACTTTGATACTACAATTTCTTTTGTCAAATAATTTCAGAAAGATATCTGTACTCCATTTGTAATTTTAGCCTATTAAAAAAAGAAGAAAAAATATGATAAATACAAATGTTTCAATAATAACTAATGAAAAAAGTTAGAATGAAGTGAATGCTAATTTAAGAAACTCAGAACATGTTTATGCATTTTTTTTTGGATAATAGTAGGCGTGGATATCAAAATGGTGCAGATATGTCTTATGAATGATTACAAAATAAACATCGAGTGAAATGTATACACACATTATAAGTTAGAATTGTTTGATTACAACATGTATTTAATAATAAAAATCATTCAAAAAAGTTGTTAATTGGAGCATTTTAGAATAGATATAATTTTAAGCGATATATATATACATATATATATGAGATTAATGGGGCTGCCCCAACAATGGCTGCCCCCGCGTCGTTTTCAGCATTTTTTTATTTTTTTGAAAAATATCTCCATGTATATTCATCCCTATATCCCCTCCTATATGCCATTCGAATTTCTTCAGAAACAGAGACTTCTACGACCTCCATCGAGATGGTGTCGATTTAAAAAATCCTGTTACTGTTAAAAAATGACTATGTGGATGGAGGCCGTAGGAGTCTCTGTTTCTGACGATATTCGAATGACATATAGGAGGGATATAGGGATGAATATAGATGGCGATATTTTTCAAAATAAAAAATAAAAAGCGCTGAAAACAACGGGGGTTAGCCATGTTGGCTGCCCCAAGGGGGCAACCCCATTAAACTCTCTATATATAGTTTGTTATATCAAATGTATTTCTCTTCAAATCAATAGGCAAGGAATTATCCTTCATTTTAATAATACTACCAGTCATAGTATCTCTATTATACATCATATATGGTAGACGAATGTTTTGATCCACAAAGTATCATTAGATCCATATTTTCTCTTCATGGTTAAATTTCCTTTCGATGAAGTCTACTATGTCTATAAATATCTTGTTTCTTACAACTACGAATATTCAACATTCTTTTTATATGTGAAACTAACACTTATTGTTGAACATAAACTACAAATTTTGATAATCCCTAAAGCAATAAGGCATGAAAGTTAATATGGTAAATAATATATTTATTTTAAATAAATATTCTGAAAGTATGAAATTTAATTATAAATAATATATTGATTTTAGATATAGATTCAGAAAGTTAACAATAGTAAACATAAAACTTTGATCAAAGAGAAAAAACATGCATAGTAATAGAAAGCACAGAGCTGTTCCAAAATATCTACAATATATCTTGATCATTTTGAAGGTATTAACCCATATAAGCACTTTTGCAGAAAATTATGACAATTTTTCATAGATTTAAATAAATAGGCACAAAATATACATTTGTTGCAACGACTCCCACGTTGGAATAGAAATTGGTTTCTGAAAAAACGTCCAATGTATAGATTTATTGCTAATTTTAACAACTACTTAGAGTATATTGCATATATTTTACATACATGTATCAATTGCAAAATATACCAAGATGAGAAATGAAATTAACAATTGCTATTATCCTCCAATTTTATAAAATAAGTGTTAATATATTTATAAACAATATTTTGTTGACAACAAATCATTTATGTAAAAATAAATTTAAATATAAGATATATATTTTTTACATTACTTAATTTATTAGATTTCATATTGTTATTTAAATTACTGTTTGGTTGGAAAAGTCTCGGAGAGAGAGTGAGTGGGGCATGTGGTAAGTGAGAGGAGTGGGAACTATGAAGAGTTAGGAGTGGGACATGTGTAAGACAGAGAGGGGAGAGAGGTATTGGGCAGAGAGAGAAACTTGGAAGGGAAAACATCATGAGAAAGAGAATCAAACACAGTCAGTTGCAAATTGGAAAGAGGCTTCTCCTTCGAGGTCCACGTGGCAACGAAATGGGAGAAAACTCGGCTTTAACTTATGTATATAGATGATATACTTGATAACCCCAGTATTATATGGTTGGACATTTAGATATGGCAAGCCACTGAAACAGTAACTTCAGTAGTTCACAGGTTGGTCCAGACTCCAGATAAATGATGACCATGTAATGTTGGTATCCCATTCATTCAAATACCTGAAGTCACCGAAAATATATGATATGATACCCTTTCCTTTGTCATATCTAATTAAGATACCTCTCAAGTTTGATGCTCCCAAATTAATTTCACCAAAGTGCTGAGTGTTCCATTCTTTCGTTGAAAAATTCCTAAAACCCATCAAACCAGCCCTTGAGCTTTGAAATCGAACAATCAAGCTTGTGACAAAAGGCTGTTATAACACCTTCACCTAGTTGTCTCACCATGTTTTCCATCCACAAAATTAGGATTTCAAACCACAACTACTCGTTCTTCATCCACAAAATAGGATGTCGATTCAGGTCTGCATCACCAAATGAAGAAGCAACATGAATAATCAAATTCTTGACATTTCTTTGTTGCCCCCAATCCATTTCTAGAGACCTTCCCTTATTCTGGACTTCTTTCCATACACAATGGGAGATAAAGTAGGTTAGTGATCTTCATTCAAGGCTAAAGCCCCTTCAAACTTCCATCATTCTATTTGTGGACGTCTCCGGCATTTCAATTAAACACCTCCACTCATGGCCACTCTATTGGTCTACAACCCACCCACAACCAAGGGTTTAAATATCAGTTTCGGATATCGTATCGATACCCTCTCGATACGAAATTTCGACAACATTTCGCCCTTATCGACCACCATTTGTGAAGAAATGATCGAAAACTGCCCTCATATCGCCATTTCGTTCGAGATTTCGGTTCCTTGTTGAAACCGAAATTTCTCGAAATCTGAAACCATGCCCACAACCTTCTTCAGCACAATGTCCACCCTGCAGTCAAAGAACTTAAGGGCAATAAGCCCACAACACAGGTTTCTTGCCCAACAACCAGGGATCGTACCTTCTGATAAGCTTGAAGTATCAACCCAAGTAATTGGTTCACAAGAGCACAACACACACCGCTTCCCTCCATTGCAGCAGCTCCAACTCAAACAGCAGTTGTAGTGGTGCAGCTCCTTGTCACACATGCAAAGCTGCAGTGGTAACTTGAAGCAGCAGCCGAATCCGCAGCACCAAAGCACAAAACCCCACATTGGATTTTCAGATTATGCCACTGGATGCTGCAAGAGCTCCCTATAAGGGACCCACCAGCAAAGATCCCAAATCGCCCACATAAACAACCAGAATGATAGAATCTTTGGATGCCTTATCCCTTGAGGCACCATGTAGCCATCATAGTGATGATCACAACTAACCCTAATCAAGTGCCCTTCACAATCAGGTCATCTAAACAAGTCTCCTGATGCTGCTAGACCAAAATCAATAAAACATCGAAAACTGTGAGTCTGTCGAATCTTGACGAAACATTGCAAATGAGGACTGGATTTGAAGCTCTCAAGGAATAATCCGAGTTTGATGATGGATCCAAGTAGCACACAACATCAGTAATGCAGCAAGGCCACAAATATGGAGGGAAGGGGCACCTCACAATTGCTAGAGATGGGATACTGAAGGCACATGTGGGAAGGGCTTGTATTCATTGTGTAGGATCTTGCCATGCTCATGGCTTATGTTTTGTAAGTTACGAATATCTTATTCATGATCTTTTATTTGGTCACATTTTCTTTTATGGGGTTTGTGAATCCATTAATTAAATCCCTCTTCCTAAGTAAATTTTAACATAGTGTATTGGTGATTTGGGCCTCCTTGTTCTCAATTCCTTCCTTTCATATCGCTCTCTAGTATGGGTTTGGAATCCTTTCATATCATGATTATAATCATATCCAAATTTCTCGGAATTATCTCTTTTTTTAAATTGTTTTCCTTGTTTATTTCTATTTTTTGGGGTGCCTACTACTCAAGCTTGCCAGCTTTCATAATTGCTCTCGATTTTGATGTTATGTTCTCTAATTTGACGATCTAACAGATTGACTGGAGTGGTTTTCCATGTTATGGATGTGCCAACAATGATATGCTAAATAGTTCTACCTTTGGGGATTATATCGGCAACAAGATTTTTGGATGGTCTGGGTGTGGTCAGGATTTATGTAATACAATGTTTGTTATGTACTTGGTCATGTGGAACTTGGAATGAGATCTTTTCAGAGAAGGTTTGATGCAGCACAGAATTGGGAAATAGGGTAAAAGCAGCGTTTCTATAAATTAGGATTTTGCATTCGTCCAACTAGAGTCTCATTAAGTTATTGGATAGGGTTAGTCATGAATTGTTTTCCAATCTAAGCCAATTGTAATTTTGAATTTATTTAAAATAAAGCGATCACATGTGTTCTCTAATTGGTTGAGTAATAGAGAGAATCGAATAAGGATTTGTTGGAATCAATAATCTCCTTTCCTTTATTTTATGTAATTTCATTCCTCTTATATAAAAGGGCTATGTGTCATTTTAAGAGGATCGTTCTAATCATATTTTTTGGAGTTTCTCAATTATATCCTCTCCCTTTTTCTCTTTCTCCCTTTCACGCATCTTCTTGCTTCTTCCCCTAAAAAACCCCACACTACCAGAGTGTTCTTCTCATTCCTCCTCTCTTTATGAATATTTTCCCTACGATTTGATGTCGTTGTCGAGTATTCATGAATAAATATGAAATATGCCGTTTCGATTATGAAACTATAGTAGTAGTAGGTCACTAGACTGAATATTCGATTAGAGTATGCGGTGCAGGAATAGTCTCTATTCGTCCAATATTCGGTCCAACTAGATACTCGATTTGAGTGTTCAAACGATTGACCGAAGAGCAGTCTGACTATTCACTGACTGTTGATTTTTCAAAAAGGTTCCCACTTATCTCGGTATCACCATAAACTAGGATGTAACCCGCGCTTCGCGGCGGAAAATAAATTGTTTTTTAATGTAAATTTAAATATTAATCTGTAATGGTTTAATTAAATCAAAATGATTGACAAGAAAAAAGTGTAAGTAGAATAAACATGGTAATTGAAATTAGGTGAAATTTTTGGTATAATTTTCATCTAAAAAAACTACAAACATATCTATAATAAAGATGAAGCCATAGCAATGCACAGTTATATAAAGAGATGGATGCCATAGATATTAATATCATTGTATATTTGATCAACAATGTAATTTTTTTGTTAAATGAAATATGTAGTGATTTTTCAAAATGTATCTTCTAATAATAGTCTTTCAAATTATATGACACATTTTCACATATGTGCTCCCAAAGGTGCAAAATACAGATAGAAAACAAATATCCAGAGACACGTATTTTGTTCCTAAATCTTAACCACAAATACAAAATGTAAAATCAATAGATTTTGAATAAAAAATATAAAGATAATAGGTGAAATTTGCAAATGCTACGGAAAGGAACCATCCCAATTCTTGAGATGCTAATATGTGCTTAATTATACATATTTTTTTAAAATGAAACTTTCACTATTTAATTAGAATTTATTTACCTATTGATTTTAAGAAAGTCCCACATCTAAAGAAATGAAGATGTAATTCTTTGATGGTTATTGATCAATAGAAATCTTGTGTAGGATTCTAACATAATATTAGACTGATTCGATTTTTTATTCTAACAAATTATAATTGGATTATAAAGTTTAAATATGTACAGATTGAATCATTGTCAAAAGTATGTGGGCATATGTACATTGCATTTACATGTGATTTTCTTTTAAAATACCACGTTTCATCTAATATATTAACCTTTTTTAAAAATGTGAATGACATAAAATACTAAAATTGACCAATCTTTTTCCTATTCCATTGTACATATTTCATCATCGATCACTTTACTCATGCTTTTTTATTGTTATTTTAACATACAAAAACTCATTAGGAAGGAAAAGAAAGATGAATTTGAGATTAACATATAAAAACCACGACATCTCTTTTAATATATTTTCCTTTCTTGACATCTATCTCAATAATCAAACTATAATATGAAATTGTGAACTTGAGAACATGTTATTTATTTTGGAATATGTAAGTATCATAAATCTAATACAATCTAAAATGCAGTGAGATATGTGGAGATCAATGCAAATGTTTAATAGATTGGATCAAAAAATAAGATCCCCTAAAATTGCATAGGATATAAATAAGGTAAAATACGATCCAATCAGATTCATGTGAACTCATGTTTATTAATTTCCATAAACATTGCACGTTTACTATTGTCCGATATGGTGAAATTTTTAAATAAATATTACCCCCTAAATGGTGAAACGTGGCGGCCATCGATAGCTCCTCTCGCGACGTCATGATCCCCATTCCCTTAACTTATCAGCTTTATTTGTAATATTTTGTATATACATATGCAAATACATACGTGTACACACACACATATACACACACACACAGTGATGATACTTTGAGTTGAATTTTATTCTAAAATATTGTAAGGCAGAATCCGGCTCATTCAATTTCATGTGAACTCAAGTATGTTAGTTTGCATAAACATTGCATGTTATTACTGTCCAATGGTCGGACAGTGGTGAAATTTTTAAATAATTATTCTTCCTAATTAGTGTAACATGGCGGCCATTTGTGAACTCAAGTATGTTAGTTTGCATAAACATTGCATGTTATTACTGTCCAATGGTCGGACAGTGGTGAAATTTTTAAATAATTATTCTTCCTAATTAGTGTAACATGGCGGCCATTGATAGCTCCGCTTGCGGGGCTGTGATCCCCATTCTTAAACTTATCAGATTTATACGATTAGTTATACAATTTTTTACAAATACTTATATAAAGTCATAAGTTTACATGGGTGTTTTCGCAAAGTTCAAATTTTAGTGATAACTATTTAGAATCATTTCTCCTTAATTATGCAACCAATAAAATTCAATAATCTAAAAACTGAAATGATTTACCGTAGCAAAAAAAATAGGCAAATAGTATCTCAATAGTCTCCCCCAGGTTTGAAATTCTTGGCTTCGTCTCATTGTATACTTAAGTTGAAATTGATTTGATTATAAATTTATTTATACCCAATAACTATGTGTTACACATAACAAACACAACTCGTCAGAATGTGCTACAACACATAATAATGTCACATCATGTATATATATCTAAGATATTACATGTACGAGTGAGTGAGTGAGAGGAACATATGAGAGAAAATATAAGGAAGACAATAATCACGAGGAGGGAAGTGGAGGTTGACAGCTGGAGACAAAGGCATAATAGTGGAGGGGTGGATTGGGGTGTGAATTTCTTGTGAACAAAAGAGAAGAGCCGAGATGGGGAGCAGAAGAGAGAAACGCAGAGCATTCATGGTGCCACATGTCAGCGTACTGGGTAAAAACCCAGCTTTAAAATAGGTAATAGATGTTAAAGCTCCAGGTATGTAACCTGTTAATTTGTACTTTTATCTTGTATTCTTGTTGGTTGATAACCATATATGTACAGATATAAGAACATATGTATTAGACATAATTTTTATATGTAAAATATTTAAAAATACATAACCAAATAATTTGAAATAGTCGTTCGAATATCAATTATTTTTTATTCAGTAACCCTTCAATGAATACAGAATACCGACTTTTGAAATACTAGATTATGGTGCATATTCATATGTGAAACGAAGAGGATGAAATTGCATTATAGAGCAAGTTCAAACGTATATGTTTGGCTGGAATAATGGTTCGATTAATATTCATTTATTTAAAAGAAAGATGCAGCTTTTGTCACATCCATACAACACAAATCTGATAAGAAATTAGGAGAAGTTGCTGTCCATTAAGTTCTCTCCATTGCACATCCCATACAAGACAAATTTAAAGAGCAGAAAAAAGGATGAAAGGGAAGAACCCTCTCCACTTGTTGTTCAAGAAGTTTCAATGGCACCACCACTGGTTGATTCGCCATCATCTCCCCCCCTCATGAAGCCATCTTCGTTGTACAATTGACATCAACACCCACCTCCAATGCCTATGCCAACCCCTTCCCTTGCAACAACTCCACCTACTGAGGCTGCATTGCCATCCCCAACATCCCTTACTATCGTTGCCACCACCCATCGTCCTTGACCCTGTCACCATCTCACCTCTTTCCCACCGTGCCATCTCAACCCTCTGCCCCGTTGTCACCGCTACAACCTCCACTTCTCCATATCAGCATCCCTACCACCACCTCCACCGTTGCCCGCCACCATCATTGCTCGATCCCCAAAGGTCGTTGTCACCTCCCTCTCCTCATGAGCATTACCGAGCAACCAACAAGCATGTCCTCAAATGCTGATGCATTAGCCACAGATGCTAGTCTCTCCACGGCATATATGATGAGGATGTCAATCATTGTCGCCAACATCACAGTATTGGTTGCGCCCCTATGAACATTGGCGTTGCTTGATCGACGTGAGTAGCTGTTCCAGCTGTTGGTGCAATGGTCGTCACCACCGTAGCCGCGCCTGTTGCATGGACTACCTTCATCAGCGATGGGGGTTCCATCTAAGAAGACTTGGAAATTAGGGTCGATGCCATCCGAGTCGGAGAAGATATCGTCGTTGCCACTGCCATTGTTGGAAGATGTTAGAGTATGCGTCATTCATATGTAAGATTGGTAAATGGATCCTTCCAAAATCCATTTACCACATCCAGGAGTTTAGTCCCACATCTACTAATGGTGGGACTTGGAGGCTCTGTGGAGGCTTTATAAGAAGCCTCAGACCTCCTGCATCCAATGAGAAAGTGCAATGCTTACGTCAACCCTTTAAGGCGTTCTCCCGTGGTTTCATCCCGCTCCTTAGTGAGTATGGCTCCATATTAAAATCCGACGTTCTTCTCTATTTTTTATCTTTTATTTCTGATGCGATTCCACATTCTATGGTAAATGGATCCTTCCAAGATCCATTTACCACATCCAGGAGTTTAGTCCCACATCTACCAATGGTGGGACCTGGAGGCTCTATGGAGGCTATATAAGAAGCCTCGGACCTCCTGTATCCAGTGAGAAAGTGCAATGTATATGTCAACCCTTTGAGGCGTTCTCCCGTGGTTTCATCCCGCTCCTTAGGGAGTATGATTCCATGTTAAAATCCAATGTTCTTCTCTATTCTTTATCTTTTATTTCAGATACGCTTCCGCATTCTATTTTCTAACATGGTATCAGAGCTGGTTCGATTCTCGAGGATTTTATGTTCATTCAATTTATAGAAAAGATTCATTTCGTACTTATTCTTGAAGATTAGTCTACGTTCTGAATATTTATGATCCATGATCACGGTTGTTCAAAATCAAGGGTTTCTTTCTTGAAATCCTAAATCTGCATATTTTGTTGATTAAAGGTTCTGAAGATCAACAACAGATTCAAGAAAAATAGGGTTTTTCCGCAATAATGAGGTTGACTTATGGAACCCTAGAGCAGCCCTATAAGTACCTCCAGAATTAGCAAAGCATGTCCATGCGAGAATACCCCTGGCACACTCAAGCTAGGGTTTTGAACCCTAAGGTGATGATGCAGATATTGTGTGTTGTTGATGGCAACGACATAACAGATGCGCGCATAGCATCTATTGAAGAAGGCAACACGTAGGTGACTTTAAAAAAGGGGGTATCTCGCAGCATGGAGGTGGCACAACCCCGCGCGCTCCGGCTCCTCTCCTTCGCCAGCCCTCGCAGTCCCAGCCAGCCACATCGCCTGCATCTCTTGGATCTCTCCCTTTCCATCAGTCAGCGACGATGGCCGCACCTCTCCCTGTTAATGGCGGCGTCACCCCCTTCTAGCTGCAGTTCCATGCATCCGTGTCATTGACGAGCCCTATTGTGCCTCCCGCCTTCCTTCATCGCCTCACCCTTGTGCTCCAGGTGGATGCCCCTCCCTTCATCGCCTCTAGGCTTCTCCCCCCAGGCGGTCACGACCTTCAGGCAGAGGTCACGAAGCTCCAGCTCCCGCTCACACCTCCTCCCTCCATGTGCGTAGGTGGAGCCGAGAGCAAGGAGCCTCAAAGACAACGATGGATTGCAGGGTCTTTCGAAAGAAGGGTTCCCAAGGGAACCCTAAATAATGGTCCCGCCAACGTTCTAAAAAGTTTTTTTTGTCGCTGCATTTTTTTGGGCACAACTATATGGGACGAGAGGTATGTTGAAAAAAAGGAAAGCTACTGCAATTAAAAAAGGGAGGGGGAGCAGCACAGTATTTTGGATCCAAGTTGGGCCATTGTTCAAAAAAAGAAGAAGAAAAATGCTTACAAAAAAGGTACACATTAAAAAGGGGTCCTTTTCCGTGAAGAAAGTCGAAAAAAATTGAACGGCTTATTAAAAAAGGAAAGTCGTAAAAAAATGATGACTTTTCACAAAATTTTATTGAGTGAAGTGGCTATAAAAAATAATAAAATAATCAGAAAAAATGATTAAAAAACATTTTTAAGCTAAGAAAACTGTGGTAGCTTCTGTGATTATTATTTTCTCGATTCCCAAGTGGTAACCCTGAAATAGGCCCCAAGTGAGCGATGGTTTATTTTTTTTAATTTTATTTTTAAAAAAGGAGGGGAAGAGATGGGCTGATGTATGTTAAAAAAATGGAGGGCAAAACAACAACAAGAACCCAATTGGGCTAAAAAAGGGGAGGAAGAGTTATTCTTGGGCCTTATTTGGGCCAAGTGAATTTGTTCAAAAAAAAAGGAAAAAGGGTGTATAAAAAAATCGTACGCGAAAAAAATGTAAAAAAGAAGGAAAATATGTAAAAAGTGATGAAACAACTTATAAAATGTTTCAAAAAAATGTGAAAAGAGAAGCCAAAAAAATTAAACGGCTTATTTAAAAAAATGATGATTAAAAAAAGAAACCGGGAAAATGATTGTGATCAACTTATGAGATGTTTTGTTTCCCCATCTTTGTTGTCTTCTCTCAACTTTAGCGATGCCATTGATTTTCGACAAGTATGGGAGAAAAGGGGGAGTATTGTGTAGATGCACAAGTCTAATCCAGATTTCAGATTCCAACGGTCAGTCATATTTTCAGAATCTACATATGTTCAGATATTCAGACTTGACGTCAGATTGGTTCCGAGTCTTCGATTTTAGACACACACATGTATGCAGTCTTCAGTTTGATGTGCACGTATTTGCCATCTTTTGTGTGGTCTCCATCTTTTATTTTGTTCAAAGCTTTCATATGTTCCATAGAGACTCCAGAGTAGAGATCACATTCCCTATGCCGTGTGGGTTAGGGTTTTCATGTGGTTTCATAAGGACTCCAGAGTAAAGATCCCATTCTTTGAGCCAGTATGGGAGAGACCCAGTTCTCTGACGAAGAGACTTTTTCAAATTCCATTCTCCAACGACTGTGGACTCCGACAAGGATGTCTCCACAGCTTTTCAAGTCAGCCCTTTCAGAGATGGAGCAATTGTCCAGATGTCGTGGCGAGCCAAAGTTCTCCAAGTGGAGATTCATTTCCAGTTACAGTGACTCTGACATGCGCAATACAGAGTATATGCTCTCCGACGAGGGGATTCAGTTTGACTCACATTCCATCCTGTTTGTCCTCCTCACTTGGGTGACATGAGAGGCAACATCCTCCACTGCAACCGACAGTTGCACATGTTGAGTTGATGTTATCTGTAGTGGCTTGTATTGTGAGTTGAGATTTCTTTCTGTTTGTCCAAGCTGAGCATTACATGCTCCAACTTGCGGGGGAGTGTTAGAGTATGCGTCATTCATATGTAAAATGGATAAATGGATCCTTCCAAGATCCATTTACCACATCCAGGAGTTTAATCCCACTTCTACCAGTAGTGGGACTTGGAAGCTCTGTGGAGGCTATATAAGAAGCTTCAGACCTCCTGTCTCCAGTGAGAAAGTGCTATGCATACATCAGCCCTTTGAGGCGTTCTCCCGCTCCTTAGGAAGTAGAATTCCATGTTAAAATCACGTGTTCTTTATTCTTTATCTTTTATTTCCGATACGCTTCCGCATTCTCTATTTTCTAACAGGAGAAGAGGGGAGGTCAAATGCTAACAAAGGTTTGTGGATTTTCTCAAATAAGAATTGGTCCCTTTTGAAAGTGAGATAAAAATCTCACAAAAGTTTTGTAGAGATAACCGTCACCCAAAAGTTTTCTATCTTAAGGTAAAAATTGGGCACACCATCGAGAAGAGAAGTTGTTCTATTAAATGGTGACAAAATTGCACCTGAACAGTCGTGTCTTGGAAAATTGCAGAAGGAATATTAAGAATTGTAAAAGGGTTAACAAAATATTGGATCCATTCAAAATCCATCTTTCACGCATTGGCAATGAAGATCAAACAATTCATAAGGAGATGAATTGTTCGAAGCGACTAGAGTTGATGCAACACTGAATTGGGAATAAGGGTAAAAGTAATGTTTCTGTAAATTAGGATTTTTCGTCCTTCCGATTAAAATCTCATTAAATTAGAGTTATGGTTAGCCGTTAATTATTTCTCTAGATTGAGTCAGTTGTAATTTTAATTTTTATTTAAAATAAAGAGATTGCATGTGATCTCTATTGGTTGAGTAATTGAGAGAATCAAATTGGAGTTGGTGAGAATAAATAATTTCCTTATTTTATTGTATTTCCTTCCCTCCTATATAAAGGAGATATGGGTCATTGTAAGAGGATATTTTAAGTAATATAAAAAATTGGAATTTCTGTATTATCTCCTATCCTTTCTTTTTCTCACTCCCATGCATCTTTGCGTTTCTTCCTCAAAAGCGCCGTGCTACCGGCATGTTCTCCTTTCTTCTCCCTTCTCCTAATTTCTTCTCCTAAAACCCTATTTGCATCAAGGTTCCTAAAGTCCCTTATCATTCACAATGATAGCTTTTGAGAAGTGCCTACTGTCTATTGTCTTGTAATAGCGTCTATGCTTTCTTCGGAATGTACAGGAGCATTAACCCTTGAGAGTCCTTTCTGTGGATTTGGCTGGTAGTTAGCGTCCCAACACTATAACATATTTCTGCCCATTTTTCAAAATTTTTGTTATTTCAATCTTCTGCTATCTTTATCCATTTTTTCCATGTAAAAAGAAATATATTACTTTAAAAAGGGAACTTCTCTCTTAACGAAAAAGGGAAGTTCTCTCCGTATATCTGCTCTAACAATGTATTCCTCTTCTATAAAAAAACACTGTATTTTCTTGGCAAAATTAAAGTTTTGGGTTAAGTTTTCTTTATTCCATTTTCAAAAATTGTTGCATGTTTATATATTATAATGTCATTGTCATGGCTTGTTTTGATGATTGTGTTATTTTCCTTTTACTTTGGGAAAGAAACTAGTCAATTCACATTGAGCTACTCCTTAGTAGTTGACACAAATTATGTACCAATGATAGAATCGTCCTGCTGAGTTGATTGCAAAGTTCCTTGATGAGAAACTTCGTGCTGGTAACAAGGGTACATCTGAGGAAGAGTTAGAGGGTACACTTGATAAAGTCTTGGTCTTATTTCGTTTTATACAAGTAAGCTATTCTCTTTTTTTCATTGTTTTGGACTCCTCAAAATTTTCTTATTTAATTTTTAAGCAATGGTGACATTGTGGAATGCAGGGGAAAGATGTTTTTGAGGCATTCTACAAGAAAGATCTCGCTAAGAGGTTGCTTTTGGGAAAAAGTGCCTCCATTGATGCTGAGAAGTCCATGATATCTAAAGTATAAGGAACAATATACATAAATATTTTACTTTCTCGATAAATAAAGTTATTTATTTTTCATCTATGAATATTTCGTCTAGGATCTTTGTGATTTGATTTTTTCATTACATCTTGCAGCTCAAAACCGAGTGTGGCAGCCAGTTTACCAACAAGCTTGAAGGGATGTTTAAGGTTAGTGTTGCCTTGGTTATGTCTAGAATGCTCCAAGACATTATTAATTGAATCTAATTATGAATTTAGTGCTTAAAATGAATTTATTAATTGCAGTTTATTTCTGCATCATTCTCAAGTAAGTTGCACTCTACAATCCCACATCCATATGTGGGATTGTAGAACCATGTGATATTGATAGGATACTTTCTTTTTTTTTAAACCAAATGGCGATCATTAGAAAAAAGTAATCACAAAATTATCTTGGGAACTAAAACGGGAGATACAATGGGACTGGATGAATGGAAGAGTTATCCCTTTCACAAAATCAACATCAGAAGGAACCATGAGTGCTCTTCCCTTTTGACCTAAGAAAAACATCAAAATGCACCATCAATCCTCGTCATCTAATTGGCCCACATCACTGTTAAGTCCAAGTCCTTTATGCCCTTGTTTGATTGAAAGAAAGAAAAAAGCATTTCTTTTTGGCCTGCAATAAAAGACGACTTGAGTGTGTTCCGTGAATGGGATCCAAGGGATGTCCAGTTTTGTTCAAATTTCATCGAGGATGCTCAACAGAAGAAACTTGTGCTCAATATCCTCATGAGCAGTGACAGAAGGAGCAAGTTGTATCTCTAGCCAAAAATGGAACTCCCCATGGCTTCTTAGATGCCTATTGAGGAACACCACGTCCTCAGAAAGTACCTGTGCCACCCCGTCATGGAATGGATTGCCCTAAAAGGCAGGCAATATAGTCTTACCTTATATCTAAGGTCTTATAATAATAATAGAGCATGACTAATTTGAAGAAATCCTCCCTAATCACAATGAGTCTCGTCACCCACTTTGAAAGCAATGTTGTGTCAAAACATGGTAAATTTATTACACCATGGATCCCCTCCATAATTGGCAATTTGGGGAGGAAGTATTGCGAAACCTTGATGTATCACTAGGTAGGGTAAATGGCGCGTTATCGTGTTTATGGGAATCAATGTATTCTTTGCCAGCTTCTGTTCGAGGGGTGAACCATACAACATGTGTGAACTCTGTGAGGTGGAGATTAGCATTCTGTCAGCTAACTGAGCTAAGCCTCTGTCAAAAAGGAGAAGTGACAGATGTTCTATTTGGTTATGTAAGCAGATTTCCTTACCCGTTAATGTTATTTTCCTCACTGATTGACCTGCTTGTCCTTGACCTCTACAGAACCAAGGATCGGAGAAGCCTTATTTCTTGATTAATTGGAATAGTGTGTTCACTGACTAAAGTAGTGTGTTTGCTCGAGCATGACTATTCTTTGTTAACCTTGATGGTGCTTTATTGGACCTTATCCGAAACCTTCTCCTTTTGAGACCCACTTTCTTCACCAAATTTATTAGCAATTTCAAAATAGAAAGGAAGTATGTTGGGAAGGCCTAAAAATAGTTTTCAGCAACATTAATTTTTCCAGTATCACTAATTTGCCCCTGGGTTAGGGTCACGGGGCACACCCCTTCAGGCACATGTTAACCTTTTCCTACATCTAGCTCTAGTCGACCCTCCTTGATATAGGCCCATCATGACTAGCTCAGATGACTGATGTGCAAAAGATCCATATGGTGTATCAAGAATAACCACACAGTTACTTGCTAGTTGCTAGATCCTCATCCGTGAAGAAAGGTAAAAGTATAAAAACTTCTGGTGGTTCGGTCAGTCCAAAAGCCTCCAAAAATGTATAGGACTTCGATTCTGAACCTTATGCCAATCCTGTGAACGAAGAAAAATATTTGTTTGCGTACTGAAATGATGTGAAAATTGTGGTGGATGCATGCTTTGAAGCCACTAGCAAGCATGACTCCTAAGCTCTATTGGCACCGAAAACTGTACATAGATATCTTTCTGTCTAGTTTATGTAATCGTATTTTCTCTGGATACTTATTTTGTAATTAACCCAATGACTATTCTCATTTATAAGAGAGCCATCGGTCTATTCTAATGCATGAATCATTTTTCTCCCAACATGGTATCGGAGCAACGGTCCTAGACCGAGGTTCCTATATCCCACCCCAAAAACCCTAACCCTACACCCGCCGCTCCGCCTCCCCTTTTGGTGCCGCCCACCAACCCCTTCGGCGCGCACACCAGCCTCTCCGGCGCCAACCCCAGCCCCTCCGGCGCGCACCTGAAGCCTCCAAGGGACCCCATCCCCTTCCAACACAACAACACACCCCCTTGCTGCCATTGGCCGCACAACCCACAGACTTCTCCCCGCGCCGCCGTAAGCGCCGCCAGGCGCAACTCGGTGATTCCAGCAGTCAGTCCAGACTGCAATAGCGTACGCTAAGGCATTTTTCTTGGGCCGGAGACCTCACGCGTGACGTAGGGATGATTGTATGAGTCTACACATACAACCTACCCTTTTTATGTTTCTGTAGATAACCTTATGTGATTTATCCCTCAGTCGTTCCGTGCTTTTGGCTCTTTTTCTACCATGTCAGAGAACAAGGGTGATGTTTTCTCCTCGTTTGGTGCCTTCAAAGGCCCGACCCCTATAGTGAAGATGGATGAGACCAACTATGAGCTTTGGTTCATGCAGTTTCGTACCTTTATGCAGTGCCATAATAAGGAGCACTTTCTGACTGACTTCGAGCGGACAGACAAGACTGGGGTGAATGCATCGTGGAAACAAGATGATGCCTACATGCGTATATGGCTCTCCGGGACAATGACAACTGAGATTGCTAATGATATTGTGAATCAGCCAACTGCAAAGGCTATGTGGGACATACTGGCGAACACATATGGGAAGTCGAAAAATGAAAGCAAGATTCTTCAGTTGCAGTTCGACATTTTCTCGACCAAACAAAATGGTCGACTGCTACATGCACATTTCTCTCACCTACGAGGCATGTTTGAACGTTTACACAGCTTCATGTCAACTACCACCAGCACTGAGCAACAACATGCCTGTCGAAATGCCATAATGACAGGAGCGTTCTTGTATTCTCTTGACCTTGTGTACGATGTCGCTCGTAATCAACTACTGACTGGAGAGACCATTCCACCAATGAAAGAGGTATACAAGCGATTGAGCAGGATTACTACTACATCTGCGACTACAGTACAAACTACTCTTCTTCTTTGGCTACTACTCGAGGCAGAGGAGGGCCGTCACACTTTCGGGGTCGTGGACCATGTGATAGAGGGGGAGGCCAACATCGTGGTCCTTGTTCGCATTGCCATCGTCCAGGTCACTATGCAGAGACATGCTTTCAGAAGCATGGCTATCCAGCATCTACATGTGTTGCTGAGCAGACTGAGGCTTCCTCTGCGCCTTCTACAGATACTCGTTTTGATGATATTGTCTCCAGACTTCGTGAGATGATGACCACTCCTACGTCTTCGTCTCTAGGTTCCATAGATGCAACAGCTTCTGCAAGGGCTTCTTCTAGTTCATCAGGTATTCGTGCATTTAGCAGTACTACATGTTCGGACCTGACAGACTGGATCATATATTCTGGGGCATCCCATGATATGTGTGGCAACAAGATGCAGTTTACTTCATACAGAGCAATATCACCTCGCAGATCAGTTGTCATTACCAATGGGTTCGCTTACCCATTGTTGGTCAGGGGGAGATTGCTCTAGCCCCTTCTCTGTACCTTCAGAATGTCTCATTTGCTCCTGATTTTCAGATGAGCCTTTTGTCCATTAGTCAGTTTACGAAAGATTTACATTGTCGTGCCATCTTTGATCCCTCTTCTTTTATATTTCAGGACATATTGACTGGCAGGGTGATTGGTCATGACCGTGAGCAGAGAGGCTTGTATAAGCTTGTTGTACCATCATGTGCTGGCATTGCTACTATTCCCTCTGGTTCAGTTTCACCCTTCATATGGCATTTTCGTTTTGGCCACCTTCCTCTACAGAAGATGTGTCATGTGCTACCACAGATCTCTCCCCGTACCGTGTTGGATTGTGAATCCTGTCAGCTTGGGAAGCATCATCGCTCATCATTTCTGAGTCGTCCGAGTCGTCACAGTAGTCGGTCCTTTGAGTTGTTTCATTTTGATATTTGGGGTCAGAGTCGCGTCCCTGATCATCAGGGGCATATGTTTTATATGGTTGTTGTTGATGATTATTCTAGATTGTCTTGGGCGTTCTTGTTAAAACACAAGTCTGAAGCAGGTGCCATCATTAGAACCTTTCTTATTGAAGTCAAGAATATTTTCTCTGTCAATGTCAAATTCATTCGTACGGATAATGCATTGGAATTCTCAACACTTCATTTGTCTGAAATTCTCAGTTCACTCAGAATTGTCCATCAAACTTCTTGCAGTTACACTTCACAACAGAATGGTGTCGCTGAATGCAAATATTCCACCATGTGAGCCAAGTTTCCTCCGTCTCTTCCACCAGAATCCTCCGTCTCTTCCACCATATGAGCTAAGTGTCGCGCCTCAGCAACCACCACCTCCACCATCACATCCTCCACCGCCACCACTTCCACGTCCAGCTATCCAGCCGAGATTCTTACCTCTTGTTTACACTCGCGGGTCTTTTACTAGCTCCTCTGCTCATAGGCCATCCACATCATCCATCACGCCTCAGGTATGTCATGATAACATTGTTTCTACTGATGGTCTTGGAGATCTAAATGATACACAGGATGACTTGGGCCCGTAAGACAGAATGGATGCTGATATGGACATTCCTATTGCCCTGAGGAAGCCTCGACGTAAGTATGCCACATACCCACTTGTTGCACATGTTTCTTTGGATCACCTTTCAGACGAGTACATGTGGTTTGTAGTAGGACTCTCTGCGGTTAGTATATCACGTACATATATGGAAGCGTTACAGGACAACAAGTGGCACAATGCCATGGAAGAAGAGATGTCAGCTCTAAGATCACGAGGGACGTGGAGTGTTGTACCTACACCGCAAGGTGCGTTGATTTTAAGTTGCAAATGGATATTTTCCGTCAAGCAAAATGCAGATGGCAGTGTGGATCGATACAAGTCAAGGTTTGTGGCACGAGGTTTCACCCAAACCTATGGGGTGGATTATCAGGACACTTTTTCTCCAGTGGCGAGACATTCGACACTATGAATTCTGCTTTCTGTTGCAATTTAACGAGATTGGCCATTATATCAGCTTGATGTGAAGAATGTCTTTCTATACGGGGACCTTCAGGAGGAAGTTTATATGCAGCAGCCACCTGGGTTTGCTGCTGAGGGGGAGTCCCAGAAGGTGTGCAAGCTACACAAGGAAATATATGGCCTGAAGCAGAGTCCAAGTGCTTGGTTCCAAAAGCTATCGGAGTTGATTGAGCACAACAGGTTTGTGAGGTCCACTGCAGGCCACTCACTTTTTGTTCAGAAGACACAGAAAGGTACGATTGCTATACTTGTTTATGTAGATGACATTATTGTTACAGGGGACGATGTCCAAGGCATTCGGATAACCAAGGAGTTCCCAGGTCAATAGTTTGTGACTAAGGACCTTGGCACTCTATGTTACTTCCTGGGGTTAGAGTTTGCCAGGAACCAGTGTGGTCTAGTCATGACTCAGATGAAGTTTGTGATGGATCTCCTTTCTGAGACAGGCATGGCCTCAAATTTCAGCGAAATTCGATCGAATTTCTGTCGAATATCGATATCCAGTCGAAATCGAAATTCGACCGAAATGAACGAAATGACCGAAATATGGGGGTGCTAGTACAAAAAATGACTGAAATGACCGAAATTTCGGTCGAAATTCCACCGAAATTCAATCAAAATTTTGTTTTGGTCGATACCGAAATGATGACCGAAACCGACATTTAAGGCCATGGAGACAGGTATGACATGATGCAAACTTGCTACTACTCCTTTGGATCCAAGTATGAAATTGTATTATAATGATATTGAGTAAGTAGATAGTAGGAGATATAGAGAACTGGTTGGGAATCTTTTATATGCTACTATCACCAGGCCAGATATTATGTTTACAGTAAGCAAAGTTAGCCAGTTCATGGAGCATCCCAGAAAGGTACATATGGATGCCATTTATATGATCTTGAGATATTTAAAGAACTCACCTGGTTCGAGTCTTTTATTTAGTAGGGATGCATCCCTTGAGGTGACAGCTTGTGCAGACGTTGACTATGCAGGTTGCCCCATAGACAGAAAGTCTACTACGGGCTTTGCAGTTTTTCTTGGGAACTCACTTGTCTCATGGAAAAGTAAGAAGCAGATAGTAGTAGCTAGATCTAGTGCAGAGTCCGAATACAGGGCCATGGCACAAGGGAGTGCAGAAATGATGTGGGTTAGATCTGTGTTAACTGATCTTACCATTAAAGTTCCTCTTCCTATGCAACTTGTATGTGATAATCAAGCTGCATTATTTATTACCAGTAATCCTGCTTTTCATGAGCGAACGAAGCATATTGACGTGGACTGTCATTACGCTCGGGACATGATACAGAAAGGGCTCATATCTTCCTCTCACGTTTCAATAGGAGACAAGACGACAGACATCTTCACCAAGGCTCTATCTCGAAGTCCGTTTCAAAAGTGTTGTTCCAAGCTGAGCATGATTGATATATATGCCCCAGCTTAAGGGGGAGTGTTAAGATAAATATCTTTCTCTGTCTAGTTTATGTAATCGTATTTTCTCTGGGTACTTATCTTGTAATTAACCCAAGGGCTATTCTCCTATATAAGAGAGTCCTCGGTCTATTCTAATGCATGAATCATTTTTCTCCCAACAAAAATCATCATGTCACTTATGAAACAAACAAAATAGGCACCAAAGACACCTTTGATGCATACCTCTCTGTATTGGGTCCATCTTCCATGTGGTCTCCCACTTACGAGGATAACGAACGAGATTATAGTGACACACTGTTATATTTTTTAATATCCACCATCTCTCCTTTTAAGTTGGCTTTGATTTCAGAGTGGCACATAACGAACAATGGAGTTGGGTTTCGAGTTCCATCATTTTCCCTTCTTAGTTAACTTTTATTCCAGATCGACACTTGATGGGCTATGTAGTGTGGCTTTCGAGATTATAGTTGAATTGAAAGGTGTAAGATTAAGGAGATGCTTTGGAATGTGTACTTTTTTCAAAGATTATGATTGTGTGGATTGGAGATTCATTTATGCTTCTCTTGTTCATCACGGATTTTTAGATATTTGGATTGCTGAATGAAGAAGGCGTGTTACCATGATTCATGCTTGGTTCTAGTCAATGACTTATCGGAGGATGGTTTCTTTCATCCTCCATGTGAGATCAGTAGGGTGTTTACTTACACCACTCCTTTCGGTTTCGATGACGTGCTTTCAGACTTTCGGTTATGGTAGCGCGAGTTTCTCAAGGTGACATCTATACTAGTTACAACCATGCAAATATTCCTTCCCGATCTTATAATATTAGATGATGCAATTTTCTTCGTGGAGTGTTTTAGAAAATATGAATGCGGAAGCGTATCAGAATAAAAATAATAAAAAATAATATTGAACATCGGAACGTGGAACCCAAATCTCTAAGGAGTAGGTTGAAACCACGAGAGAACGCCTCAAAGGGTTGATGTATGCATTGCATTTTTTCACTGGATACAGGGATGAGGGGCTTTTTATATAGACCTTACTGAGTCTCCACATCTCACTACTGGTAGATGTGAGACTAAACAATTGGATGTGGGGATCCATTTACCCATCTCCCACATAAGTGACGTATACTCAACATACTCCAACACTCCCCCTCAAACTGGAGCATGCAATGCTCAACTTGGACAAACAGAAAGAAATATCTTAAACTCACAATACAAGACACTACAGACAATATTAACTCAACACGCACAACTGTCGGCTGTTATCGAGGATGTTGCTTCTCATGTCGTGCAAGTGAGGAGGACCAAACATGCAGAGTGTGAGCCAAACTAAGTATGTACTGTACTGCGCTTGTCAGAGCTACTGAGACTAAAAGTGAGTCTCCACTTGGAGAACTCTGGCCCACCACATGTAGAAGATTGGATCATGTAAACAACTGCTCCATCTCTGAAAGGACCGAATTGAAAAAACCGTGGAGACAATCCTCATCGGAGCCCGCTGACGTTGAAGAATGGAGTCTGAAAAAGTCTCCTCGTCGGAGATCTGGGTCTCTCCCATACTGGCTCAAAGAATGGAATCTCTACTCTGGAGTCCCTATGAAACCACATAAAAATCCTAGCCCACATGACATGGAGAATGAGATCTCTACTTTGGAGTCCTTATAGATCACATGAAAACTCTGAGCCGATCAGAAAATATGGGGACCCTTTCAACTGATGACATACATGTGTACATCGAATTGCAGACTCTGAAAACATCTAAATGTCGAGTCTGGAAAACTGAACTGTAGAGTTTGAATATCTGGTTGGTCTGGAATATGACATCTGAATCTGGAACAGACCTGTGACTCTACACAATACTCCCCCTTTCTCCCATACTAGTCGGAAATTAATGACATCAACAAATTTGGGAGATAATAAAATGGGGAAGTAACAAAAAAAGCACAAATGCTGATCACAAAATTTTTTCCGCTCTTCAAATCATTCATTTTTTTGTCAAGACATTTTTCAATCCTTTTTTAAGGGCTATTTCCCTTTTTTATAAATCACCTATTTTTGTAAAATAAGCTATTCAATCATTTTTTTTTGGCTTTGTTGTTTTTTTCAAAATATTTTTTTTAAAACACAATATCTCAACCTAAAAAGGGCTCCACCCTCTTTTTTTTTTTCAAAATCGATGGATCACCTTCTTCTCTCTTTTTTCTCTCTCGTTTGGCCCACTTGGGATCTTACAATAGTTGAAGCCCACTTGGGCCTCAAATTTGCCACAATTTTCTTAACAAAGCTCGAGCCTTTTTTAGGGTTCCCCCCGTGGGAACCCCGATCTCAACATGCGCCCGCAATGGCCTGTACCGCATGGAGTAGGAGACAAGGATCGGAGGAGCATTGCCTCCTCTTCTGTTGCGTCTCCGCCAAGGGATTGGAGGTCCTTGTGCGCAACACTTATTGGTGGTGCTCGCATGTTGGATGAGTGCCACCTGCTGCCTGTTCGGGAGGAGGAACTCCGCCGCATGTTGCGGTTAGGGCTGTCTCTTGTGTGGCTCGCACGAGAGATGGGAGCATCACATGAAGCCCTCGTCTTCAAATGCCGTCGTCGCTAGAGGGGAGTCGCCACCTTGGCATGATCTGCCAAAGCTTGAGGGGGTCGCCTCCTGGAGCGCATCGCGCAACCTGTGTTGGAATGGCGGTGCCTTGGGCGAGGAGATGTCGCCTACAAAAGGTGCTTCACTCTTCTAGTTGCATCGATGATATGCATCGATGAAGGCGCCTGGAGTTGTGTCTGGAAGTGGCAGGCTGCCGCCTGGACTTGGATTCGCGAAAGCCTTGAGATGGAGGTCTACGATGGCCTTGGGGACTTGAGGTTGTGCCTTGTCGTGCCATCGCTTGGAGGGGGAGAGCGTGCGTGATGGGAAAGTGCCGCCTCCTCCTCATCCTTTGTTGTTCTGTGGAGCTAGATGAAGATGTCGTCTAAGCATTAGGGTTCCATAAACTGGAACTCAACATAATCTAGGGAAAAAATCCAAAGATCTTCAATGCTTGAATGATCCTATGCAGGATTAGGGTTTCAAGAAAACCCTAGAATTGAATCGAACACGAACAGAATTTGCTCTTGAAAAAATAATCTATACTGAATGAATATTCTAGAACGAACCATTATAATTGAATCTCTAAGAAATAAAGAAAATGAAAACCTCAAGAATCGAACCCACTCTGATACCATGTTAGAAAATATGAATGTATAAGTGTATCGAAATATAAATAATAAAAACAATGTTGAACACTGAGATTTAACATGGAACCCTACTCTCTAAGGAGCGGGATGAAACCATCGGAGAACGCCTCAAAGGGCTGATGTATTGGCCCACTATAACAACCAATACTATAGTGGCCCACTGTAGTGCGCTGTATAACCTCTGGCTATCCTGTTAGCATTCGTCTCTGTACTTTTTATTATATTATAATGAAACGCTCTTGGCGGTGACTCCCAATAGGGGGGCTCATCCATACTCTAAAAAAAGGCCGATGTATGCATTGCACTTTCTCACTGGATACATGGGGTGTGGGGCTTCTTATATAGCCCTCACTGAGTCTCCATATCTCACAACTGGTAGATGTGGGACTAAACAACTGGATGTGGTAAATGGATCTGAAGGGATCCATTTACCCATCTCCTACATAATCGAAGCATACTCAACATACTCCAACAGAGTGGTTTCACGAGCTTAGATATATTTCTATATTTTTGAATCTCCGTGGTGACATTCTGGGCCTTTGGGTAATCATGGTGAAGTGTGTTTTAATTCCCTTTGGCATGTCATTCGAGAAGGTTATTGCTTGTGAGAGTGCTCTTCGTAAGCTAGGATGGGATTATCGCTTACCTACTTGATCCTTCCTTTGGAGAGTGGCTAGATTCGTTAGGTGGAGTGGATTGCTTTTGGTATATAACTTTTTTTGAAAGGAAAAGTCCACGACGTTGTATAGTCGATCATCCTAAAACTTTATATTCACAAGATTAAATATTACAAAATAAAAACCCGCATTATTTTAGCATGTTTTAATACATTGTCCACATAGAACATGTCTCTTAGAAAATCTCACTTTTCTTCGCAAGTCAAATTTCCAAAAGAATGGAATTTGCCCTGACTTTTATAAGAGTGCTTAAGTTGACCATATACTCTTAGAAGGCAGGGGCATTAATGCACCTAAGACACTGACTCCATCAAGGTCAACAATCACCTAGATGTCTCTCGAAATAGCAAAAGGAAAAAAATGGTGTCAATATCGTCTACCTCCTCTAGCACAACATCGATAAGAACCGGTAGACCCATGGAATAACGTGGTCTTTTGAGCTCTATTATCTCCTAATTCCTCCCCTACATGAAAAGGATGACCTTCACTCTTTGGGGGATCTTGGAGCTCCATATCTTCCTACCTAACATCGATGTTGCAATCTCAATATCAAAACCCATCGAAACATAGAGAAGAGAAGCATGGCGATCCCCTGATCATATACCCACGTCCAATGATCTCGCCTAATAGAAGGACCCTCTACAGAAGAGAGAGATTCAAACAACTTTAAGAAGACCATCACATGCTGACCTGAAAGCTCGGAATCTAAGTATGTATACTAGACTCCACCATCCCAAGCCCCACTCACCATAATCTCTCGGTCCACAGTTAAAGAAAATTGACGAGGGAATTTATCGGCTAGAGGTCTCCATCTTGTCCAATCATCAAGACAGAAAAGAAGTGTGGCCATCCCCTAGTATAGGTCTGTGCGAGGGAGAGATCTTAAGAAGAATGAAGCACACCCCCTCCAAAAGTTGAAGGTGCATGTCTCTCAACCACGGTCTTTAGGAGATGCCATCAAAATCCATATGTATCTTTCTCAACAAAAAGAAAGCATGTTGATGGGTTCGATCCATTGTTCTGAATGCAAGCAACCCACTTAACAAAAAGAACGTTGTACATTGCCTCCATATTAAGCACACCTATGCCCCCATCACTTTCAGATTGCAGAATCGTCTTCCAGCTAATTAACATGATTTGCCTAGCTACATTGTGCTTGCATTGCTTTCCCACATCCTCATTTTCATGGGATTCTCCCATTTCACTCGCCGCTATGACAGGAATATCTTTTTCATTTATTTCCTCTGGCTACTAAGATGTTTTAGTTGGCCAGGTTGTCTCTTGCTTGCCCATGGATTCAAACGTAGTTTGAAGGGTTGACCTATTCAGGAATATCTAGATATGTGCTATTTTTCAACTCTAGAAATATCTCGTTTCTTAATACATCCTTCCTTGTTTCTGAGTTCTTAGGTATCCACCATAAACTTTTCTTATTTAACCTCACCATTTAATACGGTTATGCCATCCTAAGATGCCTCGAAATGGAAGGATCTTATCACTGTCCGTGAATGAGAAATTATAGATTGAACAACCAAAGTCGAAAAGTTTTGCGCTATCGTAGTCATAGTATCCATCTAAGTTCGCGAGCTGGAGATGGAGATAAGCGCAATTGAATCGCTGACATCAACCACAAGGTAAATCACCCCCTCTCAGGCCTTCCACAACTAATTCTACCATAGAAGACAACGATAGACAATAACTCCCCATCAAAAACAACTTTCAACTTTCATCATACTGTGCTATCCAAAGAGCAAATCTTCTCAAAGTATCAAAATGTATTGAGTTGGAATCCCATTCTAAGGATTGAATTCTTGTGGCTTCGGGGATCTAGCTACACGAGAATCATGAAAAGAGAGCTCCCCCTTTTTCCGCACACTCAGCTGCCATTCTCATCCAAAGTCTAATGATAGGCAAATGCTTTTCCCTTTCACAATATAGGTAAAACTCGCTAACTCACTGTATCACAAAGGAAAAATGTATCGACCTGACTGTCAGCATATCGCTCTGTGGGCTCTCTAACAAAGCTTATATTAGTTAGTTAGTTTCTTTTTTACCTTTTCTGACTTGCAATGGGAAGTGGCTCGATTGAGAGGCAATGATATAGAGAAATAGTTAGTAGAGAAGGAGTCAAATATGGTCTTTCTCTTCTTTTTATTAAGCCTATTAAGTAGAGGCATAAGGCTTAATGAAAAATGCCTTGGCTTCTTACCCTCGAACTAGCCCATCCTATACACGGAACTTATTGGCAGTGGTCTTCTTTTACCACTAGATTCGATGCTTTTTTGGTTCTTATCTGATTGTATCTAGGAATGCACTGTAGTCTGTCCGAGCCTTCTTGAGGATGATCTTCACTTTTGGTTCGTATCTAAGGGCCAACTAAAATATATCAGTTCTTGCATATTTTTTAGATGATTGGTTAAAAAGATATGAATCAAAGATAGTCCCCTCCCCAAGCATGGCCTTTAACTAGCTAGTCAACGTCCAGTTGATTGAAAGAGTTGCTCGTGTAAGGTTCACGTGACACACGATTGCTACCATTGATTTTACCTCCTGATTGAGACCCATTTGAGGATTTTGCACTTCTTCAACCATAGTTTTTCGAAGTATCGAAAATTTAACCTCCTATTATATATTGGGTTCGCATCATGGATGTCCTAAGCAAGCAATTGTTATTCCTGCTTTGAATATCATCCCTTAGAGATGCCATCGTGAGGGGAAGGATTTTCTAACTAATCCCGCTCCAATTCTTCAGGCCTTCTTGCTACAAGTCAATCCTGGGAACAAAAGCCACATTAATGAGTTTGAAGGCCTGGAGAAAGTCTATGGTGAATCAATGAATGTCCTGAGTTGGAATTGAGGGATCTGGGTGACCCGGAGAAACAAATATAAGTGGGCTCTTCTATTCAAGCTTGGTTTTGCGATATTCTTATGTTCCAAGAAACAAAAAAAATTAGTAGCTGGAGTACATCACTGTAGAACTCTTTGGGAATCCAGCTTTCTGAGATTTAGTGCTATTATCACCAGTGGTACAACAGGAGGAACAGTAATTGCTTGGAGAGAATCGGTTTCTCCCTTATCGCTGAACATAAAGGAAGATTTGTACAATCTTTCTTCCTGTAAAATTTGAATAAATGATTTTTCTATATCGATTTCCTGTGTTTATGGACTAGTGCTTCTGGTGAATCGTGGAAATTTATGGGATGATCTACATTGTGTTAGAGAAAGATTCCTTAACCTACTTGGGCGATTGGAGGTGACTTCAATGTCACTCTTATCTTCGCTAATCGTCCACGTCTGCGAGGAGGCAATGATCCAGGCTCAAATAACTTCATAGAGTTGATAGATGACCTGGAGCTGGAGGTCGTGGATGCTACAGATATCCGTTACAATGTCCAGTTGATTGGTTAAAAAGATATGAATCAAAGATAGTCCACTCCGCAATAAAGCATGGCCTTGAACTAGCTAGTCAACGTCCATTTGATTGAAAGAGTTGCTCGTGTAAGGTTCACGTGACACACGATTGCTACCATTGATTTTATCTCCTGATTGAGACCCATTTGAGGATTTTGCGCTTCTTCAACCATAGATTTTCGAAAGTATCGAAAATTTAGCCTCCTATTATATATTGGGTTCGCATCAGGGATGTCCTAAGCAAGCAATTGTTATTCCTGCTTTGAATATCATGCCTTGGAGATGCCATCGTGAGGGGAAGGATTTTCTAACTAATCCTGCTCCAATTCTTCAAGCCTTCTTGCTCCAAGTCAATCCGGGGAACAAAAGCCACATTAATGAGTTAGAAGGCTTGGAGAAAGTCTGGTGAATCAATGAATGTCCTGAATTGGAATTGAAGGGTCTGGGTGACCCGGAGAAACGAAGATAAGTGGGCTCTTCTATTCAAGCTTGGTTTTTTGATATTCTTATGTTACAAGAAATAAAAAATTAGTAGCTGGAGTACATTACTGTAGAACTCTCTGGGAATCCAGTTTTCTCAGATTTAGTGCTATTATCACCGGTGGTACAACAGGAGGAACAATAATTGCTTGGAGAGAATCAGTTTCTCCCTCATCGCTGAACATAAAGGAAGATTTGTACAATCTTTCTTCCTGTAAAATTTGAATAAATGATTTTTCTGTATCGATTTCCTGTGTTTATGGACCCGTGCTTCTGGTGAATCGTGGGAATTTTTGGGATGATCTACATTGTGTTAGAGAAAGATTCCCTTAACCTACTTCGTCGATTGGAGGTGACTTCAATGTCACTCTTCTCTTCGCTGATCGTCCACGTCTGCGATGAGGCGATGATCCAGGCTCAAATAACTTCATAGAGTTGATAGATGACCTAGAGGTGGAGGGCATGGATGCTACATATATCTGTTACACTTGACGAAACTCTGGATCTCGCTCACGATTAGATCGCTTCCTGGTGTCCTTCGATGATCGAGGTCTCTCTCTAATCATACCCCTTTGATATGGGATTCTGACGAAAGTGTCGTTCCCCGTTCTTTCTTCTGGTTCGAGAAGTCTTGGCTGTTAGAAGAAAACTTCCAGAGTATGGTAGGTGAACATTGGTTGGCTACAGAATGCACTGGATTTCCAGCTACACATACGTCATCTAAGTTAGCATCTTTGTGTAGTAGTCTCTGCACTTGCACGAAGGAGGTTCGGGAACAACAGGAGGCGCGTCGTGTAGAGGCAGAGTCTGAGGTGGTCAAATTCAATGATATTGAAGACACCAGAGATCTAAACCCTTTTGTGCTGCAGGAAAGAACAACCTAGCAGAAAGTAATTGTTGAAGAGGACAAGAAGCGTACTGTGGAATAACACCAGAGATTTAGGCTAATTTTGCTCAAGGAAGGGGATGCAAATACCAAGTTTTCCCATAGAATTGCCTGTGGTAGGAAGAGACAACCTAATTAATAGTGTGATAATGAGCGATAAACGAGTTGAAGGTAATCAATACATGGAGCGAGCTCTCGCAGATTACTTCCATGCTTTCTCTCGTAGGGCAGATGCCAGACAATGGAGATGGACAGGGTTGGGAGCCCAAATATTAGAAACATATCTTTTTGACTGATTGGTACGCTGAACTGGGAATGAGGAGGTGAATGCAGTCGTGTGGGGGCTAAATGCAGATGGTGGACCTGACCCAGATGGATTCCCAATTTTCTTTTTTCGGGAGTTCTGAGATTTGGTTGGAGTAGAGGTAACAAAGGTGATGGAGGAGTTTATGAGGGGCAACTCGAAATTGTATAGATTGAACAAGACGCTTTTTTCCTTCCTCCCAAAGGAGGTTTCTGAGGGGGTGGAGGATTTCCGCCATTGCTCTATCTAATATATTGTACTTGATTGTAGCTAAAGTTTTGGCCAACCGGTTAAACTGTGTTATGGAAAAAAAATCATCTCTATAGTGCAATCCACCTTCATTCATGATAGGCAGATCGTTGATAGTCTGGCTATAGCTACGAAGATCATAGCCGATTGGAAAAGAAGACATACCAGTGGTTTGCTATGGAAGGTGGATTTCTCGAAGGTTTATGACTGTAGATTGGCGCTTTCTATGGTATGCCATGGAAAAAAGAGGATTCCCAGAGTTCTAGATATCTTGGATGAAGAGATGTGTAATTACGACCTCTTACTTTGTTCTTGTTAACGGTCGCCTGATAACCACAAATTATCGAGGGTCTAAATATGTCGCTGTGCGACCCACAATAAACCGTGATTAATCAACAATTAACCCACACTAAAGATCAATAATTAGAAATAAATGTGGAGTTAAAATTTATTTTTAACTCTGCACAGATGATGTATATGGGCAAGTATGCAGAGAGTTCGAACACAGGGAGCAAACAGAGTAGCTCGAGCAGATGAATGCACAAGTGTGTGAGTGTGTGGAGTGTCTACCCTAAGCAAGCAAATAAACAAGATTTTTGTGGGTTTTTAATTTTGAATATTTTTTTTTATTTTTAATTTTGTATTTTGATTTTTGATTTTCTGATTTTTATATTTTATATTTTATATTTTTTTTCTTTTTCTTTTTCAATATTGGAAAGTAAAGGTAATATAATAAAAGGCAAGATAGAATATTTATAAAAATGCACAAAAATGCTCAAAAATTCAGAAAATAAATGTTTTTGGTATTTTTAAGGTTTTTTACTGTTTTTGTGATTTTTGGGGATTTTCAAGATGTTTTTGGTATTTTTAAATATTGAAATAGAACTAAACAGTGGAAATAGGGCTGGCTGTGACAAAAATGCAATTCAAAAATAGAAACCAGTAGCAAAAATATTTCACACTATTTTTCTAATAAAGAGAATAAAATAAGTGACAAACAGAAGCTGAGTTTGTATTTTTTGGATTTTTCTACTATTTTATATATTTTTTTGAAGTTTTCGAGTGTTTTTGAATTTTTAGTGTTTTTCTTTTGCAATTTTTAATGATTTTTGGACTGACACTAAAATAGATTAAAATAGACACTAGGTGATTTTTTTGGAATTTTTGGAAGTGTTTTTATATTTTTTTGGTATTTTCTAATGTAGACAGTACACAAAAAGGCTGTTTTTGATTTTTAATAATTATGAAAATAAAATAAAATCAAAAACTAAATATATGGCGTTAAAGTACAAGTGTCCAGGGACTTAAGTCTATTTTTGTGGCATTTTTGGGCTTGAAATGATATTCCAAATAATTACAACAAGCAAGCAAAAATTAAACAGGCCTGGCAGGGGTATATATGCAATATTCAAAACTTCCAGGGGCATACATGCAATTTTCCACAAAACTTTACACTGAATATTCAAATTTTAGCACTAAAAAGTAATTACAAAAGCCGCCTGGGCTTCTTTGAAGTTTTCCCACCAGGGCGCGTGACTTGCACGCGCCTGGGAAGGACTAAAATGCAATTCAACAGAAGCCTGGGGGTCTACTTGCAAATTAACCAAAAAGTTTACTCTTAATACCAAAGTTTCAGGACTGAAACGAAATAAGCAAAAGCCCAAGGGTGCCTCTGCAAAATGCCCGCACCTCACGTGTACAGGTCACGTGAGGTGACGTGGCGGAGGACCTAAGTGCAAATAACGAAAGTCTGGGGGCCTACTTGCAAATATTACAAAATATTTAAACTACAGCTAAAAGTTTATAGACTAAATATTAAATACAAAAATGGCGAGGGTAGGAGTGCAAAATACCCACGCCTTATCTCCTCGTGCGTGATCGAACGGTGGGGAACCGCTCACTTATCCACGTGGCGCACGCACAACGCTCGATGACGGTTCGGCGATCAGCGGCTGAGATCAGATCTGGGGAATAGATCGACGGTGGAAGCGTGCCAAGATCTGACGGCTGCGGCTTGATCTGGAGCTGGCCGAGGATCGGACGGTGGAGACGCACGGAGGAAGAACAGGGAAGAACTCCGCTGCGGCGAAGTTCCTCCGGCGAGCTGACGCGCCTCCGGTGGTTTGGGCCGCTCCAAGAAGGTCCGGGAGACTCCTGCGGTGATGCTCTGGCGTCTGGGGCTCTCAAAATCGCCGGAGAAGCTCTGGGGTGTTGCTGCGAAGGCGGCGGAGCTCGGAGCTCCAGGTATCTCCGGCGGATGTCGAATTCGAGCTCCCAGGCGCTGTGATGCTCCAGGTATCTGCAAAAAGGGGTGAGAGGGTCCAGGGCAAACTGCCTGGACCCCGCGGTGGCGACGAGGTGGCGTTGAACGGCGGATGGGAACTCGGCCGGAGTTGCGCTCCGGCGAGGTTGACAAATCGGGCGATATAGGCGATGAGACTTCGAATTTTTTTGGGGTTTTTGATCCTAAGGCTAAGACTAAGCTAATGCACAAAAAAGAAAGGGGTGAAATGGCATCCTCGACGGTGTAGACCGGAGAGAAGGGTACCTCGACCGCCGGAGTTGCGGGAGGTGGTGGAGACACCTCCGACTTCGCGCGCCTTGGCTGAAGGGCTGGCAGTGGAGCTGTCACCTCCACGGAGCTCAGGAGCACGGGAATGGCGCTGAAGGGTGGACCGAAGGTGTTCAAACTTGGGGAGGAAGATGGGGGGTTGGTTAAGTAGGTGGCGATGGCGTCTCCTTCAAGCGAGCTCCACGCGCGAATGATGGAGATATGGCTGGATCTGGATACATGGCGTGGGAGAGTGATGATCGGGGGTGAAGTTCCAAGAAGGGATCGAGGCGTGAAGATGAACGGATCGATCTTGGAAATTGGGTGAAATCGGGGCGAAATCGGGCTGTCAGAAGGTGGCAGGCTTTGGTCGGGGGAGTTGACCGAGGTCAACTCCAGACCGCACCTGGTTGGTCCACGTGGACCAACCAGGAAATTCGAAGTGGAAATTATTTGTAAAATCAAATAAAAATAGTAAATGAATTTATTGAATTTAGGTTATAAAATAAAAAATGTTTGTTATTTTATGAAGAATTTTTTAGTGATTTTTATTTATTTTTCTGAGATGTATTTTTACAAGTTTGCATTTATCCCCTTTATTGTATATATACCTATATATTTTAGTATTATATTTTTATTTAGGTATTTATAGTATTATTATTGATGTTTATGATTTTATAGAATTATAACATACTTTTATATACATAAAGATATTTTTATTTTATTTTTCTGATATGTCTTGTATATTCAATAAAATACAAGTATGTTTTATATAGGTATGTATATAGGTAAAGTACCTATGTATTGGATTTATACAAGTATTTTTATTTTTATTTTGGTTTAGGTTTTTATTCTTGTTTTAATGTACATAATTATTATAAGTGTTATTCACAACATTATAAAAACATAAAAATGAATAAATAATGAATAAATAATAAATTAAATATTTTATTCAGTACAAGTGTACAATATGGGTCCAAAAGTCAACTTTCAAACTGTAGCTCCGCCGAATGCGAAACCACCACCATTAATTAGATTATTTTCTTCTATATACAATTAAAGGTGAGTATGCTGTATTTGGAGTTTTTATTTGCGAGATACGGGTCTGGGAAGTTGGCATTCTGGATTTTTATTCAGACCATAACTTTTTATCTGTGCATTATTTTTTTGTGAAATCAATTTTGTATTTTTCTTTATTAATTTGTCTACAACTTTCATGTACAAAGTTTCTTTATTTGATGTATAAAAAGTGGAACCAAAAATAGGTCCCAAAATGAATAAAGAATGAATAGAATGAATAGGTATTTTGTCTGTATTTCTGACCTTATCTCCCCCTACTTTATTCCTTGTCGACCTATTCATCAAGATGCCTAGGTCTCGGGGGTTTTGGGTCATAAAATATTTACAATATTTTATTCTTTTTCTTTTCTTTATTTATTCTATAATTTTGGCCTTAATTACAGTAATTTACACACTAATTAGATGCTCATGCATGGATGCTAATATGGTGGAATTAATGATATTTACAGGTATTTGCTAGGGTTTTAAGTGCCAAAATGATAGAATAAAGATGATGAAATGTGGCTTCATCATCCCCCTATACTTTACCTTTGCTAGTCCCTAGCAAACACATATGCAATATGTGCAGAAAGAAAAGAAAAGAAAAAGAAGAAGTTGGATTAAGTTTAATTATCGAACTTATCTTCACAAAATCAAAGTTTGGAGCTTAAGTCGGACCTTTAGAATTTTAGTGCGGTCGGAACCTTAGTGAGAACCGTGTTTGAAATCCAACAGTCCTTGAGAATCCCAAAACTCTGTCCAAGTCTCCTCAATAGCCAGGTCAGAAATACTTCAACTCATACGCAAACTCTTACGACTATGAATCTGACTTGTACAGTGTAAGTGATGGTGGCTCTCCCCAACTAGAATGACAAAGAAACTGACTTCTCCAGTATGACAACCCAATGATTCCCCAATCCAGCAACTCCATCCTCGAGGATCGGGGTATTCCCTTCTAAGTTCAAGTGGCAACCAGCTCAAGAGGAGGGGGTGAAGAGAAGAATGGACGGTAGCCAGTGTAGCTACCTATCCTTGGATGCAAGACCAGTGTAGTCAAGTCATCCTGCTGCAGGCTCACATATTTGACTTTGGAACTCAAGCTTGCTTATTGACTTTGTACATACTTGCAGGCTTTTTATTTTTGTACATGCCTGAACACATATTTTTTATTTTTATTTTTTTTTTTGAATACTATATACAGCAGCATTTACATAAGGAGTTTTTCCTCTTGAGCCAATAGACTATCCCTCTTTTGAAGCTTTATCGCAACCCACAGCCTCCTGTCTTTAGACTTCCTAATCACTGGACGGGTTGGGGTGCACTTCCCTCCCTAGAGGAGGACAAATGTTTCCACTTGTGTGCGTCTCATACCGGCAAATCCAATCCCCTCACCACTCTAACTGAGTTGAGCCATGTGAAAGGTGCAGGTGTCCAAGTAAGGTCATTATCAACAAGCATCGTGCGTGTGCTCCGAAATACTCTACTTAGGCAGTCAAGAATCCATTGAACCAAGTCTCGTGATCCTCAAAGAATTAAGTCAACTAGACCTGAAGTACCTCAAACCCAGTTCCTATAAGGTTCCTGTTATTAGGTAGATTATAAGGTCCAATCAAGCTCCAATCTCCGGATTTTACTTAGACTTGTTCAACTATCAAACTTAATCCGAAAAATGCGGATGCTATGCAATGCGATGCAGAAAATATTTTTGTGATGCACTTTTCAAAGATTTTGAACTTTTTATGGATTTTTGAAAATATGATGATGATGCATATGCAGATGCAAATTTTTTTTTTTTTTTTTTTTTGTATTTCTCAAAAAGTTTTTTCAAATGTTTTTGGATTTTAATTTTTGCAAATGTTTTTGGGAATTTTTGAAAATAAAAAGTTTTGGCTGAAAACTCGGTGAAAATATGTACACGGGAGTGCTTCTTGTATATACAAGAAGTGGATTTTAAGAATTTACAAGGGTAAGTGGTCAATTTAATACATATATACATATAGTGGATTTTGGTGTGATGTGTATATTCCTCAAACTTACACAAATTTTTATTAAAGAATTTGTAATGAATTTTAATGAATTGTTAGCCATTTTGTTTAGGAAAATACGAAAGTACGAGTTATGGCTAAAGTATATACATAGTATATACGACCCCCCTATACTTAGCTTGAGCTATGTCCTCATAGATCGGAGAGAAAAGAGAAGACATAACTCGTACTAAGTATAGACGAGTCGAAATAATAAAGGAATAAATGAATGAAGGAATCAACGAATGAGAAGTTGACCGTCCCCCCTATACTTAGGATCAAATAATCTTAAGTATAGTAGACTGTATACAACGCAGGGAGGGTCAAGGGTGGGAATGAACAGATCGTACTCGGGTTGTCTCCCCCTATACTTAGGGTAAGATATCCCTAAGTATAGACAAGGAGAGGAGACAATGGAGAGGATCGAAAAGAATAGAACAACTCGGGGTGCACACCCCCCTATACTTAGGACAAAGTACGTCCTAATTATGGATACTGTCTACAAGGGCGGCACCTTATTGATAGATGAAGAAGATAGAAAAGGAAAAGAAGAAAAGAAGAAAATAAATCAACAGACGAAAGAGTGATATGGACAGCTGATCTGTACAGCGGAAGATAGAAGTGATCACCATGTATGAGATGCAGAATTATATGAGTCGAAGAACACATCTCATACCAGAAGAATGGGGGCAACGTCCATGGTCGGCGGATCATGATCAAGATAGCGTTTCAAGCGTTGACCATTGACACGGAAGGTAGAGTAAGATGACGGTTCAGATATGTCGATGCTGCCATTGTCATGTACCTTCCTGACCACATACGGTCCTTTCCACTTGCTCTGCAACTTCCCTGGGAATAATTTCAGCCTGGAATCAAACAACCATACTTTCTGATCTGGCTCAAACTGTTTATGGCTGATATGCGAATCGTGCCATGTCTTCACTTTTTCTTTGTACTGTAGGCTGTTGGAAAAGGCTGTGTCTCTTAGTTCCTCCAGGGCTGCCAATTCTGCTCGTCTCTGATCTCCTACACTCTCGGGATCCAAAAGTAGCTCAGTAACTGCCCAAAAAGATTTGTGCTTGATTTCCACTGGCAAATGGCACGGCTTGCCATAGACGAGACGAAAAGGAGATGTTCCCAATGGATTTTTGAAAGATGTCCGATAGGCCCACAAGACCGAGTCCAAAAGCTGTGACCAATCCTTTCGGTCTGGGCGGACAACTTTCTGCAAGATAGTCTTTATCTCCCGATTCGATACTTCAGCAAGACCATTAGTCTGAGGATGATAAGGAGTGGCAACCCGATGGTCAATGCCGAACTCGTCTGCAAGGGCCCTAACCTTGTCATTGATGAAATGAGACCCCCCGTCTGAAATCAAGACTCTAGGTACTCCGAACCGTGAAATGATATTTTTCCTCAAAAATTTGCATACAGTTTTAGCATCTGCGGCTCGGGCGGGAATGGCCTCAACCCATCGACTGACATAATCTACAGCGAGCAAAATATGCTCGAATCCCTGACTCTTAGGAAATGGGCCCATGAAATCAATCCCCCATGCATCAAAAACCTCACAAAAGTGAATGGGTTGCATGGGCATCATGTCTCTCTGTCCGCAGGTTCCCATTTTCTGACAGTCAGTACATCTCTTCACAAACTCATCAGAATCCTTGAAGAGAGTAGGCCACCATAGGCCGGATTGAAGCACCTTCTGTGCTGTTCTCTTTCCTGAATGATGTCCTCCTGCCTCAAGCTTGTGGCAGTATGTGAGGACGCTATGCTGCTCTTCCTGAGGAATGCACCTTCTCCAGATGCTATCCCCTCCTTCATGATAAAGGACGGGATCCTCCCAATGGTAAAACTTGGCCTTAGCTAGGAAGGTCTCAAGTTTCTGCCTGGGCCAACCCTGAGGGACTGTCTTGGCGACAAGATAGTTTACAACGTCGGCATACCACGGGAGCGAGGTGACGGCTAAGATCGCCTCATCTGGGAACGTCTCGGTGATAGGTGCGCTGGGCTCAGATTCCTCAAGATTCTCCAATCTGGAGAGATGATCCGCCACCACATTCTTGACTCCAGGCTTGTCCTTAATTTCAATATCAAATTCCTGGAGTAGAAGGATCCATCTGGTGAGACGTGCTTTGGCATCCTTCTTGGCCATTAAATACCGGATGGCGGTATGATCGGTGTAAACAGTTACTCTAGATCCGAGAATGTAAGATCGATACTTATCAAGAGCGAAGACTACGGCCAGCATTTCTTTTTCAGTCACAGTGTAATTCCTTTGAGCGGCATCTAAGGTCCGGCTGGCGTAGTGAATGGCAAACGGTAATCCATCCCTCCTTTGTCCAAGCACAGCCCCAACGGCAAAATCTGAAGCATCCGTCATGATCTCGAATGGGAGAGACCAATCCGGTGGCTGAAGGACAGGAGCTGAAACAACCATATTTTTGAGAGTCTCAAATGATTCAAGACACTTATCATTAACAATAAACTCGGTGTCTTTGGTCAGCAAGTCGGTTAACGGTCGGGCAATTCGACTGATGTCTTGAATAAACCGTCGGTAGAAACCGACATGCCCCAGAAAAGACCGTAACTGACGCAAATTGGACGGTGGATTGAGTTTTCTGATGATATCCACCTTGGCAGGATCGACCTCCATGCCCTTGTTGGAGACGATATGACCAAGGACCGTCCCTTGAGTCATCATGAAATGACTCTTCTCCCAGGATAAGACTAGATTGACCTCCATGCAGCGCTTCAGCACACGATCTAGGCAGTCAAGACAAGCATCAAACCCATCGCCATAGACCGAGAAGTCATCCATGAAGACCTCTAAACAGTTACCCACCATGTCCGAGAAAATGGACAACATGCACCTTTGGAATGTCGCTGGAGCGTTACATAGACCAAAGGGCATCCGTCTGAAAGCATAAGTCCCAAACGGACAGGTGAAAGTCGTCTTCTCCTGGTCTTCGGGCGCAATGGCCACTTGATTATATCCAGAGTACCCATCAAGAAAGCAATAATGGCTCTTCCCGGCTAACCGCTCGATAATCTGATCAAGGAAGGGCAGCGGGAAGTGATCCTTCTTGGTGGCCTCATTTAATCGTCTGTAGTCCACACAGACCCTCCAAGAAGTTGGTACTCTGGTAGCGACCTCCTCTCCGAACTCGTTGACAACTGTTGTGATGCCCGTCTTCTTGGGCACCACATGTAACGGACTTACCCATTTTGAGTCGGAGATGGGATAGATGAAATCAGCACTCCACCACTTTGAGATTTCTTTCATGACAACCTCTCGAAGATTCGGGTTCAGCCGTCGCTGGAATTCGCGCGATGGCTTAGCGTCGTCCTCGAGATAGATGTGGTGGGAGCACAGCTTCGGGCTCAGCCCTTTGAGGTCAGCTATATTCCAACCGATTGCCTTGCGGTTTCTTTCAAGAACCTCCATCAGACGAGATTCTTGTTCTCCAGTCAAGTCTGCTGAGATAATGACTGGGTGCATATCTGGCTCACCTGCAAGGAATCTATACTTCATTGACTGCGGCAGAGGTTTTCTTTCAGGGCAACTGGGAGGTGGCAGATCTGGCTTCTGATATGTCTGGGTGAATGCTACCAGGTCTGCATGAGAGAACTCTCGCTCGGCATGAATTTCTGACGAAAGGCGGCTGACTGAATTATCAATGTACTGTACGGGCTCGCACTCTGTCATGGTTGCTGGTTCAGAATGAATCAGACAAGACAACGGATCATCGAAATAGGCCCATTCAATGTCTGAATACGAGGGATCGGAAACAGAAGAACAAGAATTAAAATCATCGGCACCACTCGTCACGATGCTGTCAGCCTCAGGTGTATCCGTATCCAGGAATGTGCTCTCCCGACTTTCGATTGCCATGAGCTTGAGGTACAATGATTCGGTAGGCAAGGCGAGAGTCGGTGCTACAGGGTCTTTCCAGTTAGATTCATCATCAGTCATCTCGAAATCACGAACCTGGTGGACGTCCAGCTCTTCCTCTATCATTGATGCGGCTTCGCTTGACTGCTCCGAGCATTCTAACTCTCTGGCTCTGGTCTCCTTGATCGTCTCTATTTGTATGGTCTCGCCCTCTACGCGAAAACATACCTTCCCGCAATCATGGTCGGTCACCGCCTTGGCTGTGGCCAAGAATGGGCGTCCGAGTATGATGGGGGCATCGGTTACCGACTCAGGGATCTCCATGTCCAACACAACGAAGTCCACGGGGAATTTCAGGCCCTGAATGGTAACGACCACGTCTTTCAACAACCCTTTCGGCCTCTTGATCGACCTGTCAGCAAACTGAAGGACTGTTCTGCTTCGATGAAGAGTGCCGAACTCAAATTGCTTGAGTAAGGCTGCCGGGAGGAGATTGATTGAAGAGCCGCTGTCTAATAGAGTACGATCAAACTGTTGCTCTTGAATCTCGCATCTGACATAGGGAGCTCCTGCATCTGGTCTCTTGGCTGGCAACTTGTTCTGAATGGTGCAGCAAGTGTCATGTGTGAGCATATGGATCTGATCTCTGTGCCTCCGCTTTCTTCTGACAGTGGTGGTCTCTTTCAAATTCTTTTTGAAGAAAGGGATATGCTCAAATGCTTCTCGTAGAGTCAGCTGAATGTGAAATCTGTCAATCATCTGATTGCCGAACTCTACCTCTTGGTTCTTTTTGGGATTTTCTTTTTTATTCCCCTTCGCTCGGCGAAGTGCCTCTGGGAAGGGGATAGTAGGGACCTCCTCAGATGGAGGACTAGAAATAGGTTCATGTGCCTGTGAAGAAGGAGAATCCATACCAACATCATCATTCAATACATATGGATCCGTAATTTGAACAGAAACCTTTTCTTTATTCATATTTTTGTTGTTTTTGTTTTGATCACAGTCCAAAGATACAAAATGTGGTGACACCACAACTGGAGTTTCAACAAAAGGAGATGTGGTGGCCTCAGTACCACCACCGGCACCTGTCTCTGCGGCATCAGCACCGCCTTCATGTTCTGCATCAAAAATGGTGGCATCAGCACCACCGTCTTCTATATCATCATTAGCGGCATCAGCACCGCTCTTCTGCTCTTCTGGCGCTCCTGGTTCTGCATCCGGTTGTCGCTCAGAAGAGACGCCGCCGGCGGGTATCCTACCGCTCCTAGTAGTAACAAAATCAGCATCATGGTAGGAATAAGATATGTCACTCAAATAATCACTAGGAGAGGTATCCTCTGAAAACTCTACCTGCTCAGCCTTCCTTTTGAAATTATTAGGGTTTGGTTCGATCTGAGCGGGTATGGCGGCCTTGCCTTTGATTATATCCCTCATTTCCTGCCGGAATTCATCCATTTCTTGCCTGAAGGAGGCTTGCTGTTCGGAAAGCAAGCGGGCAAGATCATCAAGAGCGGGGTTCTCAAAGGAATGTGGCTGAGAACCGGATGAGTTTCCCTGCTGGAAACGAGGCTGCTGCTGCTGGTACTGGGGAGGCGGTTGGTTCTGAAAATGCTGAGGCGGCTGGCGCTGCCTCCACTGCTGTCCCTGATAGTTGGGACGAGGACCACTGTGATATTGCTGCGGTTGGGCATACTGGGGCTGCTGGTGTTGTTGCTGTGGCTGGTTGCTCAGCTGTCCTTGAGCAGGAGGATGCTGTTGGGATGAGGAAGCACCATTACCCCAACGGAATCCGGGGTGATCCCTACGAATCGCTGGCTGGGGGTATCGGTCATACCAAATCCCGTTGACTTCCATCAACGGTTCCTGCTCGAAGGAGGGTGGAGGAAGAACTGCCAGTGGTTGCTCCGGCTGATAAACCACCATCTGCGTGTCCGAAGATGGCGGTTGCTCTGGATGGTACTGCAGCAAGGGAACCGGCTCTGCCTGAATATGGTTTACCTGACGGTATGAGGTAGAGGCTTGGTTGGAGTTGCTGCTGCGGGATGCGACCTGTGACCTGGGAGGCTGTTGGGAGTGCGATTGGGCCTCCTGAATGCACAACATTTGAGTTTTGAGGTCACTCATGGTTTTGGCAATCTGGTCCATCTGGGCCATGCCTTGATTTTGTTTCTTCTCAAGGATCTCCATGCGGTCCAGCTTTTCACTGATGATGCCCATGTCGGCTGCGGCTGATTCGGCTTGGGCTGCGGCTACCGACACTGTGTTGGGACCGGCATCGATGCGAGCGATCCTCTGAAATGATCCTGCTCCTTGCGGGGGCTTCTGCTGTGTATAGACTCGGGCCTGGGTCATCACTGTGGAGTTCTCTGCCATGCCTTCGTAGATGGCCCAGACGTCGTCTTCTCCCTTGGAGAAATAAGACCCACCGCAAGAGGCGTTCACTAGCCCTTGCAGCTCCGGTGTCAGCCCACAAAAGAAACTCTGAACGAGATTGGGCTTGGAGATATCATGGTGGGGACACCGGTCGATGAGCTCTCTGAATCGATCCCAGGCTTCATGGAACTGTTCATTTGGGATCATGACGAAGTTGCTGATCATGGCTCGAGCTGCGTTGGTCCGGCCGAGAGGATAGTACTTCTTCAGGAATGCGGACCGGAGGTCTGCCCAAGTGTCGACGAATCGCCCAAGGTGTTTGAGCCAATATGCGGCTCTGTCAACCAAAGAGAATGGGAAGGCGATCATCCTGATTGTGTCCTCGGTCGTCAACCGATCATGGATAGTGCTGCATATCATTTCAAATTCTTGGAGATGGAGGTGCGGCTCTTCGGTCGGCAACCCATGGAACTTGGGTAGCATCTGAATTGTGTTGTGCCGAAGCTCGAAGTCTCCATGGATTGGTGGGAGTCTGATCCACCGGTGAGTGAGGGATGAAGCTGGGTTGTGCAGTTCCCTCATGATAGTCTGTGGCGGTCGCTCACCATCTGGGTCGCCTCCTCCTGCATCGGGTCCTCCTCCTCCTCCTCCACCACGGTCTTCTCTCATCTGCGCTATCTCACGCATCAGTTCACCCATAAATGTACCCTGGTCTCGGATCTGTCTCTGCATGGTGTCCAGGGATGCTAACAACGAATTGTTGATGGCCGCCTGATCAAATACGAACGGAGGATGATCATGGTCATCTGGGTGCTCGCCTCTGTCCGACATGACTGGATCTTCTGTAAAAGCAAAAGAGGCCATCTCAGGTGCTGTAGAATGATCTGAACTCTGTGATGCACTGAAATCTGAAATAATTGGACTGAGAGAGGGGGAATGGGAAGAATGGTCGAGGGGGAACAGGGCGGATGTATACTCAGGCTCGGAGAGCGGACTCTCCGAGGTAGTCCTAGATGAATAAGGAGGAGTGCGGGATAGCGGTGCCGACAGGGTCGGCCTAAGAGATCTCCGTCCCATCATCTTGATTATTGAGTCGAGGAGAGGAAGGGCAAGGGAAGAAAAAGAAGAATAAGAGTAAGATGCAACAAAATTGCGCACAACTGTGCTGTGTTTTTGATCTTGACCTAAACAAATCTAGCAATCAAACACAAGGCAAGGGTAAGTTCACCAACTCAACACATGAAGTCGTGAAGGTTCGGCTTTTATCTTTTCAATTTTAACTTGATTCAGATATTTATCTTTGAACGAGTCCTTAGAACGCTACGCCTATAGGAGAGAGAGTACTGCCGGAAAAGTATCCCGTACTTGTCCTCCTCCTGTGTAACCTGTAGCTTGTGCAGTTGAGGTCCTTGTAACCCTTCCTGGATCCCTACTCAGCCAAAGAATAAGAGAGGAAGCCAATAGGCGAAACCGATACTTCGGAACTCGCTCGCAACGGAATCACCCGTGAGCGTGCAAGAACCTACTCGGACGCAAGACGATGAGACAGACACCCCCGTGAAGGCGTGGCCTATGCTCGATACTTCGGAAAAGGTCGATGCTCTCACAATAGAGAGTCACCAATGTTGACCAAGCCCTACTCGACTACGTACGATAGAAGCGCCAATACTTCGGAAATCCAGGCGATACACAAGGCAGCCACAAGCTGGGTTTTTGGCTCTAATCCTTACGAAGCGCTCACCTCACTGGGAAGGAAACCTTCCTATGCAACCTGAAAACAAGTGAGGGTGTTACTCTCCCCAAGCAATGAATCCAATTACCGTTTTTATTTTGGTCAAGTTTTCTTTAGCAGTCCCTTTTTTAATTTTTTTGGTGTTATCGCTTCTTTTGAGTCAATTCAAACAAGCGCCTAACGTTTTTGTATTTTTCCTTTATCCTACTTTGTCCAAAAACAGAGGGAGAATAGAGTCGGAAAAGCCGTGCAAGTCGACACCAAGATGGAAATCTCACCTTTGTGCCTAGATGATGCGTGCAAAGTAAGAAGACTTACAGCGAATCCCAGCTCTCTCCATGCGGGATGCAAAGCAGAATATTTAAACCTAATCTATATGGCGAAATGCAAAGCGGAAATCGTCCTAGAACAGGCAACTGCTAGCGTGAAGAACCACAAGTCAACTAGCAACTCCAAATCCGAGTGTCCGGTCTTGGCCCACCCCTCCTCTGCCCAACACATTTGGAGTAGGAGAAAGCGCTTGTTCGGGTGTGAGCTCGCGGCGCGTGGATTTGGAAGCTACTCGCTAACTGTTTAAATTAGTCTAAGTCCAAAACGTATCTATAGGAGCATGCAAAGATTATTAGGTGTTTGGACCTATTCTAATCGAGTCAAGCAGGACCTATATCTAAGAGCTCAATCCACAAAAGAAAATGAAAAATAAACACAAAACCGGAAAATGACAAGCGATGAAAAACTCGTCAAAAACCGCGGTGAGCCCCCAAGTGAACAAACACTTGGAAAATGGGCCCTGTAGTGTTCAAGTCCAAAGTACCTGTATTATTACAATTAATGAATCACTCTCTCACTAAAAATAAAAGGCAAACTAATCTAAGCACTCTCTCTCTAGCTCTCCTTGCTCTCTCCTGCCGGCTAGGCTAAGAATAGCCGGCTCCGCGTCCCAAGGTTGCTCCGAATCACCTAAGCAATCCGCCCCGCTCCGCGGTCCCTCGCAAGAAGACAAGACAAGAGATGGTCAGATAGCTCAACAAGATATATCAAAAATGTGAGAAATTGAAAGTAAAGCTATGGTACACAAACACACAATCAAGAAAAATGAACTACAAGCTGTTGCTCCCCGGCAACGGCGCCATTTGATAACCACAAATTATCGAGGGTCTAAATATGTCGCTGTGCGACCCACAATAAACCGTGATTAATCAACAATTAACCCACACTAAAGATCAATAATTAGAAATAAATGTGGAGTTAAAATTTATTTTTAACTCTGCACAGATGATGTATATGGGCAAGTATGCAGAGAGTTCGAACACAGGGAGCAAACAGAGTAGCTCGAGCAGATGAATGCACAAGTGTGTGAGTGTGTGGAGTGTCTACCCTAAGCAAGCAAATAAACAAGATTTTTGTGGGTTTTTAATTTTGAATATTTTTTTTTTATTTTTAATTTTGTATTTTGATTTTTGATTTTCTGATTTTTATATTTTATATTTTATATTTTTTTTTCTTTTTCTTTTTCAATATTGGAAAGTAAAGGTAATATAATAAAAGGCAAGATAGAATATTTATAAAAATGCACAAAAATGCTCAAAAATTCAGAAAATAAATGTTTTTGGTATTTTTAAGGTTTTTTACTGTTTTTGTGATTTTTGGGGATTTTCAAGATGTTTTTGGTATTTTTAAATATTGAAATAGAACTAAACAGTGGAAATAGGGCTGGCTGTGACAAAAATGCAATTCAAAAATAGAAACCAGTAGCAAAAATATTTCACACTATTTTTCTAATAAAGAGAATAAAATAAGTGACAAACAGAAGCTGAGTTTGTATTTTTTGGATTTTTCTACTATTTTATATATTTTTTTGAAGTTTTCGAGTGTTTTTGAATTTTTAGTGTTTTTCTTTTGCAATTTTTAATGATTTTTGGACTGACACTAAAATAGATTAAAATAGACACTAGGTGATTTTTTTGGAATTTTTGGAAGTGTTTTTATATTTTTTTGGTATTTTCTAATGTAGACAGTACACAAAAAGGCTGTTTTTGATTTTTAATAATTATGAAAATAAAATAAAATCAAAAACTAAATATATGGCGTTAAAGTACAAGTGTCCAGGGACTTAAGTCTATTTTTGTGGCATTTTTGGGCTTGAAATGATATTCCAAATAATTACAACAAGCAAGCAAAAATTAAACAGGCCTGGCAGGGGTATATATGCAATATTCAAAACTTCCAGGGCATACATGCAATTTTCCACAAAACTTTACACTGAATATTCAAATTTTAGCACTAAAAAGTAATTACAAAAAGCCGCCTGGGCTTCTTTGAAGTTTTCCCACCAGGGCGCGTGACTTGCACGCGCCTGGGAAGGACTAAAATGCAATTCAACAGAAGCCTGGGGGTCTACTTGCAAATTAACCAAAAAGTTTACTCTTAATACCAAAGTTTCAGGACTGAAACGAAATAAGCAAAAGCCCAAGGGTGCCTCTGCAAAATGCCCGCACCTCACGTGTACAGGTCACGTGAGGTGACGTGGCGGAGGACCTAAGTGCAAATAACGAAAGTCTGGGGGCCTACTTGCAAATATTACAAAATATTTAAACTACAGCTAAAAGTTTATAGACTAAATATTAAATACAAAAATGGCGAGGGTAGGAGTGCAAAATACCCACGCCTTATCTCCTCGTGCGTGATCGAACGGTGGGGAACCGCTCACTTATCCACGTGGCGCACGCACAACGCTCGATGACGGTTCGGCGATCAGCGGCTGAGATCAGATCTGGGGAATAGATCGACGGTGGAAGCGTGCCAAGATCTGACGGCTGCGGCTTGATCTGGAGCTGGCCGAGGACGGTGGAGACGCACGGAGGAAGAACAGGGAAGAACTCCGCTGCGGCGAAGTTCCTCCGGCGAGCTGACGCGCCTCCGGTGGTCTGGGCCGCTCCAAGAAGGTCCGGGAGACTCCTGCGGTGATGCTCTGGCGTCTGGGGCTCTCAAAATCGCCGGAGAAGCTCTGGGGTGTTGCTGCGAAGGCGGCGGAGCTCGGAGCCTCCAGGTATCTCCGGCGGATGTCGAATTCGAGCTCCCAGGCGCTGTGATGCTCCAGGTATCTGCAAAAAGGGGTGAGAGGGTCCAGGGCAAACTGCCTGGACCCCGCGGTGGCGACGAGGTGGCGTTGAACGGCGGATGGGAACTCGGCCGGAGTTGCGCTCCGGCGAGGTTGACAAAATCGGGCGATATAGGCGATGAGACTTCGAATTTTTTTGGGGTTTTTGATCCTAAGGCTAAGACTAAGCTAATGCACAAAAAAGAAAGGGGTGAAATGGCATCCTCGACGGTGTAGACCGGAGAGAAGGGTACCTCGACCGCCGGAGTTGCGGGAGGTGGTGGAGACGCCTCCGACTTCGCGCGCCTTGGCTGAAGGGCTGGCAGTGGAGCTGTCACCTCCACGGAGCTCAGGAGCACGGGAATGGCGCTGAAGGGTGGACCGAAGGTGTTCAAACTTGGGGAGGAAGATGGGGGGTTGGTTAAGTAGGTGGCGATGGCGTCTCCTTCAAGCGAGCTCCACGCGCGAATGATGGAGATATGGCTGGATCTGGATACATGGCGTGGGAGAGTGATGATCGGGGGTGAAGTTCCAAGAAGGGATCGAGGCGTGAAGATGAACGGATCGATCTTGGAAATTGGGTGAAATCGGGGCGAAATCGGGCTGTCAGAAGGTGGCAGGCTTTGGTCGGGGGAGTTGACCGAGGTCAACTCCAGACCGCACCTGGTTGGTCCACGTGGACCAACCAGGAAATTCGAAGTGGAAATTATTTGTAAAATCAAATAAAAATAGTAAATGAATTTATTGAATTTAGGTTATAAAATAAAAAATGTTTGTTATTTTATGAAGAATTTTTTAGTGATTTTTATTTATTTTTCTGAGATGTATTTTTACAAGTTTGCATTTATCCCCTTTATTGTATATATACCTATATATTTTAGTATTATATTTTTATTTAGGTATTTATAGTATTATTATTGATGTTTATGATTTTATAGAATTATAACATACTTTTATATACATAAAGATATTTTTATTTTATTTTTCTGATATGTCTTGTATATTCAATAAAATACAAGTATGTTTTATATAGGTATGTATATAGGTAAAGTACCTATGTATTGGATTTATACAAGTATTTTTATTTTTATTTTGGTTTAGGTTTTTATTCTTGTTTTAATGTACATAATTATTATAAGTGTTATTCACAACATTATAAAAACATAAAAATGAATAAATAATGAATAAATAATAAATTAAATATTTTATTCAGTACAAGTGTACAATATGGGTCCAAAAGTCAACTTTCAAACCGTAGCTCCGCCGAATGCGAAACCACCACCATTAATTAGATTATTTTCTTCTATATACAATTAAAGGTGAGTATGCTGTATTTGGAGTTTTTATTTGCGAGATACGGGTCTGGGAAGTTGGCATTCTGGATTTTTATTCAGACCATAACTTTTTATCTGTGCATTATTTTTTTGTGAAATCAATTTTGTATTTTTCTTTATTAATTTGTCTACAACTTTCATGTACAAAGTTTCTTTATTTGATGTATAAAAAGTGGAACCAAAAATAGGTCCCAAAATGAATAAAGAATGAATAGAATGAATAGGTATTTTGTCTGTATTTCTGACCTTATCTCCCCCTACTTTATTCCTTGTCGACCTATTCATCAAGATGCCTAGGTCTCGGGGGTTTTTGGGTCATAAAATATTTACAATATTTTATTCTTTTTCTTTTCTTTATTTATTCTATAATTTTGGCCTTAATTACAGTAATTTACACACTAATTAGATGCTCATGCATGGATGCTAATATGGTGGAATTAATGATATTTACAGGTATTTGCTAGGGTTTTAAGTGCCAAAATGATAGAATAAAGATGATGAAATGTGGCTTCATCATCGCCCCGAAGGGGGTTTCTTCTATCCTCAACGTGAAGTCAAGCAGGGTTGCTCGTTGGCACCAATGCTCTTGTCTTATTGCGGTGGATGGTCTTGCTCGTATGGTTGATCTGGCAACTAGTCAAGGCATTCCGCAGGCTACTCTCTAGGTGATTTAACTATACCTCTATTACAATTTGCAGATGATACAATATTTTTTATTGAAGTGGAGCAGAATGAGGCTATGGGAATGGCTACTGTGCTCACTATCTTTAGCGAGCTTTTTAGACACCTATGCATAGTGCCAAGTCATGTGTGATCCCTTTTGGTTTATCAGAGTCTGGCATTTTAGCCA